>OY482673.1:86280210-86857730 GCA_960531455.1 Urophora cardui | reverse complement strand
CTTTATCTTTATCTTTATCTTTATCTTTATCTTTATCTTATCTTTATCTTTATCTTTATCTTTATCTTTATCTTTATCTTTATCTTTATCTTTATCTTTATCTTTATCTTTATCTTTATCTTTATCTTTATCTTATCTTTATCTTTATCTTATCTTTATCTTTATCTTTATCTTTATCTTTATCTTTATCTTTATCATTATCTTTATCTTTATCTTTATCTTTATCTTTATCTATCTTCTTTATCTTTATCTTTATCTTATCCTTATCTTTATCTTTATCTTTATCTTATCTTTATCTTATCTTTATCTTTATCTTTATCTTTATCTTTATCTTATCTTTATCTTTATCTTATCTTTAACTTGATCTTTATCTTTATCTTTATCTTTACCTTTACTCTTACCTTATCTTTACCTTTACCTTTACCTTTACCTTTATCTTACCTTTACCTTTACCTTTACCTTTACCTTTACCTTTACCTTTACCTTTACCTTTACCTTACCTTTACCTTTACCTTTATCTTTATCTTTATCTTTATCTTTATCTTTATCTTTATCTTTATCTTTACTTTATCTTTATCTTTATCTTTATCTTTATCTTTATCTTTATCTTTATCTTTATCTTTATCTTTATCTTTATCTTTATCTTTATCTTTATCTTTATCTTTATCTTTATCTTTATCTTTATCTTTATCTTTATCTTATCTTTATCTTTATCTTTATCTTTATCTTTATCTTATCTTTATCTTTATCTTTATCTTTATCTTTATCTTTATCTTTATCTTTATCTTTATCTTTAATCTTTATCTTTATCTTATCTTTATCTTTATCTTTATCTTTATCTTTATCTTTATCTTTATCTTTATCTTTATCTTTATCTTTATCTTTATCTTTATCTTTATCTTTATCTTTATCTTTATCTTTATCTTTATCTTATCTTATCTTTATCTTTATCTTTATCTTTATCTTTATCTTTTCTTTATCTTATCTTTATCTTTATCTTATCTTTCTCTTTCTCTTCTCTTTCTCTTTCTCTTTCTCTTTATCTTTATCTTTATCTGTATCTTTATCTTTATCTTTATCTTTATCTTTATCTTTATCTTTATCTTTATCTTATCTTTATCTTTATCTTTATCTTTATCTTTATCTTTATCTTATCTTTATCTTTATCTTATCTTTATCTTTATCTTTATCTTTATCTTTATCTTTATCTTTATCTTTATCTTTATCTTTATCTTTATCTTTATCTTTATCTTTATCTTTATCTTTATCTTTATCTTTATCATTATCTTTATCTTTATCTTTATCTTTATCCTTATCTTTATCTTATATCTTTATCCTTATCCTTATCCTTATCTTTATCTTTATCTTTATCTTTATCTTTATCTTTATCTTTATCTTTACCTTTACCTTTACCTTTACCTTTACCTTTATCTTTATCTTTATCATTATCTTTATCTTTATCTTTATCTTTATCTTTATCTTTATCTTTATCTTTATCCTTATCCTTATCCTTATCTTTATCTTTATCTTTATCTTATCTTTATCTTTATCTTTATCTTTATCTTTATCTTTATCTTTATCTTTATCTTTACCTTTACCTTTACCTTTACCTTTACCTTTATCTTTACCTTTACCTTTACCTTTACCTTTACCTTTACCTTTATCTTTACCTTTACCTTTACCTTTACCTTTACCTTTACCTTTACCTTACCTTTACCTTTACCTTTACCTTTACCTTTACCTTTACCTTTACCTTTACCTTTACCCTTACCCTTACCTTTACCTTTACCTTTACCTTTACCTTTACCTTTACCTTTACCTTTATCTTTATCTTTATCTTTATCTTTATCTTTATCTTTATCTCTATCTCTATCTCTATCTCTATCTCTATCTCTATCTCTACTCTATCTCTATCTCTATCTCTATCTCTATCTCTATCTCTATCTCTATCTCTATCTCTATCTCTATCTTTATCTTTATCTCTATCTCTATCTCTATCTCTATCTCTATCTCTATCTCTATCTCATCTTTATCTCTATCTCTATCTCTATCTCTATCTCTATCTCTATCTCTATCTCTATCTCTATCTCTATCTCTATCTCTATCTCTATCTCTATCTCTATCTCTATCTCTATCTCTATCTCTATCTCTATCTCTATCTCTATCTCTATCTCTATCTCTATCTCTATCTCTATCTCTATCTCTATCTCTATCTCTATCTCTATCTCTATCTCTATCTCTATCTCTATCTCTATCTCTATCTCTATCTCTATCTCTATCTCTACTCTACCTCTATCTCTATCTCTATCTCTATCTCTATCTCTATCTCTATCTCTATCTCTATCTCTATCTCTATCTCTATCTCTATCTCTATCTCTATCTCTATCTCTATCTCTATCTCTATCTCTATCTCTATCTCTATCTCTATCTCTATCTCTATCTCTATCTCTATCTCTATCTCTATCTCTATCTCTATCTCTATCTCTATCTCTATCTCTATCTCTATCTCTATCTCTATCTCTATCTCTATCTCTATCTCTATCTCTATCTCTATCTCTATCTCTATCTCTATCTCTATCTCTATCTCTATCTCTATCTCTATCTCTATCTCTATCTCTATCTCTATCTCTATCTCTATCTCTATCTCTATCTCTATCTCTATCTCTATCTCTATCTCTATCTCTATCTCTATCTCTATCTCTATCTCTATCTTTATCTTTATCTTTATCTTCTTTATCTTTATCTTTATCTTTATCTTTATCTTTATCTTTATCTTTATCTTTATCTTTATCTTTATCTTTATCTTTATCTTTATCTTTATCTTTATCTTTATCTTTATCTTTATCTTTATCTTTATCTTTATCTTTATCTTTATCTTTATCTTTATCTTTATCTTTATCTTTATCTTTATCTTTATCTTTATCTTTATCTTTATCTTTATCTTTATCTTTATCTTTATCTTTATCTTTATCTTTATCTTTATCTTTATCTTTATCTTTATCTTTATCTTTATCTTTATCTTTATCTTTATCTTTATCTTTATCTATATCTTTATCTTTATCTTTATCTTTATCTTTATCTTTATCTTTATTTTATCTTTATCTTTATCTTTATCTTTATCTTTATCTTTATCTTTATCTTATCTTATCTTTATCTTTATCTTTATCTTTATCTTTATCTTTATCTTTATCTTTATCTTTATCTTTATCTTTATCTTTATCTTTATCTTTATCTTTATCTTTATCTTTATCTTATCTTATCTTTATCTTTATCTTTATCTTTATCTTTATCTTTATCTTTATCTTTATCTTTATCTTTATCTTTATCTTTATCTTTATCTTTATCTTTATCTTTATCTTTATCTTTATCTTTATCTTTATCTTTATCTTTATCTTTATCTTTATCTTTATCTTTATCTTTATCTTTATCTTTATCTTTATCTTTATCTTTATCTTTATCTTTATCTTTATCTTTATCTTTATCTTTATCTGTATCTTTATCTGTATCTGTATCTTATCTTTATCTTATCTTTATCTTATCTTTATCTTTATCTTTATCTTTATCTTTATCTTTATCTTTATCTTTATCTTTATCTTTATCTTTATCTTTATCTTTATCTTTATCTTTATCTTTATCTTTATCTTTATCTTTATCTTTATCTTTATCTTTATCTTTATCTTTATCTTTATCTTTATCTTTATCTTTATCTTTATCTTTCTTATCTTTATCTTTATCTTTATCTTTATCTTTATCTTTATCTTTATCTTTATCTTTATCTTTATCTTTATCTTTATCTTTATCTTTATCTTTATCTTTATCTTTATCTTTATCTTTATCTTTATCTTTATCTTTATCTTTATCTTTATCTTTATCTTTATCTTTATCTTTATCTTTCTCTTCTCTTATCTTTATCTGTATCTTTATCTTTATCTGTATCTTTATCTGTATCTTTATCTTTATCTTTATCTTTATCTTTATCTTTATCTTTATCTTTATCTTTATCTTTATCTTTATCTTTATCTTTATCTTTATCTTTATCTTTATCTTTATCTTTATCTTTATCTTTATCTTTATCTTTATCTTTATCTTTATCTTTATCTTTATCTTTATCTTTATCTTTATCTTTATCTTTATCTTTATCTTTATCTTTATCTTTATCTTTATCTTTATCTTTATCTTTATCTTTATCTTTATCTTTATCTTTATCTTTATCTTTATCTTTATCTTTATCTTTATCTTTATCTTTATCTTTATCTTTATCTTTATCTTTATCTTTATCTTTATCTTTATCTTTATCTTTATCTTTATCTTTATCTTTATCTTTATCTTTATCTTTATCTTTATCTTTATCTTTATCTTTATCTTTATCTTTATCTTTATCTTTATCTTTATCTTTATCTTTATCTTTATCTTTATCTTTATCTTTATCTTTATCTTTATCTTTATCTTTATCTTTATCATTATCTTTATCTTTATCTTTATCTTTATCTTTATCTTTATCTTTATCTTTATCTTTATCTTTATCTTTATCTTTATCTTTATCTTTATCTTTATCTTTATCTTTATCCTTATCTTTATCTTTATCCTTATCCTTATCTTTATCTTTATCTTTATCTTTATCTTTATCTTTATCTTTATCTTTATCTTTACCTTTACCTTTACCTTTACCTTTACCTTTACCTTTACCTTTACCTTTACCTTTACCTTTACCTTTACCTTTACCTTTACCTTTACCTTTACCTTTACCTTTACCTTTACCTTTAGGCACTCTGCACACGAGGCGTATCGTCATAGACGCGTACGAGACATTTCATGTAGCGTCGATTTCTCTTCGCCTCAAGATCTGCACACGAAGCGACATGAAACTTCGCTGCACAAAACAAACAAACAAATTAATCATACGGTAATTGATTTAAATTTCGAAGCTTTAAATAGAAAAGATACAAAATTTTACGGAATCTTCCATTTTCTTTAATTATACACTAATTTTTTCCGATTTTTTACACAAATTTTACTGCTTTCATAAATTCCACCAAGTGGAAAAATGTAAACAAACATCTTCTTCTTCCTCTTTTCTAAGCGTAGTACGCCTAGCTACCAGCACTGCTTTACGCCAAGCGACATGTAGCCAGCATACTTTGACGAATGCATGAAGCTGACGACTCGTGTGCAGCCCTCAATTGAAATATACGTGCGCGACATCAAAGCGTACAGCTTTCGTCTGTAGTATCTAATACGCGTCTAAAGCAGTACGCTCCGTGTGCAGAGTGCCTTACCTTTACCTTTACCTTTACCTTTACCTTTACCTTTACCTTTACCTTTATCTTTATCTTTATCTTTATCTTTATCTTTATCTCTATCTCTATCTCTATCTCTATCTCTATCTCTATCTCTATCTCTATCTCTATCTCTATCTCTATCTCTATCTCTATCTCTATCTTTATCTTTATCTTTATCTCTATCTCTATCTCTATCTCTATCTCTATCTCTATCTCTATCTCTATCTCTATCTCTATCTCTATCTCTATCTCTATCTCTATCTCTATCTCTATCTCTATCTCTATCTCTATCTCTATCTCTATCTCTATCTCTATCTCTATCTCTATCTCTATCTCTATCTCTATCTCTATCTCTATCTCTATCTCTATCTCTATCTCTATCTCTATCTCTATCTCTATCTCTATCTCTATCTCTATCTCTATCTCTATCTCTATCTCTATCTCTATCTCTATCTCTATCTCTATCTCTATCTCTATCTCTATCTCTATCTCTATCTCTATCTCTATCTCTATCTCTATCTCTATCTCTATCTTTATCTTTATCTTTATCTTTATCTTTATCTTTATCTTTATCTTTATCTTTATCTTTATCTTTATCTTTATCTTTATCTTTATCTTTATCTTTATCTGTATCTTTATCTTTATCTTTATCTTTATCTTTATCTTTATCTTTATCTTTATCTTTATCTTTATCTTTATCTTTATCTTTATCTTTATCTTTATCTTTATCTTTATCTTTATCTTTATCTTTATCTTTATCTTTATCTTTATCTTTATCTTTATCTTTATCTTTATCTTTATCTTTATCTTTATCTTTATCTTTATCTTTATCTTTATCTTTATCTTTATCTTTATCTTTATCTTTATCTTTATCTTTATCTTTATCTTTATCTTTATCTTTATCTTTATCTTTATCTTTATCTTTATCTTTATCTTTATCTTTATCTTTATCTTTATCTTTATCTTTATCTTTATCTTTGTCTTTATCTTTATCTTTATCTTTATCTTTATCTTTATCTTTATCTTTATCTTTATCTTTATCTTTATCTTTATCTTTATCTTTATCTGTATCTTTATCTTTATCTTTATCTGTATCTTTATCTGTATCTTTATCTTTATCTTTATCTTTATCTTTATCTTTATCTTTATCTTTATCTTTATCTTTATCTTTATCTTTATCTTTATCTTTATCTTTATCTGTATCTATTGCGTGATTTATTCGTTCGGCGGTAATGCAGTGGGCAAGTCCTTCCCTCCAATGACAAGCCCATGCTAATGTCAGGCATTATGTCAACGAATGTGGAAGCGATTGCCAGGGTAGAAAATCACAGAGTAGTCAAAAGTACTTACTCACATCGCTCATTATTTATCGTCTCTTGCCGCCTTGCATTTTTGTTTGTATTAATTTTTCTTTTCATTTTTTCCTTTTTACAACCTACCATCCAGCAACAGTGACCTTGCCAACGTTATCGGCATTTGTCACCTGTATGTTGGTGTGGTTGTGTATTTGTTTGGTTTGTACAAATTATATTTTTAGCACAAGCAATGCTTTGCGCTAATTAGCAGAGTTTGTTTATCGACTTGCTCATCCAATTAAATTTTACTTTTTGGTTTTTGGTCGTTTTTATTTTCATAACTACTTCATTATTGAGCTCTCAAGACCTTTTTTTAGCAACCCTAAATCCGTAAACAGCTGACGCTTGTGAAATCAGATATAGGAAGGTGGGCGCATAGGCGAATACAGAAACTTTTTTTTTTTATTTACAAAGGTAAATTATAATATCAAAATCAAAGCGAATTCACATCATGGGAAATTTCTGAATTCGCCTATGCGCCTACCTTCCTAGATCTGCCTCGACAAGTGTCAGCTGTTTACAGATTTGCGGCACCACTAACAGCTCACATGGATAGCGATAAAGTTACAATAAGGTTAACGATACTGAAATACTTATAAGTCACCAATGTCTGAACCTTATAAAACAAATTAAATTAAATGCAGCTGTTGCGAAATAGTGGTGGGTGATTGTTTGATACTAGAGTTGGAAAACTATCGATGGCACTATCCATAGTATCGATATTGTTACGTATTTCTCGATAGCTTGATTATTTCTATCGGGATCGTATCGCTGAATTGTTAAATAAAAGTCTTTATTTACTTCTTACACTGCTATTCCGAGCGTTACCGGAAAATTACTTTACTGGTAATTTATGTTTCTGAAAATTGTTACCATCTTTTCAATTGGTATTCTGGCACAAATGGTAACGCTGTCAAAGCATTTCCATACGAACGGAATTGAATCGGGCTGAAAATGGTAACAAAATATTACCACGTATTGAGGTGGTAACTTAATTTTCTGCTGCCAGAATACGAAAAGAGTGTTTAAAGTACCAGAGTCTTTATTTCACCAGTAAAGTAAATTATGTTACCACACCGGAATAAGGCCGTTAGTGCGCTTTCACATTACTCGGTGCGGAATCGGATCGACATTTTTGGTTTTTACCGAGAGTATACCGAAACCTTACCGACCACATGTATTTCAATTGGCACTTTCACATTAGTGTTGCATACATGAATTCGGAGCGGATTAATTTCGGTATACCGCAATGCGGTAAGACCGGTCAGTAAAACTTGAGGAATTACTGCATACATTTTTGCGGCGTAATAAAAGAAGAAGAAAAAAGTCAGTAAAAAAACTCCTTTCGGCTATAAATGTAGCAAGTTATAATGTCTTCGTGTTCGCTAGAAGACATTATTGTTATTATTGAGTGATTTGTTGAATTTTATTATTTTCTATTGTAAATTTCGATGTTTGTTTTCTTATTTTCTGAGGATTACGCACCGAAAGTATTCCCACAAGTGTGAAAAACACAGCAACGCGGAATCGTTTCCGTAAGCTAAAATTACCGAGGAAAAAATGTCGATCCGAAGTCCTGCCGAGTAATGTGAAAAGGCCCTTAATTCACACCGCTTTATTTCACCACTAAAAAGTCTACACTTATTTTACTTGACGTGATGTTAACACTTCGACGAACCCAGATACAGAAAGCTACCACTTCAAAACACCCATACAAGTAACATTAAAAGACCAGGAAAATTTTCAGGTGTCATCGATATCAATTCCTCTAATTTTCGTAATGCTGATAATGGGAGCAACGGCAACAATGATAACTGAGGACATCAAAAACGAAGACGGATTCGCCGAAATAAAACTTGAAAATGTACAAGTGATCACAGATTTTGACATCATCCTTCACATAATCAGACCGCAGGAAATAGAAGATATAATTGACGCACTAGAAAATTTAGCTAGAGACTCTAAATTGACCGAGAAAGAACAAATCCTGACTCAGGAATTCGCAACACTACGGAGTAAACTTCACACACTATTACCACATAAACAAAAAAGAGGATTAATTAACATTAGGCACAACAATGAAATGGTTGTATGGAACTATGGACGACGATGACAGACAGAATATAGAAGAGCATCTCAAAGTTATTGATACGAACAACCACATTGCCATAGATACCTTGAATAAGAATATAAAAATTAACAATAACAGAAGACAAATCTCTCCTAAATTAAAGTCAGTACAACACGAAAATCGAGACATACATCGACAACTCCTATACCTCGACATCCTACTTAGAATTAGGACACTTAGTAATAACATAGAACACATCCAAAATAATTTAGCGTCAGCTAGACTTAATTTAATGACCAGCAACATCCTAACCCCAGAAGAGATAAGTAGCTATACTATAGATGTATTTAAGTTAGAGAATATCGAACTAGGAGCAGCCATAATATTATATTTTCCCTTAAAATTCCAACTAATGTAACTACAGCAAAGCACGTATTTATAACACCATGTACAAATAAAAATTCAGAGGAACTACAATTTAAAAGCGAACATGTTATAGAAATCAATAATATTAGATATATTTATTCAAAAAATTTATATCAGAAGAATCTGAAAGTTTCAAATTCATGTGTAATCAAGAAAAATTGTAAGAAAATTAAAAACGATAAAGAAGAAGTTATGGAAATTGAAAAAGGCTTAATAATTATAAAAAATACAAAATGAATCGAAATAAATACAACATGTAACGAAAGAACCTTATATTTAATAAGAACTCACCTCATTTCATTCGATGATTGTGAACTTAAAATTAGAAACGAAACTTATAAAAATTTAAATAAATCATTTACACAGAAATATGTAATACGTTATCTTGAAACGAATATTAATCATACACAACTCGAACCTACCTTTGATGAATTAATCATTACCCAAATTGAAAACGCAAAAAAATTGAAGAACTTACCTACCACAAGAAAATATATCAAATTAACATTTGGCTAATAATTTCATTCATTGCAGCAATTGCTTTGGCTTTGTTCGTAATTTTTGTTCATTTTACAAACAAACATAAAGCAATTGAATTAAACATAAATGCGAAAACCCAGGAGTGTTTTCAAACCTGGCCATTCTACTCCAACAGAAAACCGAATTAAGGTTGACTGGTCAGCGTAACGCTACACCTAACAAAATACTTCAGTGCATGGTACCATCGTAGTGTACAATAATAAAGAATTTGTCAATAAAGAAACAAAAATAAGTGCAACGACACTTTTAGATTGCCAATAATTTCAATTGAACAATAAGTGAACCAATTTTGCTGACTTAGCTTAAATATTCAATAAATTAGCTTGTAAGAACTTTTTGTATACAGAAATGTAATTTCATTCAATAAATAAAGAGCGTCTCAACGCTAGTAAAATATATTTTTTTTTATTTTGCGACACACTGCAAAACCTGTTCCTGGGCTCTTACCAGTTCTTCTAGTATATTTTCAATGTTTGGTATGGGAAATTTGTCGCTGACCGTAATATCGTTCAAAGCTCTATAGTCAATGACGATGCGCCATTTCTTTTTGCCGTATTTGTCCATTTTTTTTGGGACGATCCATAGTGGAGAGTTATAAGGTGAACAACTATCCCTAATGATACCATGGGCCTAATGAATTAAAAAAAGTAATTGTTAGTAAGCATTTGCTTATTAGCAAAAGTAATTGCTTAAAAATCTTTTACTAAAAAGAATAAGCATTTTCTAATTTATTATATGAATAATATTTCAGTCATTGATGCTTTTGCTACAAATTTTAAGCTTTTACTAGAAAGTGACCAAATGTTAAAACATAACAAAATGTGACTAACGGAGCTATCCAAAAACAAAGTCAATAAAAATTACAACAACTTCCTTCCCGGTATTACAAAAATAAGAATTTCATCTCAAAAATGTTTGGCACAGGGTTGCGTGATTTCAAATCAAAAAAGATAATTTTTATTTGTGATTCATTTCTCAAAAGAATCAAAAATTTATTTAGAATCAAACATATATTTTAATTCTTGATTAAAAATATATTTTTGATTCGAATCAAAAATTTAATCAAGATTCAAAAAATATTTTTGTTTCAAAATAATTTTAATTTGAAATCAAGAATCAAAAAATTTATAATCTCTATTTGAAAATAGTTTGAATCAAGAATCGGAAAATATTTTTGATTCGTGATTCAGTCAAATCAAAATCACGCAACCCTGGTTTGGCACAAGCAACAATAACGTCATAAAATTTACAGCAACATCGTTGTGCAAATTGGTAAGAGAAATGCCATTTCTGGGCATTTCTTACCAAAACTAGTAGGTGTTTTTCCTATTGGTAGGACGATTTGAATTCTATTAAGTTTTTACCTTCGTTCATTTTGTCAAATTGCCATAACAGTTGAAAAAACGTTTGAAGGTTCAGGCGTGTCTGTCTTACAGCTTATATAGTTTGCCTTTTTCTGTTGACATACTCATTACCATATGCTTCTGACTTCGGAATTGGCACAGTCTACCACTCCGATACAATTTGGAAATGAGTATACTTCCCTCCATCCATACATACATCCTCGCGGTGGAATCGTTATAAAAGTTTTCGAAAGTCTTCATTTTTACATTTCCGTCGCGCACTATAATATTTTTCTTTACGCATAGTCAAAAACTGCGCCATAATTGCATGTACTTAGAAGATAATCGAGCGAAAACTAATTTCTGAAAAATTTAGCATGGGGTAGTGCATACTTAAACAAAATAGCAAATGCTAATTTTATTCATACAGAATTCAGCAATTGCTTACAGATTTCAGCAAATGCTGAAATAAAAAAGCAAATGCTTGTAGCAAAAGCAATTGCTAGTGAAAAAAGCAATTGCTTCAAATTTATTCATAGAAATTTAAGCCAAAGGTCCAGAAAAGCATTTGCTTGATGTTTATTCATTAGGCCCCATGTTCTAACATTTCTTTCATTTGTTTGTTTATTTCTTCTTCGTAGATATGAGGGTAGCGATAAATTTTAGAATATACGGTCCTATCAGTTGTTGTGATAATTTCGTGTTTTACCTCATGTCTTTGTGCTTCCTGAAAAAATAAGTCACCATTGTCGTCTACAATTGTCTGTAATAATCTCTAACTCATCATTCATATCTTCACGAAATAGTTTTTGCATAAAAGTGTTATCCATCCGTGTGATTTCGAGTGTGTGTATATCCTCGAACTTATGGGAACATGTGTCAATGAATTTCGTCCTTACATTGTGGATTTCGATGTATCCATCATTGAGATTAATGATTGCATTCATGGGTTTCAAAATATTTTGTCCTAGTATTCCGTCGATTTTTTGTCCTTCAATGGTTGGTCAATTTCCAACTCATCAAATTATTTTCTCTAAATTCTTTTGGTAGGGGTGTGATAATTTCAGTATTCACTCCTACGGTTCCGTCTAGTGTTCTAAAATTCATAGGTTTTGTGAGCTTAACTCGTTTATATTTAGGAAGTTTGTCTTCCCCGAGAAGGGATGTGTTTGAGCCTGTTTCGACTAGGCATATTATTTCGTCTTCCCCAATGTTTAATCTAACTAACGGTAGGCCGGAGACCGAAAATTTTCGCCCTCTTCATGTGGGGCTTCTATGTTATCTATCTCCATGGGTTCAGCCCTATATTGTCCTGAATTCCTGCTTGTATTGTTTTGGAATCTCTTAGTTTGTTGCGAGTTCCGATTGAATTGGCCAGAGTTGGCTTTTGTTTGTTTGACTTGACTTGAGGGGTCGGAACTAGAAGTGTTTTGCAAAGGTCCTTGTTGAGGCGATGGTTGCGTTGAACCATTTGGACCTATTCGATCTGCTAAATTTATTATCGTATTTTATTAACATCCCTGTTTCCTCCAACAAATAATATGCGCCTTTAAGGGAATTTTTATTCCTACTGTAAACTATACTTGCTAAGTTAGGATCTATTCCATTCAAAAACGTTTTCAGAAATATTGATTAATTTACACTTGGTGAAAACTCGACAGGCTTATTATTGTCTTGGTCATATTTAGTGTTAAGCTTATCTAGTACATTTCTTAAATTATGATAATAATTACTTACATTATTATTCTTGGTACTTATGGCTGGATGGTATAAATTATGGTAAGTTTCTTGAAAGAGTTTTTATAGACTAAGAGCTGGCTACGAAAATAAAAAATGATAAGGTGCAGTAAAAGTGATGATATAAATACCTTCCTTACTACTTAGTTGAGAATCGCGTAGCGTTGCCGCCAGAAGTCGTTCCCGGGGAGGGATGTATGGGCGTGCGTTCAAATTTTTCTTTAAAATTTAATGATAAGGTGCAGTTCTAAAATTTGGGGGGGTTATAGTTTTTAACTCTAGAAATAAGGTAAAATTATTGCCAGAACTCTAGGTCGGGGATAAAGCGTTGCCA
Source organism: Urophora cardui (assembly GCA_960531455.1). Classification (NCBI taxonomy): domain Eukaryota; kingdom Metazoa; phylum Arthropoda; class Insecta; order Diptera; family Tephritidae; genus Urophora; species Urophora cardui. The sequence goes on along the minus strand of OY482673.1, from coordinate 86,844,645 downwards.
GAAGTCGGCAAAATTGATGATAAGGTGCAATTCTGGCGATTTTGTTTTAACGTTACTGAATGCTTAAAAAAACTTAATGTCGATTGCCAGAAGAGTAGTTGAAGACTAAGTATAGAAAAAACTATTATATTAGTAGATAGTCGATTATACAACTAAAAATACACTTTCAAAATTAAAATATTAAGGTGCAGTTTTGGCTGTTCGCTCTTTTTATTACTTATACACTAGTAAAGCTGTGCATTAATAGACAGAATTCAACTTGATGGTTAATTGCATGAAAAAAAGAAAATATTGTCAGAAATTGGTAATACAGAAAAAAATGTTTGCTTTTAAATTAATTTTAGGCAGGTTTGGCCACTTATGTGTACTTTTTATACTCAGCTGTACTAGTACACAGAGTATTATAGTTGTGATTTCATAACGGTGGATTGTAACAGAATGAAATAATCGAGATAGATATAAACTTATATATATCAAAATGATCAGGGTGAAAAGAGAAATCGATTGAGCCATGTCCGCCCGTCTGTTCGTCTGTGCGCACGATAACTCGCTCAAAAATTGAGATATTTTGATGAAATTTGAAATGTAAGTTGGTATCAAGACTGGGATGGTTGGTGTTGAAAATGGGCGAAATCGGACCATGACCACGCCCACTTCCCCTATATAGTAAAAATCGGAAATTTTGTATCTCAGTCACTAATAGAGCTAGAGTGATAAAATTTCACACACGTATTGACCTCAGGCCCTTATGAAGAAATATGGTGAAATTTTGGAAAATGGGCGGTGCCACGCCCGCTTATTAAGGGGCAAACATTGAAAGTTTTATGAGTCATAACTCAGAAACCGTTGAAGATATATCGATGAAATTTGGTAGGCGTCATATACTTGCTTAGGCAAATGTTTGGACAAAAAATTGCCAAAATCGGTTGACGACCACGCCCACTTTTATATATCGGTATTATAAAGTGACCTAATTAAAACATTTTAAGCGATATCTCTGTCAAATATAAAGATATATCATTGAAATTTTATGGCAGTAGTCCAACTCTGGACATAAAACAAAAAACAAAAAAAATTTGGAAAATGGGCGTGGCACCGCCTCCTTTTAGAAACAGGAACATATGAGATTTCTTAGCCTATAACTCGACAAATAATTGAGATATTTTCACGAGACTTGGTTTATACACTTTTATAACTTGTGTTAATAGACACGCAAAAATTTATAGAAATCGGTTTATGACCACGCCTACTTTTTAACAAAGATATTTCTGGAACACCCTTTGGGAATTTGTAACGTGACATCTTTGTAACTAAAAGTCATAAAGGGATGAAATTTTGCACAAAGAATAATATTCATATGCTTAGTTGGATGACTGATAAAAATTTAGAAAATGGGCGTGGCTACGCCAACTTTATGCAGCACTCGCTTTATATAAAATACACCGTGTTTCCATCAAACGCAAGCAAACAATGAAAGCATACAGCTGAGTATCTAATGTTTGATTCCACTCGAACTTAGGCTTCCTTACTTGTTAATTATAAAGATATAAGGATTAGAAGGGTGGAAGGGTAAGTTGAAATGTGAAGTAAAAATATTTTTATAATTATTTCAACTTACCCTTCCACCCTTCTAATCCTTATATCTTTATAATTAAAAAGTACACATAAGTGGCCAAACCTGCCTAAAATTAATTTAAAAGCAAACATTTTTTTCTGTATTACCAATTTCTGACAATATTTTCTTTTTTTCATGCAATTAACCATCAAGTTGATTTCTGTCTATTAATGCACAGCTTTACTAGTGTATAAGTAATAAAAAGAGTGAATAGCCAAAACTGCACCTTATTATTTTAATTTTGAAAGTGTATTTTTAGTTGTATAATCGACTATCTACTAGAATAATAGTTTTTTCTATACTTAGCCTTCAACTACTCTTCTGGCAATCGACATTAAGTTTTTTTAAGCATTCAGTAACGTTAAAACAAAATCGCCAGAATTGCACCTTATCATCAATTTTGCCGACTTCTGGCAACGCTTTATCCCCGACCTAGAGTTCTGGCAATAATTTTACCTTATTTCTAGAGTTAAAAACTATAACCCCCCCAAATTTCAGAACTGCACCTTATCATTAAATTTTAAAGAAAAATTTTACAACCAACAACAATGTTACCTTATTTCTAGAGTTAAAAACTGTAACCCCCCTAAATTTCAGAACTGCACCTTATGATTTTATTTTCAATAAAAGTTTACACGTTTGAACGCACGCCCATGCTTCCCTCCCTGGGAAAGACTTCTGGCGACAACGCTACGCGATTCTCAACTAGTAAGGCAGGTATTTATATCATCACTTTTACTGCACCTTATCATTTTTTATTTTCGTAGCCAGCTCTCCGTCTATTAGTGCTTAGCACGAAATTTTTATTTTTAATTCAATTTTTAATTGTTGGGGTAAGTTTCTTTGATACCAAAATTCCTTATTAGCTCCTCTCTTATCGTGGTCCATGATGGCGATTGTCCTAATGTTCGTATTGCATTTAACGCCGCTCCCTGGATTTTTGTTCTGATGTATCTCTGGAATACGAATTCCTGTAAGGGTCGATTCTCGTTGAACAGTGGGAGGATTAGTTCGACTTCTCTTATAAACGCTGAGAGATCGTACGATTTGTCGCCTCTGAACTCTTTTATACGAGACGCTTCTTTAATGGGCTCCGTTACCGCTATTATTAAGTTTTCAGTCATATTGATTTTTCTGGTCTGATACTATATCCTTGGGTTTGTATTATTTGGAGATCTTCGTTGCTTTTTATTTCACTTGCTTCCTTGATGTTGGTATTTTACTTTATGCGGTTTTTGAACCGTTTTCGTATTTAACTTCGTTTAATACGTATGTTTTGTAATTTTTTTTTTATTGTATTTAACTAATTCTTAAGAATTTAGCCCGGAAAAACATTTTTATCCTTTTCACTGCACTTAACTACTTTTCAACTTAAGTTGAAACCGGTTCGTTATCAATTCTTTAAAGTTGATATCCTACCGACTGCGCCAGACAGGTTTTGCAGTGTGTCGCAAAATAAAAAAATATATTTTACTAGCGTTGGGACGGTCTTTATTTATTGAATGAAATTACATTTCTGTATATAAAAAGTTCTTACAAGCTAATTTATTGAATATTTAAGCTAAGTCAGCAAAATTGGTTTACTTATAGTCCAAATAATTTATTTGACAGGAGCCAGCGACCACATTAGAAATAAATCTGTTCTGGCGAATTTTCATGGGGCGTTTTTCGTCAGCTTTCTGGTTCTGTTCACTCTCATCTGTGGCCGTGGTTTTAAATGTTAATAAAAACTACGACGGGACGATATTTCGCTCGATGTTGGATCTGTTTAAGGCTTAAAGATGTAAAACAATTGATATATTTTAGTTTTTGTTAACCGTATATATTGTTTTGCTTTCAAATAAATAGATCTAGCGTTAATGGAGCATATACTTATATTATTAATTTAGTTTTGGTTACCTGTTTCTGGTTTTGGTTTTTATTTTGTAATTTGGTAAATTTTACACCCTTATTACGGTGGTCGTCGTCGACACTCACTCGACGGTGTCGGCTACGACTTATCAAAATCCGTATTACGTATGGTAAAGTCGATTACTTGTGACAACTATCGAAACATATTTGGTATCAGCTAAGTCGACGTCGACGGTCACTCGTTGCCATTTTCGTCGACGCTGTGTTTAATGGTGACAAGAAGAAAATTTAGTATATATGCATTTTTGTCTCTAAAATTTCATTACGGGAGTGTTAAAATTACACAGTCCAACAACATTTTTGCAACAGAATAGCCATGGTACTTTTCTGAAAGGGGACGTAGTCCTGATCACTTTTGGGGAACAAAGTTATATCCCAGCACGTCTCAGTTTTTTTTATTCGCGGTTAAAGTTTGGGAGGGTCATACACGGTATTTGTACCGCAAGTACAAGATTTTTCAGAGATAGAGCTTTTATGTCAGAGAAAAAGTTGTTCCTAATAAAGAGCTCAACATTTCGTCCCTGCATTCCGACCTGCCACCAACACCCTTCCGCTATTTTTTTGACATTTTTCGCGATTTTTTTAATAAAATAGTAATATTTTTTAAATATTGACACCAGCTTTATGGCATATTCCCGAGAAATATTCTTTGCTAAAATATAGGGGGGTGTGGGAACAACAAAACCTCACTCGAGCTCCCATTTAAGCAGAAAACTAAAAATCCGATTTATGTATTTTCACAGTGGGCGGGTCAATTTGTACTGACGGAAAAACCCTACTTTGTTTCGGCCACAGCTGCATTCTCTGGTCAATTCTGAACAAAAAAGTTCATAGGAGCATAGTTCTAAAATGAAGCTTGACCCTCCGAATTTTTTATTTTAGTTAGTCATCCCTAAAATTTTTTTTATATTTGTTGAAAAAATGTAGTTGAAGATACTTAAATAAAATTTTGATATTTATTTGAGTTGAACCCATTCGTCGGCCGACACATCATTGAAAAATTTAATCAATTTGATTATTTTTGAGGGAAATACATTAATTTTCTACACCCCTTCTTTAGAATTTCTCCCAATTATTTTATGTTACAACAGGTATATCTTACAAATTTGAAATATCTAAGTGATACGCCGAAACACGTCAACTTAATTTTTGCCTGTAGAATACAATGACGTGTTCAGAATTTCCGTAATAAATTTTGATTTCGAGATATTTAGGAAAGGAGTTTCAAATCTCTGAAAGTGAATTCTTCGTCGTTTGTAAACTTTACCCAGGCTTTGCGCTTTTTCCGCGAAAAGATTTTAATAGGTGTCTACTTAATTGGGATATTATAAATTCAATGCCACCTCCAGTTTTCCCAAATTGGATTCGGTTTTCGAGATAACGGTAGATAATTAAAATTTACCATACCCCATTTACCACTAGTAATATTTACCCCTAGTAATAACTCAGTCAGTTTTTGAGTTAATATATCAAAACTTTGCATGTGATTGCATCCTCTTATTACCTTAACTATTTCTAAAAATAATCGAAATCGGATCATTATGGCATATAGTCCCCGTACAACTGATTGTTGGGATATATGGTTTTGATCTTTTATTTGGTTGCACAAAAGTGCATTAACTGTTATATATACGTCGAAATCGTATATGAAGAAAGTGATTATGTTACTTTCTGCGCGGAATGACTATTTTCGGAGTTAGGAACAAATAAAAGATCAAAACCATATATCCCAACAATCAGTTGTACGGGGATTATATGCCATAATGATCCGATTTCGATTATTTTTAGAAATAGTTAAGGTAATAAGAGGATGCAATCACATGCAAAGTTTTGATATATTAACTCAAAAACTGACTGAGTTATTACTAGGGGTAAATATTACTAGTGGTAAATGGGGTATGGTAAATTTTAATTATCTACCGTTATCTCGAAAGCCGAATCCAATTTGGGAAAACTGGAGGTGGCATTGAATTTATAATATCCCAATTAAGTAGACACCTATTAAAATCTTTTCGCGGAAAAAGCGCAAAGCCTGGGTAAAGTTTACAAACGACGAAGAATTCACTTTCAGAGATTTGAAACTTTCCTAAATATCTCGAAATCAAAATTTATTACGGAAATTCTGAACACGTCATTGTATTCTACAGGCAAAAATTAAGTTGATGTGTTTCGGCGTATCAGTTAGATATTTCAAATTTGTAAGATATACCTGTTGTCACATAAAATAATTGGGAGAAATTCTAAAGGGGTGTAGAAAATTAATGTATTTCCCTCAAAAATAATCAAATTGATTAAATTTTTCAATGATGTGTCGGCCGACGAATGGGTTCAACTCAAATATCAAAATTTTATTTAAGTATCTTCAACTAAATTTTTTCAACAAATATAAAAAAATTTTAGGGATGACAAACTAAAATAAAAAATTCAGAGGGTCAAACTTCATTTTAAAACTATGCTCCTATGAACTTTTTTGTTCAGAATTGACCAGAGAATGCAGCAGTGGCTGAAACAAAGTAGGGTTTTTCCGTCAGTACAAATTGACCCGCCCACTGTGAAAATACATAAATCGGATTTTTAGTTTTCTGCTTAAATGGGAGCTCGAGTGAGGTTTTGTTGTTCCCACACCCCCCTATATTTTAGCAAAGAATATTTCTCGGGAATATTCCATAAAGCTGGTGTCAATATTTAAAAAATATTACTATTTTATTAAAAAAATCGCGAAAAATGTCAAAAAACTAGCGGAAGGGGGTTGGTGGCAGGTCGGAATGCAGGGACGAAATGTTGAGCTCTTTATTAGGAACAACTTTTTCCCTGACATAAAAGCTCTATCTCTGAAAAATCTTGTACTTGAGGTACAAATACCGTGTATGACCCTCCCAAACTTTAACCGCGAATAAAAAAAACTGAGACGTGCTGGGATATAACTTTGTTCCCCAAAAGTGATCAGGACTACGTCCCCTTTCAGAAAAGTACCATGGCTATGCTGTTGCAAAAATGTTGTTGGACTGTGTAATTTTAACACTCCCGTTATGAAATTTTAGAGACAAAAATGCATACATACTAAATTTTCTTCTTGTCACCATTAAACACAGTGGTTGCACAAAAGTGCATTAACTGTTATATATACGTCGAAATCGTATATGAAGAAAGTGATTATGTTACTTTCTGCGCGGAATGACTATTTTCGGAGTTAGGAACAAATAAAAGATCAAAACCATATATCCCAACAATCAGTTGTACGGGGACTATATGCCATAATGATCCGATTTCGATTATTTTTAGAAATAGTTAAGGTAATAAGAGGATGCAATCACGTGCAAAGTTTTGATATATTAACTCAAAAACTGACTGAGTTATTACTAGGGGTAAATATTACTAGTGGTAAATGGGGTATGGTAAATTTTAATTATCTACCGTTATCTCGAAAACCGAATCCAATTTGGGAAAACTGGAGGTGGCATTGAATTTATAATATCCCAATTAAGTAGACACCTATTAAAAACAAAGTAGGGTTTTTCCGTCAGTACAAATTGACCCGCCACTATGAAAATACATAAATCGGATTTTTGAAAACTTCTAATTCTTCTTAATTTTCTGCTTAAATGAGAGCTCGAGTGAGGTTTTGTTGTTCCCACACCCCACTATATTTTAGCAAAGAATATTTCTCGGGAATATGCCATAACTGTGTAACCTAAATCAAACGCAAGTCGTCAATTTAACGCACGCACGCAAATTTTTAATATGCGTTGAACCGAAATTGACTTGCGTGCGTGTTCAGATAAAGAAATAGAAAAATACAGAAAATCAGAGAAAATCTTGTTATTTTGTGGAATATGTACCTAACAGACACGATATCAAAAGCAAGTGTCAATTTTTTTGCAAACAATCACCCACAATGCTTAATTTCAACTGTCACGCAAAACAAAAATTGGGCGTCGAATTTGCTTTTTACGCACGCCGTTCAATTTCGGTTACTCCCATACAAGTTGTATGGGCATGAGAAATTTTTGACAGTAAATTGACGGCGTGCGTTTGATTTAGGTTACACAGTAAGGCTGGTGTCAATATTTAAAAAATATTACTATTTTATTAAAAAAAATCGCGAAAAATGTCAAAAAAAATAGCGGAAGGGGGATTGGTGGCAGGTCGGAATGCAGGGACGAAATGTTGAGATCTTTATTAGGAACAACTTTTTCTCTGACATAAAAGCTCTATCTCTGAAAAATCTTGTACTTGCGGTACAAATACCGTGTATGACCCTCCCAAACTTTAACCGCGAATAAAAAAAAACTGAGACGTGCTGGGATATAACTTTGTTCCCCAAAAGTGATCAGGATGACGTCCCTTTTCAGAAAAGTACCATGGCTATTCTGTTGCAAAAAAAAAAAAGTTCCAGTTTGTTGAACGGTGTTATTAGAACTAACATCCGCACAGTATTTCCTGCTAGTTTCATTGAAAAATTCCTACTAGTTTAAAAATAAATTCGGTGAGCGCACATACCGAAGCCGACCCAAAGGTTTTCAATGGGGTACGATACCTACAAATGAGAAGCAATCACCATTAAATTGAATGCCTTGGCAACTGCTTTAAGAAAGATTGAGGAGAAAACTAATTTATTAAATATTTATGTACATACATACATATGTATATATTTCAACTAAAATTATTTTTCTTTTATTTCTTAAATAATCGAGCACTTCATTGCTATGTTCATCGCTAAAACTTGATGAATCATATGCAAAATACATTTATAATAAATAAATAAATGATCAAAATACCACAGATAAAAAATACGGAAAAAATTGCGCAAAGATTGTAAATAAAATCAAACAGCTAGTGCAGAAATTATAGGGATGGTACTTTCATTATTCGGTTTACCGATAAACAGTCGACGTCGTCTCAATACGCTTAGCTAATACCGATTTTGCGTCGATATGACGACGACGTCGAGACGACGTGATGTCGACTGAAAAGTACCAACGACGACGACAACCGTAATAAGGGTGTTAAATTTTTAAGTGGCAACGCTGCGTACACGGGCGCTTAAGGTCCGGTTATCAGCGTTGCCATTTTAGCCATTTGGTTGCTAAATCTAGCCTGTTTTTTTAGCCACCAAAATTTCGGTTTTGCCCCTAGCCACGTTTTTAGCCACCGATTGTAATGAACCATAATTTTGCACATAGGAAGGATGTGGTAACGCTAATTCAATTCAGCGATTATCACAAATCGATTTAAGTGTTAAAAACAAAACAAGTAACGCAACTATCGATAAATGCCTGTTAATACTCGCTAGTGGAATAGTAGGCTGTCGATGAAAGTCCGTATAAGGATCTAACTGAATTTGTATATTGTTTGCTTCGCAACGCAATACTTTTGTGCCTGAATTTGAAAATAAATTTAAAACATGTTAATTTGAAACAAAATTTTTTAGCCACGAATAAAATTTTTTAGCCATTTTTAGCCACAAATTAAATCAAATCTAGCCACCACGAAAATTTTTCAACGGCAACGCTGCCGGTTATACTTGCATAGCACAGCAGCGCACAACTTAAGAACTGTCACATACGAAATCTGTTTAATGGGCTTTCCGTGTAATCGATTACTCAACGCATAGCGGCACAGGGCCGTTGAATTTTGATTTCTGTGTTATGTGCTATGCGATTTGACATTTGGCAACACGAATGTGTGTGTATTGAGTGTGCGAAGGGTTGCACGCAAGGCTAATTATACAGGTTAACTTACTAAACAGCTGATTTTTAACATTTTTCTAATTTTTTACTTTAATAATTATTATTACGATTATAATCGTGCTTATAGATGCGAATCTGCAGCAAATTCGCCGACAAATTTCGAATGAGTGACGAAAATGAATTTTGCGAATTGCCGGTAGCGAAAAAATTTAATTCGCTTCGCTAGATCTGTCAAAATCTGCCGAATGTCTAATTTGTTCGCTTTGCACGTCTTTGCATTTATTTCGGTAAAAAAAACTAAAAAAAGAAAGTAGAAACTATTTAAATTTTAAAAGTATTTAATAGCATTAAAGAAAACTATTTGTTTTATTTATCACGTTTATATTAATTTCTTAAACTTTGGTTTATACACAAATAAATACATATATTGTAAACAAATCAAAACATTGTAGTAAGTGATAGAGATGGGAAACTATTGATGGCACTATCGATGGTATCGATATTTTATTTTTTTTCAGACTATCGAAGACCATCGATGGTTTTTTCAAAACTATCGATGGTAATGTGTACTATCGATAGTTTTACAACCTTTAGGGCCGTTTACTCGACCTCTGATTAACGCTAACCACGGTTAAAGTTCGGTTAAACATCATTATCGACTTCATCAAACCACGTATTTAACATATGGTCGATAATGCAGTTCATAGCTTAATGGGACCTTTGTCCTCCGGTTAGCGTTAATCAGAGGTTGAGTAAACGGCCCTTACACACCTCCATATTGCACATTGCTATTTCAGAGTACCAGCTATTGAAAGTTGTATGAATTTAGAGCGCTTTCACATTACTCAGTGCGGTATCGGATCGACATTTTTGGTTTTTACCGAAAGTATACCGAGAGCTTACCGACCACATGTATTTCAATTGGCACTTTCACATTAGTGTTGCATACATGAAATCGGAGAGGATTAATTTCGGTATACCGCAACGCGGTAAGACCGGTAAGTAAAATTTGAGGAATAACTGCATACATTTTTGCGGCGTAATAAATGAAGAAGAACAAAGTCAATGAAAAACTCGTTTCGGCTATAAATGTAGCAAGTTATAATGTCTTCGTGTTCGCTAGAAGACATTATTGTTATTATTGAGTGATTTGTTGAATTTTATTATTTTCTATTGTAAATTTCGATGTTTGTTTTCTTATTTTCTGAGGATTACGCACCGAAAGTATTCCCACAAGTGTGAAAAACACAGCAACGCGGAATCGTTTCGGTAAGCTAAAAATGCCGAGGAAAAAATGTCGATCCGAAGTCGTACCGAGTAATGTGAAAAGGCCCTTAGTGTGTACATATTTACAAAATGTTTTGATTTATACATTTGCAGACTGAATAAAAGGCGGTTCCAGTTTTGTAGATTTTTTGAAAGAACCAGTTTTCGAAATATTTTAAAGTTTCGGTTTTTGAGCTAAGAAAAAAAAAACACGCTTACAAGTCTGTCAATATCTTCGCTATTACCAGTTTTTATGTTACGTTTGCAGAGGATGAAATATCATTTCCACCAAAGCAAAAATAATTAAATCGACGTTAAAGTGACGGAGTTATGGCGAACCAAACATTTTTTTTGTAATTTTTTATTAATTATTTTTCTGGCATTCATCTTCTTTTTTTCATTATTTTAACGAAATATTAAATATCATCCTGATTTTACACTGTGATTTAATAGCTGTTTTCAGTAGAAAAATGACAAAGTTATAAGAGATTCAGTGAACAAATCTATATTTATTTCAATACGATAGTACTATCGATAGTGCTATCGATGGTTTATTTTTTTAAGACTATCGAACACTATCAATAGTTTTTTAATACTGTTACGTATTTGTCGATAGCTCGATTATTTCTATCGGGTTCGTATCACTAAATTGTTAAATAAAAGTCTTTATTTACTTCTTAATTCAGACCGCTTTATTTCACGACTAAAAAGTCTACACTTGTTTTACTTGACTTGATGTTAACACTTCTACTGTTAAGTTACGACTGACTGCGGAGCGCCTGCTCGCCGCCTTATATAGTCTGTCAAACGTAATCTGGAAAATTCTGGCAACACTGGAAATTATCTGGTATCTTCTTCTAGTTCTGGCAGTTTCCTTAGAGATGTGTTCAGTCATTTTAGTGATGTGAGTGAAACCCATTATATTCGCCACACTGCCCTCCACCTAAGTCTGATCGTCCCGATCTGACACATTACTCGTTCCAAATGCTGCTAGCCTTTCCAGATGAACCACTTTCATTTTATTCCTCGGTCTTCCAATCGTTTTTATGCGATACACAACATCATTGAGCCGTTTAATCACTTTGTAGGGCCCTTCCCAAGTACACTGCAATTTCGGGGACAAACCTTTCTTTCGCTGCGGGTTGTATAGCAAAACTAAATCTCCCTCAAGAAAACCTTCTGAGTTCATCGCCTTGTCGTATCTGGCCTTCATTTTGTCACTCATGATCTTTGTTCGCTGTCTCACAAGTTCATGTATTTCCTCATTTCCTCTTCCAGAACATTGTTAGATTGTCTGGCATTTATTCCCGTATCGGCATTTATCCCAAATTTCAAGTCAGCTGGCAGTCGAAGATCACTACCAAAGATTACTTTGTTATGGTACAGCTTTCGAATATCGAGTGGAGCAGCAATGCATGGCGGTCGGCATGATCTAGGGTTGCACTGTGGCTAGTCATTGTCGGCTGGGCGGGGTTCTTGCCTACATTGCTGTCCTGCGCCATAAACAGAAAAAATTCATATCATGCCTTTTCAAACCAATAACGAGAAAAATCAAACGAAAACAACATCCGGTTTGGCCGGATGCCACGGACGGACCGTTGAAAAATTCGAAAATTCAAAATAACCCGAAAATCCAAATTCAAGAGGCCAGGCATCAGTTAAATTTAAATAAATGCGAACCGAGGGAAAATGTTATTAAAATTTGAATATGAATTCTAAAATGTACGTTAAAGTCAGACGGACGTTGGCAAAGAATTTAAACCAAAATTTAAATCGGACGGAAATACTGACAATCGACGGAAAAGTTTAAAAATAGATGAGCGCATGTTAAATTTAAATAATCGCGGACGGACGAGAAAATAATCGTTGCACCAAAATTTAAATTTGAATGTACGTTGAAGTCGATATGCACTAAATTTGAATAACCACTGCCAAAAAAACTGTCAAAGTGAATTTAAATTTGAATATATATATCGCAAAAAAAAATCGTTAAATTTGAATTTAATTTGAATCAACCGGAAGGACCGGTTATTAACAGGCATATGAAAATACATAAAAGAAGCTGAAATTTGAAATATATGAACAATCAAAAAAAAAAAAATTTAAAGGCCGAACTCACAAGGGGGTGGCGTTGCTGATGTTGTTGCAGCGCCGGTGCGTTTTTGTCCCACCCTAATCCATGGTCACTGTCGCACCCGAATACCAGTAACCCCTTACCTGTGGTGCGCCGCTGGTGTTGTTGCAGCGCTGGTGCTTTTCTAGCCCACCCTCATCCTTGGCCATCGGTGCACCTATATTTCGATGACCCCTTTATTATTATGCGCTGCTGGTGTTGCTGCAGCGTCGGTGCTTATCGACCCTCCCTCATACATGGTCATCAGTGCACCTATGTTTTGATGACCCCGTATCTGAAATCCCTAATGCCTTTTTAAATGAAGAGAATCAGCACTCCCATTTTAAACTTACAATATTTATTTACAATTCATTGTTCAAAAGTTCACAAAAGAGATGCATATGTATATTCTAAATATAGTAAGCGTTTAGCCGTGTAGGTGCATTTTAATACAAAGGGTTGAGTTAGATATAGTCCAAATAAACAATTTTGCATTACCAAGCTTTCAATGCATGTATATATATGTATATGTATATACTACTTATGTGTGCATATATCAACCTCGTTTATACTACTTCTATATGAGTATGACTACTTAGTGCATATATATATATTCGTGTAAGAATAAGCAGCAAGGGATCTCGTAAAGGGGAAATTTCTCTGTTCCATTATGGTTTTATATTATGTTATTAGTGGCCTTTATTTTGTGTTATTATTTTCCTTTCGTTGACTGTATTCAATTTAGGTCGGGTTTGGTTATATATTTTCCTACGTAGTCCCTCCCTCCTTTTACAATTATGTAATATCAGGATATATGTGTTTATAATCTCCTATTCTATCGCAAATCAAAACATTTCTGATTTAACACTTGTTAATAAAATTCCATCATAATCAATTTTACTTACATATTTGATTTCGAACAATCAGAAGAATTTTGTCTTAATTATGTTTGTTGGGTGGTTGCCCAGTTGTACAGATGTATGAACGTACATATGTGTGTATAAATGAGTTCGTTGCTTATTAGCTAGCCATCGTTAGTTAAGCAATGTTCTCCCACCAGGTCTTTTCTTAACCAAAACAAAATTTAACGGCTAAGAGCCAATGTGTAGATTAAGAATCACTAAGAGACCTAGGTCTCAGCTAGTAAGATTTTCACCAGCCCAATTTATTCGCTGTCAAAGTGAGAGACTACCGGGAAAAGGGAAATAAGCAACGAATCACATTTGAAATTTACAAAGTTTGCGAATTTTAAATAATGAAAATGAAAAAAAAAAAAAGGTTTTGACAGTCGAAAATAGCATTCAAATTATAATCTATGCATACTTAACAATATATATACATATCTTTTACATCCACTCTTGACTCACCACCCGTTGCGGTACACCTTTGGTGATGGTGCTACCGATCTGCTGCTGTTGTTGTCGCTGTATTGGACGTCGCTCTTGTTGTTGTTGTTGGGACGCCTTGTTGTCACACGTTGTCGTTGTTGCTGAGGCACCTATTGCTGTATTTGCTATTGTTGTTGTGGGGAAATTATGTGGCGCCGTTTGCGCTGCTATGGTAACCATCAATGGAATATGTGCCGCTATTGGTGTTGTCGTGTCACTATACGTGCGTTGTTGTTGTTGTGGTGCCGACTATTTGGTAATTGCTGTGGTGGTTGCGGTGCCAATTGTTTGGCAATTTGTTGTTGTGGTGCCGACTATGTGGCAATTTGCTTTTGCGATACCGACTATTTGGCAATTGCTGTGGTGGTTGTGGTGCCAATTGTTGGCAATTTGTTGTTGTGGTGCCGGCTATTTGGCAATTTGCTTAATTGTAGGTATTTGCTTTACAAGCGTTCGTCAATTATTCTTTTGTATCCCCTCTCTTTTTTTTTTTTTGTAGTTCATATAATTATAATCTCAATAATAAAACACAACCTTTTCTCCACTTTTGTGTTGTAAAAATTAGAATGCCCAGAAGTTATTGGCTAGCAGCGCTCTTGGTAGCTGAAACGAAGAACCCCTTGAAGGCTACGTGCTAATAGAGTTGAAACAGTGAAGAGAGGCGATGACTGAGCATTGTGGAGTTGAAGTTGACATTTCCTTTGAACGTAGTCGCATATCTTGTACATATGCGTCATACATACGCAGGCGCTTGGATGGAATACATGGAGCACTACATGCAAATTAATTTCTTTGCGGATTTGAACACCCACACTACTACCGCCGAATCTAAAATTCACCGGGTTGGTACACGCACTTTACCTCGAATATTAATTTCTCATATAGTTTTTATTCAAAAATTTTTCTCCTTTTTTCCGACAATATTATGAAGGAATTTCGCAAAAGGATTCTTTATTAGGCAAACTCTCGACTCCCGTCACAAACCACACTTAACACGCTCCATCAACTACTCTCCACCAACTGACTCCCGCTGTACTAAAAAATTTTCAATTACCCAGCGTGCCTACACTTCCCCTCTTTTTCTGTATTCATCTGGAAGAGTCCCGTTTCCTTTTTCGTATACCCTGTAATGATGTAGTGACGTGTGCATAATAGTGGCGTGACTTTACGGTTACCCGAATGTCTACATCATGTTATGACGCTAGCAATGGCACAAGCGAGATGAAATGCGATTGCCATGTTACACAAAAAAAAATACCAAAACTTTCGGAATAAAATGCCTCAATCATTTTTCCCATGAAACTATCTCAAAATAATCGATTATATTCGTGCCCTAGTAAATTTGCTACTGTAAAATTCTATTAGTGTACGTTGGGAATATTAATAGACATTGTTGTCTTACGCTCAAATTATAAAAATGGTAAGAGACAGGAAAATCTGATTAATGAAATAGTATGTTTGTTTCTTATTAAACCAGCAGCCAGCTGTCAAGTGAAATGAAAAGAGCAAAACGGAAAGAACTACGCTCATAAAGAGCGAAATAAACAGAAAATCAAGAAACATTTTGCCAGTCCAAACCTGGCCAACCATCCACAACCAGCCAATAAGAAACAAACCTAGTAAAATTATGTGGTAAATAATTATTTAATTTTCTGTGAACTATGTAAAATTTAAAATTGTATGGAGCGCATAAGAACATTTTATAATAGGTGCATTTGAAAGTACTAAGTATCCGAATAACCACGTGTGGCGTATTTTCACAGTAGCAGGTATTCATGGCAACCTTGAAAGAACCAGTTTCTCCATCACCAATACATGTGCATACCTCGCCATTGGAACGATTGTCAAGGTTGAGATGGGAAATTTTAATTAAGCTTTCCCCAGGAAAGGCCTATTTGTAGAGGTTGGCTCGCAAGCTTGCCTATTTGCAATTAAAAAAAAATTTTCATGCAATCTATAAGGATTGAAATCTGAAGAATGAATTAAAACCACCTAACCATTTAGAAGAATAAAAAAATCAGTGTAAATCTCGGATGCAATTACTTATTTAAAATTAGTTTAGACTCTTAGTGGAGCAAGAAAAGAATTAATTACAGGATTTGGGCAAAGGAAAATTTCGCATTTAAAATATCTATTAACTGAATAAGAAAATACAAATTTTAATTATTGCCAGAACACCAACAATGGAGAATGAAAGTTACTCGAACAGGGAAATTGCTCTTGTCTAAAAAAAAATTGTCAGCTGTTCCATGGGGACAACCTAATAATCAACCTCGTTTTGCAGTGCAGCCACCTGTTACACTAGCCCACAGCTCAACCACACAAGGTCGACGTGAGAGAGAATCGCTCTTCTTCTTCCTGTTCTTGGCTCATGTCAACTTATCACTTGGCTTATGTCTTGATTTTACAATCTTACATGCGTTGTTCGTAGAAATAGGTTGAATGCCAAGTTGCGCGTTCTCTGGCTTTTACCCCGCTTTTGACATTTTGAAGCAACCCGTCTAACGCCAATCGCATATTCTCCCTCACATGCGACGACCTGTCTTCTTTGGGCCAAGCGTCATCTATTCTTCTTCACCATGTCAGCACGTCGGCCATTAGTAATTGGAAGTTATTGGAAAAGTACTAAGAGAACTACTGAACTAGTGGTGCTGCCACACAGACAGAATTGAGCAACCGAAATTAACCCGTTTATGATCGATATCAGCATTGATATCGATAGCAAACCATAACAACTTTTGCAGGAGTCTGACCTGTTGTATCGTGTACTGCCGATCGATACGCCATCAGGAACAGAGGAATATGAGTGTCCCAATCTCTCTGGAACATGTCCACCACTTTTCGTAAATGTTCCTCTAATGTTCTGTTAAATCTTTCTACCATGCCGTCTGATTGTGGATGCAACGCAGTTGTTCGGGTTTTCCTAATACCCAGTGTCTTGCACATCTCCTGAAACACAACTGATTCGAAGTTCCTTCCTTGGTCAGAATGTAGCTCTATAGGTGCACCATATCTCGCCACCCAATTGTTGATGAATACTTCGGCTATAGTTTCTGCTTCTTGATTTGGAATCGGGTACACCTCTGGCCATTTGCTGAAGTAATCCATGACCACCAGTACATATTTGTTTCCAAGTTTGCTAGTAGGAAATGGCCCAGCTACATCCATGGCAATTCTCTAAAATGGTGCTCCTGAGTTGTATTGTTTCATCAGCCCATGACTCCTGGATTTGGGACCCTTAGCCTTTATGCACACATCGCAGTTCGCAATCCACTCAACAACTGTCTGACGGCAGCCGACCCAATAAAACCTCTTTTTGATTTTCTCTACCGTCTTTGTTACTCCAAGATGACCTCCACTTGGACCATTATGTAGTTCATTTAGCACATCCGGTATTCTTTTCTTTGGAACAACTATCAATGTTTTAGAACTTTGACCATCTTCACTCTCCCAAACACGATATAGGCAACCATTTACCAATTGCAAACTATTCCACTGCGCCCAATATGATTTGGCAACAGGACTCTCTGCTGACATCTCTTCTTTTGATGGTCGTTCGTTTTGCTCCAAACCAATCATTACACGTGCCAGATCTGGATCTTCTAGCTGACACTTCCTTAATTGTTCCGCATTCCATTCGTCTGTAGATGTTATTGTCATTAGCCGAACATCTATGATGTCTTCCTTCTCCTCAGCTTTAGAGAAATTCTTGCATTCAAGATTACATGGTCGCCGCGACATTGCATCAGCATTTCCATGGGTACTGCCTTTACGATGGTCTATGGAAAAGTCATAATTTTGTAGTCGCTCAATCCACCTTGCTAACTGACCCTCCGGATTTCGGAATTTCAAAAGCCATTTTAACGCTGCATGATCAGTCCTGACGTGGAATCGTTGACCATAGAGGTACTTATGGAAGTGTTTGATGCATTCTACCAATGCCAATAGTTCTCTTCGTGTTACACAGTAATTTCTTTCCGGTTTCCCAATTGATCGGCTGTAGTATGCGATAACCTTCTCCTGTCCGTCGATTTCCTGTGACAAAACACCTCCTATAGCATAACCACTCGCATCAGTATCCAAAATAAACCTCGCCTCTGGAACCGGGTATGCTAGCATTGGAGCAGTACAAAGCCGATCTTTTAACGTTTGGAAAGCCATTTCTTGTTCCTTCCTCCACTCAAAAGTCTTATTTTTCCTCATAAGCTCCGTGAGACCATTTGCTACGCTGGCAAAATTGGGTACAAATCGGCGATAGTATGTGCACAGCCCAAGAAAGCTTCGCAATTCATGTAGATTCCGAGGTCTTGGCCAATCTTTTACTGCTTCTATTTTTTCGTTATCAGTGCATATGCCCTTTGTAGTCACTTTATGTCCCAAGTATTTTACTTCTTTCTTGAATAATGCACATTTCTTAGGACTTAACTTGAGACCAGCGCCAGCTATTCTTCGGAAAACTTCCTCCAAATTTTTGAGATGTTCATCAAAGCTTTTTCCCAATACAATGATATCGTCCAGGTACACAAGACATTTTTTCCAGTGTAATCCTTTCAGTACCTGATCCATAAGTCTCTCAAAGGTAGCTGGGGCATTACATAATCCAAATGGCATCATCCAATGGCAACACTGAAGGCTGTTTTCTCCTTGTCTTCCTCTTTTACTTCGACTTGCCAATAGCCGCTTTTCAAGTCCAGTGTTGAAAACCATTCCGTTCCAGATAGCGAGTCCAGAGTGTCGTCAATTCTTGGCAATGGGTAACTATCCTTTTTCGTTACATCATTCAGTTTCCGGTAGTCAACGCAGAATCTCATCTTGCCATCTTTCTTTTTAACAAGTACTACCGGAGAACTCCATGGACTGACTGATGGTTCAATTACCCCACTGTCGCTCATTTCTTGTATAATCTGGCTCACCATTTGACGTTTAGCTAATGGAACGCTGCGAGGAGCCTGACGGATTGGCCTTGCATCACCGGTGTCAATCTGATGCTTCACAATATTTGTCCTGCCTGGTTTTGTACCATCCTTGTCAAATATGCTGGAGTACTTGGCAAGTAATTCTTTCGCCTTTCTTTTGTGATTCTCGTGAAGTTCTTCTGTCCAAGCACTTATTTCATCTGAAATATCTGTATTTCCATTACAAACTTCTCCTTGGGATTTTTCGCAGTTCATGATGATGTCAACCTCTTCGCACTTTCCCAAGATAGCACCTTTGGAGAGTTTGACTGGTGACTTGAACTCATTAAGTACTCTTACTGGTATACGTCCATCTTGTTTTGTCATAGCCAGGGTTTTTCCAACAAGTACATTTGATTTAGTTTCTGTTTCTGCTTCAACAACCCACAATTTGTTTGTCCCACAATCTCCATCAATCTTTGCCCAAATAATTGCCTCGGACTTTGGCGGTATCTGCTGATTCTCTTCCACGAGCACTTTCTTACTGCTGTATCTCTTATCATAGCCAAAATTTAGCGGCACCTCCAAGTTTTTGTAACTCATAACCTTGTTTTTCATGTCAATCTTAATGCCTTGGTCGATTAGGAAGTCCACACCAATTATGACTTCATCAACAATTTCCGCCACTATGAAGGTGTGTAGTACGACAACATTTCCAATTACAACTTCGCATGTAACTTCCCCTAGGACTTGGGTATCCTCGCCTGTTGCCGTACGCAATTTTGCTCCATACAATGGCCTTACTTCCTTCTTTACCAAGTCAGATCGAATGATGGAATGAGATGATCCCGTATCCAAAGTCAACATGCGCTCTATTCCGTCCACGAAACCACCAATAGTAACATTACTATTGCTTCTTCCTAACTGAGAGACAGAGATTATGGGGCATTCCATTGTGGGGACCAGCCCAAGCCCCTTTTGGCTGGCCCGCTTTAGTTTAACGACTCAGTTGATTTGGGCGCTTGTTCATACCCATCAATCTTCCGCTTGCGCCCATCGGCAGTGCTGAACTTACTGGAACTATTGCTGCAGTGACGTGCTATATGTCCTATTTTTCCACATCTGAAGCATTTCACAGCATTACTTTTCTTTTTCTGCATTTCATTCAACGCCTCCCATATTTTGCTTAGTAAGTCTGGCATTTCCACTTCCACACGATGAGCCTTGTAAGTGGGCTTGCTCAATAGAGATGCTGTTTCCTGCGTCAAGGCATATGAGACCGTTTCAGCAAAAGTTCCTTTTGGGTTTGCATAGGTAGCCCGCTTCGTTTCAATATCTCGTATTCCATTGATGAAGCTTTGAATTTTCATTCTTTCGATGAATTCTTGAGGTGCTCCTGCGTTTGCCAAATGAGCTAGCCTCTCAATCTCAGAAGAAAATTCTTGTAACGTCTCATTTGGTTTCTGGAAGCGATTCTGCAACTCCATTTGGTATATCTGCTTCCTGTGCTCGCTACCATAACGTCTTTCAATGGCACCCATAATTGCGTCATAGCTTTTCCTTTCGCCCTCGCTAACAGTCTGTAATATTTCTGCTGCAGGTCCTTTCAATGCTACGAACAGGGCAGCGACTTTGTCCTCCGTACTCCAATTATTTACAACTGCAGTTTTCTCAAATTGTAGCTTGAATACTTGAAATGGACCACTTCCATCAAACGACGGAGGTTTTATCTTCTGTGTAGCAGTTGAAGCCATTGGACGACTTAGTTGAATATCCTGAAGACGCGCTTTCAATACTTTTACATCGTCCTCTAATTTTTCTTGTCTTTCTTCAAGGACCTCCTTAACTTGTATAATTTTTGCATCCTGTGCCTTGAATTGTAAGGACATGCGTTCTTCTTGTGCCTCCAACTGAGCCGCAATGCCGGACACCTGTGATGAAAGTACTGACTGTTGCAATTCCATTTTGGACGTTATCTGTGCCTGTTGTTCTTCCATTTTTGCCGATATTTGTGTCAGTACAGCCAATATCGAGTTCATGTCTACGTTTGCAACTGACTGTGGAGCCTCTTCCTTCTGAGTTTCTTCCTTGTGGACCTCTTCCACATCATCGTTGAAATCAAACTCATCTACATCAATGTTATTGGCTTCCATAGCTTCTTGTAACCTTGCCTGTAGTTCAATTTTATTGCCGGTTGTACTCAGTTTTCTCTTTTCTAACTCCCTTTTAAGCTCTTGGATTTTAAGTTCGTTTAACTTTGCCATTATCCTTATTTCGTTATCCTTGTCTCGTTATCCTTGTTTCGTTATCCTTGCTTCGTTATCCCTGATCCTGGAATTTATTTAACAATTCCAATTCTGACACCAATTGTTACGTATTTGTCGATAGCTCGATTATTTCTATCGGGTTCGTATCACTAAATTGTTAAATAAAAGTCTTTATTTACTTCTTAATTCAGACCGCTTTATTTCACGACTAAAAAGTCTACACTTGTTTTACTTGACTTGATGTTAACACTTCTACTGTTAAGTTACGACTGACTGCGGAGCGCCTGCTCGCCGCCTTATATAGTCTGTCAAACGCAATCTGGAAAATTCTGGCAACACTGGAAATTATCTGGTATCTTCTTCTAGTTCTGGCAGTTTCCTTAGAGATGTGTTCAGTCATTTTAGTGATGTGAGTGAAACCCATTATATTCGCCACAATACGCATATTGTCACTTGCGAAGCGAATATATTTGGCGAGTCGAACAGGTTAGCGAACACATCTAAAATTTGCATTGTGAGTGGCGAATGAACTTTTTCGCGTGCCTTGTGATGTTGCCATTCAAACAAATTGAATAAGTCCATCCGAATTTGACGTTTCTGTCACTTACTAGAGGTGGGAAACTATCGATAGTCCCACTATCGATAGTTTTTAGTTTTAAAAAAACTATTGAGTGTTCGATAGTCTTAAAAAATAAACCATCGATAGCACTATCGATAGTATTATCGTATTGAAATAAATATAGATTTGTTCACTGAATCTCTTATAACATTGTCATTTTTCTACTGAAAACAGCTATTAAATCACAGTGCAAAATCAGGATGATATTTAATATTTCGTTAAAATAATGAAAAAAGAAGATGAATGCCGGAAAAATAATTAATAAAAAATTAC
This sequence comes from Urophora cardui, assembly GCA_960531455.1. Lineage (NCBI taxonomy): Eukaryota > Metazoa > Arthropoda > Insecta > Diptera > Tephritidae > Urophora > Urophora cardui. The sequence continues at coordinate 86,822,608 of OY482673.1, read as the reverse complement.
AAAAAAAAATGTTTGGTTCGCCATAACTCCGTCACTTTAACGTCGATTTTAATTATTTTTGCTTTGGTGGAAATGATATTTCATCCTCAGCAAACGTAACGTAAAAACTGGTAATAGCGAAGAAATTGACAGACTTGTAAGCGTATTTTTTTTCTTAGCTCAAAAACTGAAACTTTAAAATATTTCGAAAACTGTTTCTTTAAAAAAATCTACAAAACTGGAACCGCCTTTTATTCAGTCTGCAAATGTATAAATCAAAACATTTTGTAAATATGTACACACTAAATTCATACAACTTTCAATAGCTGGTACTCTGATGTGCAATATGGAGGTGTGTAAAGGTTGTAAAACTATCGATAGTACACATTACCATCGATAGTTTTTGATAGTTTTGAAAAAACCATCGATGGTCTTCGATAGTCTGAAAAAAAATAAAATATCGATACTATCGATAGTGCCATCGATAGTTTCCCAACTCTATCACTTACTACATATGTTTTGATTTGTTTACAATATATGTATCTATTTATTTGTGTATAAACAAAAGTTTAAGAAATTAATATAAACGTGATAAATAAAATAAATAAAGCGATGATCACCCCGCTCCTCCTGGTGGACCCAAAATTCTCCTGCCCCCTTGCGACGTATGGATTGTTTTTCGTAAGAGCAACCAGCTTTTGGAACTGCTGTGGTGTTGTGCGTTTCATCCTGAAGTTTAAAAAAAATGATACACTCTCTTTTGTTTTCTTTAATGCTATTTAATACTCACTTTTAAATAGTTTCTTTCTTTTTTTAGTTTTTTTACCGAAATAAATGCAGACGTGCAAAAGCGAACAAATTAGACATTCGCCAGATTTTGACAGATCTAGCGAAGCGAATTAAATTTTTTCGCTACCGGCAATTTGCAAAATTCATTTTCGTCACTCATTCGCAATTTGTCGGCGAATTCGCTGCAGATTCGCATCCCACAATTCGAGACCGCGAAGTTCGCCTAAATTTTCATTCGCTTCGCAAGTGACAATATACGTATAAAACTATCAAAAACTATTGATGGTGGGACTATCGGTGGTTTCCCACCTCTAGTAAGTGACAGAAACGTCCAATTCGGATGAACTGATTCAATTTGTTTGAATGGCAACATCACAAGGCAGGCGAAAAAGTTCATTCGCCACTCACAATGCAAATTTTAGATGTGTTCGCTAACCTGTTCGACTCGCCAAATATATTCGCTTCGCAAGTGACAATGTGCGTATAAATTGTACCACGTTTTAACTTACAAACTACTTTATTAAAGAATGATCAATTGATGGACGTTTTTCTGTCTAATTCAAATTGCGAATGACCATTCATAATGAAATGAAAGAAAACAATATTGCCAACATAACTCTAAATATCAAGGTTGCCATATGACATTAAACATAAAATGCGTCGCTTCGACTTCCACATCAATGTGCGATTGTGGTCGCTACATCACTCCCCTTCCAAAATGAAATCTACATTTTTTAAGGCCTTTGGCAACTTACAATCTGGATTGTCAGTTTGAGTTTTTTCTTGTGTGTTAGTGCAATCGGCAGCCGTCGTGCTACACGTACTTGTTGTCGGCTATCTGCTCGCGGCGACGAAAATCAAAAATTTTTGATATTTGCGCCAATCACCCGATACTCACACATATATGTATGTACATTTCCTCTCAATCCAGATTGTAAGTTGCCAACGGCCTTTAGATTGAATAGTTTTCAAATTTTATTTTATTCTTTTCGGAAGAGAAACTGCTTGATCAAAATGGCCAAAAGTATTAATATGAATGTTCATATATGTACATAAATATGTACATACATATATATACATACATAAGTGTATAATAGCATTTCTATTTTTTTAATAAGAGTTATGTTAATATTAAATAAATACAGGTTTGCTCTTTGCTGGAGAAACTGCGAAATAGCACTGTTTTTAACCATGTATTTATACAAATAATTGTGGATCGAATTTTAGTTCATCAATAAAACCTAGTCATTTGGTTAATTTTCAATTCATGTTTTTATATTTCCGTCGCCCATTATTATGGCGTAGTCTGGCTTGAGCGGCGTTTCTCTTTCTCCTTTTCTTTGCCTCCGCCCTTGCGACCAAATATACGAAACATGCCGCTGCGACGCTCCTCTTTACTCTTACTTCCTTTAACGCCGCATGTGGAGGAAATTGACTGAGCTTCACTTTCACTAGAACTCTCTGCAGATGCACGCGAAAAACTTAAGGAATCTGGCTGAAGAGATACAGGGCGACTTGTTTCGAAACGTGAAGTGCCCCAACCTAAATACAACGAGACAAAATTTTATAATTAAAAAAGTTTCCGGCATAAAAGCAAGTTGTAATAAAAAAGAAAGGATAATATAAGAAAAGCGCAGAAATGGCAAGCGTGGCAAAACTACAGTGCCAAATTTTTCTATACACTAGGGTTGGGCGATATATATCGATATATCAATATATCGATATTTTTAAAATAGTACAGCCGATAATATCGACGATATTTTGAACTACCGTGCATCGATAATCGATAATTTTTTGCCATTTCGAGCCAAATTCGATATTTTTCATACATTTCTGATTCGCTTCGAATTTAATACGTATATTGTCACTTGCGAAGCGAATGAAAATTTAGGCGAACTTCGCGGTCTCGAATTGCGGGATGCGAATCTGCCGCGAATTCGCCGACAAATTGCGAATGAGTGACGAAAATGAATTTTGCGAATTGCCGGTAGCGAAAAAATTTAATTCGCTTCGCTAGATCTGTCAAAATCTGGCGAATGTCTAATTTGTTCGCTTTTGCACGTCTGCATTTACATATTTCGGTAAAAAAGTAGAAACTATTTAAAGAAAGTAAAAAAATTATTAAATTAAAGAAGTGAGTATTTAATAGCATTATGAAACGCACAACACCACAGCAATTCGAAAAAAAAATACATACATATGTATGTTGTAAACAAATCAAAACATATGTAGTAAGCAAGGCTAATTTATAGAAGGTTAACCTACTAAACAGCTGATTGCTAACTTTTTTCTATTTTTTTTTATTCATATTGTGGTGCTTATGTCAAACTTATGTCAATTTTGATCTTGTTGCAATATGATTTCTACAATGGCGGGTTATGATTTTGACATAAGCACCACAGAATACACAAACAATTTACATAGTGTGTATGTATGTATATACGTATGTCGTACTTCGGAAACCTTCTATTATTGAACCATGGTAGTAAGTGACAGAAACGTCAAATTCGGATGAACTTATTCAATTTGTATGAATGGCAACATCACAAGGCAGGCGAAAAAGTTCATTCGCCACTCACAATGCAAATTTTAGATGTGTTCGCTAACCTGTTCGACTCGCCAAATATATTCGCTTCGCAAGTGACAATATGCGTATAACAGCAGAACATTTTTTAAGAAGTGGTATAACCATAATGTCCGGGTGCTTGAATTTACATTACTTTCTTCTTCAAGCAATTCTTAATGATTTTTATGTTTATACTTCAGGATTCGTAGAATATCTGTAGATCCATCCAATTTTAACAACAAATATCTAGTAAACTATAAGTCTGCGGCAAGTTTGGATTCCAGTTTTGAGATCTGTGAGAGCACCTCTAGCCCCGTGAAGAAGTGGTTTTTCGCGGGACGATATATTGATATATCGATGTTTTTACACGGCATAAATCGATGTTTTTTAAATATCGATACAATATATATCGATATATTTTTCCAATTTGCCCATCCCTACTATACACTGAATGTATGTATGTATATACTAGTGCTGGAAAACCATCGATATTGGTCCCATCGATTGACCATCGATAGTTTTAAAGGCAACCATCGATAGTATCGATAGTTTAATATATGTACGTAGGTGGCCCGTTAAAGGGAAATGTGGTACTCAAATATTTCGTGCATATATACATACATACATACATATGTATGCATGTATGTACTTACGTTCCCATATTTAAAAGAAAAATATAAATTTTTATTAGAAACATAAAATTAATAAAAAACCAAAGTTTATGTAAAAAGTTCACTACAAAAAATAAGTCAATAACTATTCAAAGTAAGAATACTACATACACACACATTTGTACATATACAGTTATACACAAAATAATAGGAGAGCCGAAATCAAAACCTTAATTGCTCAATTCTCAATAAAAATTTTCTATCAGATGTCGAAGGCAGGGAATAGCTCAGCGGTTAGAACTGTAGTTATTGTACTGCAAGGTGCGTAAGTTCGAGTCTTGGCAGAAGCAAAAGTAACCTGATGAGTCTTAGAGGGATCTAAGGTGAAACAGCTGTAGTTACATCCATGCTTAAAAAGTTTTTTTCTAGTTTCTAAAAAAATAAAAAACCGTTTTATTTGTAAGTTTTTTTCATAAAATTATTCACTTATCTTTTATTTATATACTCACAGCCCACATATTCCAATCAAGTACCTTAAAAATTATAAATCTCAGTTTTTTTGATTAATGTTTTAACAGACGTTGTAGTTATGTACCAAGTAAAATACTATCGATGGTTAAAAAAAACCATCGATAATCGCTATGGCATCGGCCCCATCGATAGTATCGATAGTCCAATCGATGGTTTTCCAGCACTAGTATATACCAAAGCTGTGAATTTGTTCGATAATTATTCAATTCACATTAACTCGTCTAATCCGAGCTCCTCCAGAAATCGGAGGATAGCGCTCAGCCTTAGAGACTGAATGTGCCCCTGACCTGGCCATAACATGCCTAGGAATATTTCCCGCTTCATTGCAGTGGCATCGCACTCGACCAGTATGTGCCTTGCAGAGTCGTGTTCCCTATCACAGAAACGACATAGACTACTTGACAGGATACCTAATCTATGACTATGCTTCCTAGTACTACGTTCACGTTGAAGAGTTAACTGGAGTTAAGTGGTCATTTCGACTTCTACTGTTAACTCCGAGTTAACTATACAAATTATTTTGATAAAATCGCCGTTAACTCCACTTATCTCTACTTTCATTTGGAGTTAATGGAATGCAACCCTGTTTTTTGCCAAAATTTTGTAGCACTTTTGAAACATTGGCATAACTGCTTGCCCAGAATGGTGTGGCTGTAGTACGTAGTAAGGGCTGTCAAAAGTTAAAACAGTACAATTGCATTGCAATGCCCACAATGTGTAGCTGTGTCTGTAGCGTGTAGTTGTGGCTGTAGTAGAAGTAGAGTTAACTTTAACTTTGTAGCGCGCTACAGTGTGACAGCTCAATTTTTTAATGACGGAAATTCGAAATGAAGGACGAAGAAACGGAAAAATGAATTGAACTTAGAGTTTTTATGGAATTTAAGGAATCCCCTGTACAAAAATATAAAAAAGATGACATATATGAGATACACTGAGCTACACCATTGTGTTCACATTTTCGAGCGTTGCCACAAAATCAGTCATCAGCTGATGTAGTAAGCTATGTAGTCCGTAGCTGTAGTACAACATTCTGGGCAAGCAGTTATTTCAACAGCTAGGTCGTCGCAATAAACGGATAATTTGAGATGCTTATGTCAATTTTATACGAAAGTTACTTGTCATTTTGACATAAGATCCGCCGCAAATCTATGTATGTAGTATTGCGGTCACCTAGCATATGTCAGATTAAACTCTGAGTTACATAAATCCCTCAACCCGAATACTCGACAGTTATCAATTAACTCCAAACCTGTTATGGTTTGCTATCGATATCAATACTGATATCGATCATAAACGGGTTAATTTCGGTTGCTCAATTTTGGCTGTGTGGCAGCACCACTATTTCAGTAGCTTCTTTCTTAGAGCCTATACACACTTGCGACTCAATCGATTTAGTCGAATGTTGATTTGCATGGGAATGTATGGAAGCATTCACACTACATTCAATTAGTTGTACAACTGAAACAGTTGGATTTGCAGCCCAATTTCATTCCAACTGAAACAGTTGTACAACTGCTTGATCAGCAAGGCGCCCTTCTACGTATTCACACTTGAGACAATTTAGTCGAACGACTACAACAACAACAGTGATATTCGTAGTGGAAAGAGTTGCCATGCTGACAGAACTACTTTTATTTCACTTTTGGTAAATTGTAGAGATTGAATATTTCAATTAATATTTTCAAAATGTTTAAAAACAAAAGGTTCGTTTCTTATTAACTACACCATTTCCAGATGGATTTTAGAAAGCGTTAACTGGATTTTAGAAAGGGGAAATTGGATTTTAGAAATGTCAATTGGATTTTAGAAAGGGGAAATTGGATTTTAGAAATGTCAGTTAGATTTTAGAAAGCGTTAAAAGGATTTTAGAAAACAAAATTGGATTTTTGAAAGCGTGAATTGGATTTCAGAATGTGCGTTTATAATAAATTTTACACAGAATTTTTCGAATAGAAATTCTTTATTGCGTATGAAATTCTAAATTAATAATTATATAAATTTTCGAAAATCCAATTTACAGTTTCTAAAGTCCAATTTCCCTTTTCTAAAATCAAATCGACATTTCTAAAATCCAATTTCCCCTTTCTAAAATCCAGTTGACGCTTTCTAAAATCCATCTGGAAATGGTGTAGTTATAGACAAGAATTATCTAACTAAGGATATTTACTTCCGTTTTCATATGTTTCTTGATATTGTTGTTCTCTTCAAATGTCATTAATCGCATTTTAAAATAGAAATAATGAAAATGAAATTTCATGAAAATTATTAATGGCTGATTTTTACTATTTTTCCGTTTCTTGTACTTCTGTTCGTTTCGCCTTTATGAGCGTAATTCCTTCCGTTTTTCTCTTTTCATTTACTTGACAGCTAGTTGCTAGTTTAATAAGAAACAAAGCCAAACAATGTATGCACTTTTTGTTTATTTTATTGTTTTTTATTTATTAATCAAGTTGACAGCTGACAAGGTGCTTTCATGTAAGAATGCAGATAAACTTTAACAATTTAATACTTCATCACTTTATATGAAGACCACTAATGTAAAATTTGCTGAGTAAAATGTGAACATTGGCAACACTATGTCATTGTCAATCGCACGACTATTTAGTCTCAAGTGTGAATAGCTGCCACCAATTCGACTAAATAGTTGGAGTAGTGTGAATACAACAGTCCAATTCGACCAAATCGATTGAGTCGCAAGTGTGTATAGGCTCTTAGTAGTTTCCAATAACTTCCAATCAATAATGGCCGACGTGCTGACATGGTGAAGAAGAATGGTTGACGCGTGGCCAAACTAAACAGGTCGTCGCATGTGAGACAGAATATGCGATTGGCGTTAGGCGGCTTGTTTCGAATGTCAAAAGCAGGGAAAAAGATGTGAACACACAACTTAGCAAGGATTGTCTAAAGAAGGATTTCGCGGCAGATAAGCTGATTGCAATTGGGTATGTGTGCAAAAAAAAAAAAAAAAAAAAAAAAAAGTGCGAACGTCAGATAGAACCGATTGGGGAAAAATTTTACTTTGAAAATAATTTCTCTCCTCTTTCACGTTGACATTTTTTTTTAAAGGGAACACACACATCAAAACGTAACTAATATAACCTTCTTTGGATAAACCTTGAGCTTAGCATTCTACTTCTACGAACAACGCATGCAAGATTGTAGAATCAAAGCAACAGACAATAAGTTGACATATGCCAAGAAGAAGAAGAGCGATTCTCCCTCGCATCGACCTTTTATGTTGGGCTGTGGGCTAGTGTAACAGGTGGCCGCACTGCGAAACGAGGGTGATTTATGAGGTTGTCTCGATGGCAACAGCTGACAATTTTTTTTGACAGGAGTCATTTCCTTGTTCGAGTAAAAATTTCATGCACCACTGGTGGTGTTCTGGCAATAAATAAAATTTGTATTTTCTTATTCAGTTACTAGATATCTTAAATGTAACATTTTTTTTAATTCAAAATCCTGTAGTTAATTCTTTTCTTGCTCCACTAAGAGTCTAAACAAATTTTAAATAAGTAATTGCATCCGAGATTTACACTGATTTTTTTTATTCTTCTAAATGGTTATGTGGTTTTGATTCATTCTTCAGATTTCAATCCTTATAGATTGCATGAAAATTTTTTTTTGCAAATAGGCAAGCTATCGAGCCAACCTCTATAAGTAGGCCTTGCATGGGGAAAGCTTAACTGAAATTTCCCATCTCAACCTTGACAATCGTTCCAATGGCGGGATATGCACATGTATTGGTGATGGACTAACTGGTTCTTCCAGGGTTGCCATGAACACTTCTTATTGTGAAAATGCGTAACACATGGTTATTCGGATACTTAGTACTTTCAAATGCACATATTATAAAATGTTCTTATTCGCCCTATACAACTTTAAACTTTTTTTATTCGCAGAACATTAAATAATTAATTACCACACATTTGTACTGTTGTTTCATTAATCAGATTTTCCTGTCTCTTACCATTTTTATACTTTGAGCGTAAGACAACAATGTTAACTGATATTCCCAATGTACACTAATAGAATTTTACAGTAGCAAATTTACTAGGGCACGAATATAATCGATTATTTTGAGATAGTTTCATGGGAAAAATGATTGAGGCATTTTATTCCGAAAGTTTTGGTAATTTTTTTTGTGTAACATGGCAATCGCATTCCATATCGCTTGTGTCATTGCTAGCGTCATACCATGATATAGACATTCGGGTAACCGTAAAGTCACGCCACTATTATGCACACGTCACTACACCACTACAGGCTATACGAAAAGGAAACGGGACTCTTCCAAAACGAAGACAGAAGAAAAAGTGGAAGGCACGCGCTAATAAGAATTTTTTTAGTACAGCGGGAGTTAGTTTTTCGAAAAGTCAATTGGGTGGTAGAGTCAAAACGAGACGGTTCTTTTTCGTGGTGTAAAACTATTTTTTTATATTGCATATAAATTTTAGATGAGTTTATTATTTGGCCGTTTGTATAAAATATTTTGTTCATATATTTGAGCTTTGGCCACCATGAAAAATTCAAAACAAACTTTTTAAATTTTTCTTTTTCCTTTATTGGTCGATATTTCGGCTCCAATCTGGAGTCATCTTCAGGACTGAAAAACATATGTACATATATAAGTATTACATACATATATATATATATATATAAGCATAAACAAAAATAAACTTACACAATTGTCTATGTTGGATCGACTGATCATATGCGCGAAAAACAAAGTTTAAAAAGGCGAATTCAGAGACATAAGAACATGAAAATATAAACAATTAAAAATACCGCAATTGTAAACAAAAATGCAAGAACAACAATACATAGCAAAACGAAGAGTAGGACATACATATATACATTTATATGTTTGCATAACACTGCAGCTTCCCTTTTTGTTATTGTCCGGAACACATTGGAAACAGGATGGGCTGAGAAACTGTGCACCAACAAATAACATATATATACATACATACATTACAAATTGTTGTTGCGCTGCAGAAGTAAATTCCGATAAACGTGTGCACAGTTGTCTGTGTCTGTTTTGAAGTTCATCCTTTTAGCATTAGGGGTGTTCACTATATGTAGCATTTCTAATGTAAAGCGCTTGTGGTAATGCTTCTCTTGTGCTAAAACGGCTGAACCGTCGAAATTTGGATAGTGTCCAGTGTTGCTACAATGGTATGACAAGGCCGTCTTATTGTCTGAAGATTCGTTCCGTAATTTAATATTTGACTTGTGAGCGGAAATCCTTGTCTTTAATTTTGATTTAGTTGTCCCAACATATACCTTTTCGCATAAGTGGGACCCGTCACCATTGCACGGAATTTTGTAAACTAAATTAGATTTCTCATTATTCGGAATCCTGTCCTTCGTATTGCTATATATTTGCTTAAGTGTGTTTTTATAAGAGAAAGCCATTGTGTACTTTTCTTTATCATATATATTAGACCTTTTGATTCTTTCAGATATACCTGGAACGTACGTCGATGATTTGTAAATTCTATTGTTATGGTCTATCGTAGTTCTCTCCATATTATTGCCAGCATAGTATTGGCGAATCATTCTGTTTATCAATTTTGATGGGAAATCATTATATTCCAGGGTTTTTTTGATAATCTCAATATTTTTGGAATGATAAGGTTTGTCACTTATGGAGAGAACCCTTCTAATAAAGTTGTTGGCTGTATTTATAACTATCTTACTTTCATGTTTGGAATGAAAATTTATAAGTCTCCCAGATGCAGTAGGCTTTTTGTACCAGTCAATAGTTATTATATTATTTCTTCTAATTATGAGAGCGTCAAGATAGGATAGCATACCGTTGTTTTCTTTCTCTATTGTAAACTTAATGTGTTTGTTGAGGTTGTTGAATGTATTTAATAAAGTTTCCGTATCCTCTTTTTTAACAATGGCAAATAAATCATCTACATACTTCGTGAGTAAACGTGGTTTGTTAGTGGAATCTGTTTCAAATTTTTCCAATAATTTTTCCATTACGATATCGGCTATTATAGGCGAAGCTGGAGAACCCATTGGCATTCCAGATCGTTGTTCATATATTCTGTCGTTGTATTTAAAGTAGGAGTTCTCCTTAACACAGAACTTTAGCATTGTCATGAATAGTTCCTTCGTTAAACACGTATATAATTTAATTTCGTCCCATTTTGAAGCTATAATTTCTATGGCAAATTCCACTGGTATGCTAGGAAACAACGACACAACATCTAGTGACACTAATATCTCGTCATCGTAAACATAAGAACCCCCAATCTTATTTTTGAAGTCTAACGCATCTTTAACGTTGTATTTGGATGACTTAGTTAAGTTTTTCAAAATGTTCGTTAAGTATTTGCATAGATTGTATGACGGAGAATTGACTGACGAGCAAATCGGTCTGAGTGGAGTCCCATCTTTGTGGATTTTTGGTAGTCCATAAATTCTCGGAGGGTTGGCCGTTTTTGATAATAGTAGGGTCTTTTCTTTTAAATCGATGAACTGGTTTCTATACATTCTTTCCACTATGTCGTTATTTTTATTTTGTAATTTATTCGTAGGGTCGCGTTTTAAAATTCTGTAGGTGGCTGTGTCATTAACTAATCTTTTCATTTTTGCATCATATTCCGTTTTGTCCATTATCACCGTGACATTTCCCTTGTCAGCATTAAGAACCAAAAGTTGATCATTTTCGTTTAAAAACTTCTTAGTCAAACGGAGGGTATCATTTGTGAACTTATCTCTAGCAGAAATCCTATTGTTAGATTTATTTAAGTGGTTTCGTATTAATGTTACGAAGTTATTTCTCTCAATCTCTTGTTTTTCCTTGTCCGTAATTGTTTGTATACAGTCTTCTCCGTCTGCTATGAATTGGAATAGTGGAAAGTTTTTGTTTTCTGTTGGTAGAGAATATTTAGGGCCAAGAGAAAGAAGCCACTGAATATCTGTCGGAATATCTATATTCGTCGTATTGCGGAACCAATCTGGTACCACCCTTATGTTTAATGACTCCCTTTGTTTTGTTTTTAATTTCTCGTATTTATTTTTCTGGGTCACCCTAGTACCTAGGGTACTAGTCCTAGCATACCAGTGGAATTTGCCATAGAAATTATAGCTTCAAAATGGGACGAAATTAAATTATATACGTGTTTAACGAAGGAACTATTCATGACAATGCTAAAGTTCTGTGTTAAGGAGAACTCCTACTTTAAATACAACGACAGAATATATGAACAACGATCTGGAATGCCAATGGGTTCTCCAGCTTCGCCTATAATAGCCGATATCGTAATGGAAAAATTATTGGAAAAATTTGAAACAGATTCCACTAACAAACCACGTTTACTCACGAAGTATGTAGATGATTTATTTGCCATTGTTAAAAAAGAGGATACGGAAACTTTATTAAATACATTCAACAACCTCAACAAACACATTAAGTTTACAATAGAGAAAGAAAACAACGGTATGCTATCCTATCTTGACGCTCTCATAATTAGAAGAAATAATATAATAACTATTGACTGGTACAAAAAGCCTACTGCATCTGGGAGACTTATAAATTTTCATTCCAAACATGAAAGTAAGATAGTTATAAATACAGCCAACAACTTTATTAGAAGGGTTCTCTCCATAAGTGACAAACCTTATCATTCCAAAAATATTGAGATTATCAAAAAAACCCTGGAACATAATGATTTCCCATCAAAATTGATAAACAGAATGATTCGCCAATACTATGCTGGCAATAATATGGAGAGAACTACGATAGACCATAACAATAGAATTTACAAATCATCGACGTACGTTCCAGGTATATCTGAAAGAATCAAAAGGTCTAATATATATGATAAAGAAAAGTACACAATGGCTTTCTCTTATAAAAACACACTTAAGCAAATATATAGCAATACGAAGGACAGGATTCCGAATAATGAGAAATCTAATTTAGTTTACAAAATTCCGTGCAATGGTGACGGGTCCCACTTATGCGAAAAGGTATATGTTGGGACAACTAAATCAAAATTAAAGACAAGGATTTCCGCTCACAAGTCAAATATTAAATTACGGAACGAATCTTCAGACAATAAGACGGCCTTGTCATACCATTGTAGCAACACTGGACACTATCCAAATTTCGACGGTTCAGCCGTTTTAGCACAAGAGAAGCATTACCACAAGCGCTTTACATTAGAAATGCTACATATAGTGAACACCCCTAATGCTAAAAGGATGAACTTCAAAACAGACACAGACAACTGTGCACACGTTTATCGGAATTTACTTCTGCAGCGCAACAACAATTTGTAATGTATGTATGTATATATATGTTATTTGTTGGTGCACAGTTTCTCAGCCCATCCTGTTTCCAATGTGTTCCGGACAATAACAAAAAGGGAAGCTGCAGTGTTATGCAAACATATAAATGTATATATGTATGTCCTACTCTTCGTTTTGCTATGTATTGTTGTTCTTGCATTTTTGTTTACAATTGCGGTATTTTTAATTGTTTATATTTTCATGTTCTTATGTCTCTGAATTCGCCTTTTTAAACTTTGTTTTTCGCGCATATGATCAGTCGATCCAACATAGACAATTGTGTAAGTTTATTTTTGTTTATGCTTATATATATATATATATGTATGTAATACTTATATATGTACATATGTTTTTCAGTCCTGAAGATGACTCCAGATTGGAGCCGAAATATCGACCAATAAAGGAAAAAGAAAAATTTAAAAAGTTTGTTTTGAATTTTTCATGGTGGCCAAAGCTCAAATATATGAACAAAATATTGCATATAAATAACTTCTTAAATAATAAAAATAGATGCGAAAACACAAAATCAGTGTTCAGTATATTTTGCAAAACATGTACATTATGTTAAATTAGTTTAAATGGCTAGTTCTACGTAGACACTCGATTAAAGCGGCGGAACGCAAAGCGGAAAAAGTTCTATGTGAAATCAGCTTAAATGATAACCGAAGTGAACGTTTACGCACCAAAAACCATAAATATCGAATAACAACAACAGCAGCAAATAGCGAAAAATTTGGCTCAACAACAACAACAACAAATTGGGCTTGGCACAACAACAACAACAGCGTCTCAGATAGTGACTCAACAACACCGATAGCGGCACAGCCGAAGCAACAACAGCAAACAGCCGAAAAATTTTGCACTAGAACAACAACAACAAATTGGGTTTGGTACAACAACAACAACAGCGTCTCAGGTAGTGAATCAACAACATCAACAGCCATAAGCAAAAAAAATTCTGTCGCTGCAACAACAGCAACCAGCAGAAACTACAACAACAACTACAGCAGCAGCAGCACCACCAACACAGCACCAACAATCATAACAACGTCAACACCAGTCGCCGGAGCCTAGGTCGTAAGCTATTTTTATTATGTTGTATATTTCAATTTTTTTTTCTTTTAAATTTTCATCATTTGAATTGACGCACGTATGTGCATACTTATGTAGATTCCCAGCAGGACGGGGAGTAAGCGAAATGTAATAGGACTTCAGAACAATTGTATATTGTAAGCTTATTGCAATAACACCTTTTATAGTTCATTTATAGGCTTACACAAGGGCCGGTGTTTTGAGTCCCCTACAATTGTTCTTTAGTTTCCTTTCCTTTTGTTTGATGGTTTAATCGAGTATTATCAAGCTTGCCACAATATTGTTATTTAATACTAGTTTGTTAGAAAGGGCGCCCTAATATGCTAAACGCAGAGAAAAAATAGACGTAGGCTATAAGAAAAGGGGAAATGAATTCCAAATAAATTGTCAAAAATTTAAAATGGGAATGCTGATTACCCTTATTTAAAGGGCATAGGGTTTTCAGGAACGGGGTCATCGAAATATAGGTGCACCGATGGCCAAGGATGAGGGTGGGCTAGTAAAGCACCAGCGGCGTAACACAGGTAAGGGGTCACTGATACCCGGGTGCGACAGTGACCATGGATTAGGGTGGGACAAAACGCACCGGCGCTGCAACAACATCAGCAGTGCCACCCCCTTGTGAGTTCGGCCTTTAATTTTTTTTTGATTGTTCATATATTTTAAATTTCAGCTTTTTTATGTATTTTCAGGTGCCCGTTAATAACCGGTCGTTCCGGTTGATTCAAATTTAAAATCAAAGTTAACGATTTTTTTTTCCTCTCGCGATATATATTAATTCAAATTTAAATTAACTGACAGTTTCTTTTGATAATGTTTATTCAACTCTAATGCACATCGACTTCAACGTGCGTTCAAATTTAAATTTTTAAATCTTTTCTCTTCCGTCCGCGATTATTTAAATTTAACGCCCGCTTATCTATTTTAAAATTTTTCCGTTGATGTCAGTGTTTCCGTCCGACTTAAATTTTGGTTTAATTGCTTTGCCAACGTTCGTCTGACTTTAACGTACATTCAAAATTCCTATTCAAAGTTTAACGACATTTTCCCTCGGTTCGTATTTATTTAAATTTAACTGACGTCTGGCCTTTTGAATTTGATTTTTCCGGGTTATCTTTTGAATTTTTCAACGGTCCGTCCGTGGCATTCGGCTAAAACCGGATGTTGTTTTCGTTTGATTTTACTCGTTTTGGTTTGAAAAGGCATGATATGAATTTTTTCTGTTTATGGCGCAGGACAGCAATGTAGGCAAGAACCCCGCCCAGCCGACAATGACTAGCCACAGTGCAACCCTAGATCATGCCGACCGCCATGCATTGCTGCTCCACTCGTATAGAATGCGTATCCATAACAAACCATTAAATCTAGTTAACTCTTCAACTTGAACAGAGTAAAAGCCTGCAATGTCCATAATAGCCCTCGTGGCTTTCGATGTGGTGTTGTCTGCGTGTTTCTTCCATAATATCTTTGAGTCAAATGTTACTCTTAAGTATTTTACTTCTGAAACAGTTTTCACCACAACATCGTCCACACGTGTACCTCTCATTCTCCTAAGTTTCCGCCTTTTTGTAAAGGGGACAATGGCCGTTTTCCATGGGTTAATGTTTAGGCACACTCCAGCACACCACCTCTTCGTTAGCCGAAGAGCCCTCTGGGGATGTTAATTTTACTAATTTTTACACTCCCGACTACTGCGAATCACTCCACAAATATAACTCCAGAAAGGGAATTCTGTGAGGGTTATTATTTAAGTGTGGTGGCCTCCCGGGCTCCTCCTCTCCTGTTAGTTTGCGTTACTATATTCAGCTAACTACGCGACGATGAAGATACATGAGTCGGCCCTTTGGGGCTAATGATCACTTTGTAAGTACTTAATAAAGGGACCATAGAATCTAATGAACAGGGATTGAACACTTAAACAATATATGTACGTATCTATTTATAGGGGACAATATAAAAATATAATGCAAGGCGGAATATTGCTGCAATTTATGAAAAAGTATACCGGCAGTGCCAAGGGCTTTACAAAAAGTTATAATTCTCTTCTGAGATATCATAGAGACTTTATTAATTCTAAACTTATGATTTTTGCAAAGGAAGAACTCAAATCGGCTAATAGTGCGTCGAGAGACGTTATGGTAGCGAGCACATGAAGCAGGCATGCCAAAGAGAGTTGAAGGTTTGTTTCCGGAAACCAAACGAGACGTTACAGGAATATTTTCTAAGATTAAGAGGCTAGCTCACCTCGCAAACGCAGGCGCAGCCGAAGATGTTATAGAGAAAATGAAAATTTAAAGATGAGAAGAGATTTAAAGACAAATCGGTTTGTCTCCAAACCAAACTTGACAAGGGATGACGGAAGATCGTTCCACAATACATCATATTCCTACCCTGTCGGAAAAACAAGCAACCAAAAAGTATATGAAAATTTAAAGCTTTATCAATTAATTACACAGTAAATTGTGTCTGTTTCAATTTCACACACAAAGGACATTTGCTAGTGATTAAAAGAGAAATAAAAGATATTATTCTACTACTATAATCCCTTACCTGATTGGCTAGCATCACTGTTACGTTTTAGTATAGAGTTATCATCATTTATACTATCTTGAATGTCGAAAATACTATCAGGTAAAGTAGAAGAATGCAATTGGATTGAGTTGTGTCCATAATTGTCTTCGCTCAAGTCTATAAAAATCGTTATTGCTTCGTAAATGTTAAATTACATTTCTGTACTCTGGACGCCACTATCCTATCTATATGTAAAATTGATCGCTGATTCCGAAAATCGAGCTCATTTTTAATTCTATGGGAATACTTTTGAGATATAGACAATTTACCGTTATTCGGCAAATGGCTCCACTTAATCATGTGTATTTCTTTAACGTATTGAGCTATGGAGCGACACACAACGAAAGAAAATTAAATTTGCTATACATAGCTCCTATAACATTTTTATCTAGGTGTTATAGCTTCTGAAATATTGATGAGTCAATGTGAATTTTTTCATTTTTTTATGACAAATTTAAGAAAAACTTGACTTTGTCACGGAAAATCTCTAAAACAAAAGTTTTTCCTTTAATTTTACTCCTTTACGTGAAGCCCCATTCTATTAAAATTAACTCGATTTACATATATGTAGATAGCATAGTGGCGTTCAGAGTATTTTTTTTTTGGCTGTAGAGCAGTGTTATTGACAACTCTTCATGAAAATGGGTTGTGAGCACTTACCACAGCTCAGATTTTCGGTACTTTGGAGATGCGGCAACGGCGGAGCGGACCTGGGTGGTATTGGTGGCTTCTGCTCAAATCTGGATGGTGCCTGTTATGTGTGCAAAATTAAAGTTAATATATTTTATATACAAAAGACAACCATACCACCTGTTGCTGGTGCTGTTGTATTTGTTTTTGTAAGAAATTCATCTGAGGCGTTGCAGAGCTTGTCGACGTTCCACTTTTTGTTGAATTATTACGCGAAATGCCACGCTGTTGAGAATCCGGCGAGGGTGTACGGGAGCTTACTGGCGACTCTATTTGACCGCGTGTTACTTCCATATTCGGAAAACTATTCGATTGTTGCTGAAATATGGACATTAGCACATAGATACATATTAGGGATTCCAATTTTTTCGATTTTTACGATCCCGGGATTTTCTAGATTTTTTTATAATCCCGGATTTCCGGGATTTAGACATTAATTATTTTCCCACATTGTGGGGTTGAAAAAAGTAAATATATATTTCGAGGAACGCTACAACTTTAAAGTGCAAAGAAAAAATTGATTTTTATTGCCATTTTTATTATTTCATTAGTAACAAAATAAAATAGGAACGTAAAATCATTCGTATTATTTAATAATAAGAGTTATTTTAAACAAGTAAGGAAGCCTAAGTTCGAGTGGAATCGAACATTAGATACTCAGCTGTATGCTTTCATTGTTTGTTTGCGTTTGGTGGAAACACGGTGTAGGTACTTTCTATAAAGCAAGTGCTGCATAAAGTGGGCGTAGCCACGTCCATTTTCAACATTTTTATCAGTCATCCAACTAAGCATATGAATATTATTCTTTGTGCAAAATTTCACTCCTTTATGACTTCTAGTTACGAAGATGTCACGTTACAAATTTCCAAAGGGTGTTCCAGAAATATCTTTGTTAAAAAGTAGGCGTGGTCATAAACCGATTTCAATAAATTTTTGCGTGTCTATTAACACAAGATATAAAAGTGTATAAACCAAGTTTCGTCATAATATCTCAATTATTTGTCGAGTTATAGGCTAAGAAATCTCGTATATTCCTGTTTCTAAAAAGAGGCGGTGCCACGCCCATTTTCCAAAATTTTTGTGGTTTTCGTTTTATGTCCGCAGTTGGACTCCTGCTATAAAATTTCAATGATATATCTTTATATTTGACAGAGATATCGCTTAAAATGTTTTTATTAGGCCACTTTATAATACCCATATTTAAAAGTGGGCGTGGTCGTCAACCGATTTCGCTAAAATTTTTAACATGTATTACCACAAGTAATAAAAGTGTACACACCAAGTTTCGTCATTATATATCAATTATTTGTCGAGTTATGGGCTCAGAAATCTCGTATATTCCAGCTTCTAAAAAGAGGCGGTGCCACGCCCATTTTCCAAAATTTTTACGGTTTTTGTCTTATGTTCGTAGTTAGACTCCTTCCATAAAATTTTAATGATATATCTTTATATTTGACAGAGATATCGCTTAAAATGTTTTTATTAGGTCACTTTATAAGACCCATATATAAAAGTGGGCGTGGTCGTCAACCGATTTTGGAAATTTTTCGTCCAAACATTTGCCTAAGTACATATATCACGCGTACTAAATTTCATTGATATATCTTCAATGGTTTCTGAGTTATGACTCATAAAACTTTCAATATTTGCCCCTTAATAAGTGGGCGTGGCACCGCCCATTTTCCTAAGTTTTTGTGCTTTTTGTTTTATGTACATAGCTGGACTCATGCCACAAAATTTCAGTGATAGATCTTTATATTTGACAGAGATATCGCTTAAAATGTTTTTATTAGGCCCCTTTATAGTTCCCATATATAAAAGTGGGCGTGGCCGTCAACCGATTTTGGCAATTTTCCGTCAAAACATTTGTTTAAGTAAGTAAATCACGCATACCAAATTTCATCGATATATCTTCAACAGTTTTTGAGTTATGACTCATAAAGCTTTCAATGTTTGCTCCTTAATAAGTGGGCGTGGCACCGCCCATTTTCCAAAATTCCATCAAATTTCTTCTTAGGGGCCTGAGATCAACACGTGGATAAAATTTTATCACTCTAGCTATATTAGTGGCTGAGATACCAGATTTCCGATTTTTTCTATATAGCAAAAGTGGGCGTGGTCATGGTCCGATTTCGCCCATTTTCAATACCAACCGTTCCAGTGTCGATACCAACTTGCATTTCAAATTTCATCAAAATATCTCAATTTTTGCGCGAGTTAGAGTGTTTACAGACGGACGGACGGACAGACGGACAGACGGACGGACGGACGGACGGACGGACATGGCTCAATCGATTTCTCTTTTCACCCTGATCATTTTGATATATATAAGTCTATATCTATCTCGATTATTTCATTCTGTTACAATCCACCGTTATGTGATTAAAACTATAATACTCTGTGTACTAGTACAGCTGAGTATAAAAACGCAACCAACAAAGAAAATTACATACAAAACATTTGCCTTTATAGTTGGTACTTTTAAGATATTAATAATAAAGCTTGTGATCATTTGATAATTTCCAATATAAATTTTTAGAATTTAATGAAGTACTTCGTGTAAGCGAATATTTCCAAGCTTGCCGAAAAATACTGAAAATTAATGCAACATTCGAAAAAAATTAAAAATCGGATGCACAAATTTTGAGATGAATTCCCAGCTGCGTATTTTATTCTAGTACGTAATATAAAAATCTCAAATAAAATTAAACTTTTTCCTGGTTTTTGCTAATTTTATTTTTTGAATATTGTTTGCATTTTCTTCCACTATTTACTTTTCATGGGAGGAAATTGCAAAAACCTTTGAGAAATAAATGGCCAAAAATCAGGAAATAGAAATTATCAAATGAATTTTACCACAAAAATTCTAAAGATTTTAAAAATAACTAACGTGCATTTCCTTACAACGCGTATTTCACAACAAAAAAAAATTAATTACACTAGTTTACAGCCAAAAATATCTAAAAATTCAAGTATGCGGGAGGATAGGTATGGGACTGCCGAGGTCGGAACTATTTTTTTTTAATTTGGTTTTTTTGGTTATCACTTCACTCAAAAATTATTTTCGGAAATCACAAATGCGATAACCACAATTAAGGCTAAATTTTAAAAGAATAAAACTTTTCTGAATGTTACAACTTCCTACAAAAAACTTAATTTTAAAATCAAAATTTTTTCAAATATCACAAGTAATGAACAAAATTTTGATTTCGACCAGCTAGCGAGGTTATGTCCAATTACTACAAGTTATACATCGACAATTTTATTTGTCTTTCGAACAAGTTACTGCTTGTGATTATCACATTTGTGACTCCAGCGAAAATAATTTTTCAATGAAGTGATAACCAAAAAACCTAACCATACAAAAAAATAAAAAAATAGTTCCGAGCTCAGCAGGCCCATATCTATTCTCCCCAAACCTGAATTTCTTGGTATTTTTTTTTAATTATTTCTAGCATAGTGTTATTAAATCAAAAATATTAATCCTTTCTTTGCCTTTTTTGTTCTGGCAAAAATGTCAAACTTCTGCATTTTCTTCGGACTGTCAAGTTTTTTTATTCTCTTCCACAAAGATTCCACACATTTTCTTAGGGCTGTTTGTTCTATTGACAAAATGTAAAACTGGCCCGACTAAGGGGCAACATTTTCTGTTCTTAGCACAAAAGGCTTGCATTATTTTTGTTCCACTCGAAAAATGCACTTTTTTCATAGGGCACAGGGCACATGTTGATAATGCTGCCATGTAATAATGCAACATTTTATACAGATCTGAGACCAATAAAAATTATATAAAATACAATTTTTCTTTGCTATAATAGGGGAATATTCTCTCTTTATTTTATCCCGAAAATCCCGGGATGTAATTCTAGCAATCCCGGGCTTTCCGGGGTGTCAAAAAGGGCGGCATGCCGGAGTCCCGGGATTGGAATCCCTAATACACATGAATTAGAGCTCTCGATTTTTGTTGTCTTCGTGTGTATTTTTTTATTTTTGTTTTCCTGATACACATTTTTTTTTGCAATGTCGAATGCTGGAATGGATGTACGGGCATTTGAACAATAAATGAACACAATTTGTTCGAATTGCTCGATACCCGGGTATCTACAGTTCTAGTCAAGGGCGTAGGCAGGTAGGGGCAGGGGGGGGAGGCAGCTGCCCCCCCCCCTGGCTAGGTACTGCTTAACATTATAATAGCATCAGAGAATAGTACAGAAATTTACATGTCAAAATAAAACAGTGAGATTTGTTTCAATTCGTGTCTACAGTTCACTAAATATTTTAGCATTAGCATTGATAAGCAGAATCTAAGGTCCGGTTTCACCAGCGTGACTAAAGCTAATACTGATTTCACACAGGCTGTTAATGGAGTAAATATCCACATTTCCTTCATTAAGTTGATAATGAAGCTCGATCTTCCATCCAGAAGTTCAATTAGTAATGGATCCATTACTAATTAATTGAATTTTTAATCGAATAAAAATCCAATACAACTCTGGGAGGTAAGTTCGTTTTTATTAATTTTGAAGTTTTCAGTGTCAACCGTCAATTCGTTTT
Organism: Urophora cardui; assembly: GCA_960531455.1. NCBI lineage: Eukaryota > Metazoa > Arthropoda > Insecta > Diptera > Tephritidae > Urophora > Urophora cardui. The sequence goes on along the minus strand of OY482673.1, from coordinate 86,800,912 downwards.
GGCATGAATTTATTATCCCAACAAACATTCTCAGAGCACTCATAATTTGGAGTCGGATATGCATCACAAACATGTGTGAAATATGTATGAGCTTAGGAGAAATTTTTTTATAATTTTTTTTCTTGTTTTTTTTTTAAATGATAATTCTAATTCGAAAAATGGGAAGTAGGTATAAAAGTATCACTAAAGTTCATCAGGGGAGAATACAAATAGACAACACTATAAAGCAAGGAATGAATGTCCCACAATGGTTATGTTCAGAATCCCAACGGTTGCGCAACAGTTGTGTTTTTATCTTCTGAACGCAAAGTTGAGTATTTTTGATTAACACGTGAGTTTGGACACTTTTTTTCATCATAAATTTTTTAGGCTCACTTCGGACAACATTTGTGCTTACGATTTTGACATATGTACAAATATATAAATACCTATATTTATGAATTTTTTAATGTGATAAAAATGTTTCAAAGCAGCGAAATTATTGCCGATTATGTTGTGGATAGGTAATTATAATAATAGTTTGTTTATTTTCTGTATCAGCTCGTTCAGAAGGAGCAAATTATATCCCTTTCCGCTCAGTGATATCTACACAACAGTTTTGCTCAACAGTTCCGACTTCTGAACGCAACCAATGAGAGAAGAGGAGAATAAGCTGGGTGAATGGAGAGAGGGGATAAAGGGAATTGGGTTAGGGGAAGGAAAATGCAAAAACAAAAGACATTTTTTTTGGTTTCACTACATATTCAGGCTCATAAAATGTATGAAATTAGGCTGGTAGTCCCTAGTTTTAACTATGTAGCCTCTACCAGGCTGTTCTTCGTCAACACCATACGTCTCTGGAACTCTATTCCAGCTGCTATGAGAAACTCATTAAACCAGAACAACTATAGGCAAAGACTCTACAGCTTCTTCTCCAGTCAGTGCTCTGAAACTCTAAACTCTCTATCTTAAATCTAATTTTCTAATCTTTCTACAACTTCCCCTTTATGCTTCCTTACTTACATTGGCGTAGTAACGGGGGGGGTTTTGGGGACAAAAACCCCCCCCCCCCCCGAAAGATTTGTTTTGACCATAAAACCATCTTTAACTAAGAGATGCTTTATTAGCATACATTTCTTTTTCAGGAAAAAATCAATGAGAATAGTAATTTTTCGAAATTGGTAATTCGAAATTTAGCGCTTTTTCACGAAGTATTACTTATAATTCTAGCGTTTGTTGAGCCGTAGGAAAGTGCAAGAACCGCAGGAATTTTACCACAATTTACATTCTTTGTACTTATATTCGCTCTTTTGTGGTAAAATTCCTACGGTTCCTGCACTTCCATACGGCTCAACAAACGCTACAATTATTATACGGTATTGCTGTTATTAACATGCTAATAACAGAAAAGTAACGCCAATTATTCAAATTTCAAGTTTTCTTTCAATTACTTATCATCTTAATCAAATAATATTAGTATAAACTACAATGGGAATTAGCACAATAGATCTCATTATAATAATAATACAATGGGAATAAATATAATAATAATACAATGGGAATAAATATGCAATGTATAAGAGTAACTGAACTTGAGATTTTACTTAATGTCTGTCAAAATGGAATATTAAAAAACTAAATTATATAAGAAAATTATTATTTATAACCGTAGCACATAGGTAGATTTTCAAGTTTTATGCGGCCAAAAATATTTTATTGTGTACATCTATTCGAAATTGCTTGTTTAATGCAAAATTTTAATAATTTGTGTTAAAAGTCGATTTTATTGAAAAATATATACAGTGACTCAAAAAAAATCATACGCCAGTGTTTCTAAATTTATTTCAAAGAGTTCTCGAAAATTTGACTCTCTTATTTTCGTTTAAAAATGTAAAAAAATTTTCAATAAAAATCGCCTTAAGCAGGATTTCTAAGCTTATGGGAAAAATCCGAAAAATCGTAGAAATTTCTAAAAGTGGATTAAAAATTTCAAAGCGAGGCCAGAATTTATAGAAGATTTTGAAGAGATTTCTAAGTGTACTGTTATGTAGCCAACCAATTTTAGTGTAAAAAGTGCAATTCTCAATGCTGTAAAAATTTCCGTCGATTTTAGAAATTTTTTTCTGTAGGGTGTTTGCCTTATATGTACGTGAGACCGTTTCAATTAAAATTTCCGAAAAGCCAATGAAATTTTTCAAAAAGTTGAATGCTGCATATTATTATATTACAATTGAATGAGCTGCAAAATTGCATACTCAAAAATCTTCTAAAAAATGTAGCTTTATAATTCTTAGCCCTTTTTATGATAAGTACTTCCTTGACTTTTAAAAATTGGAAATACTAAAAATACTGCTTAAAAAGTTAACAATAATCGCTGCTAAATATCTGGGTTACTTTTGAGCATCACTTACATTAACCAAGATATGCGTTAGAAATATAAACATTAAAATTAAATATAAAACACAAAAAGAAAATTATTGTAGGTACATATGAAAAACCCTGTATCTAGTAGTGAAGTGCGGCTTTGTGCGACGCAATTTTTTGTCGGCAAAATACTAATTGTACTAGATATCATGTCCGAGGGTTAATTTGACTGAGTCTGAAAGAGCAACATAACAAAATCAATTTTTAACATGAAAACGAGTGATAATTTTTTTTAAAATATCCCAACTTTAGATTTATTGGAAACCAAGGATATTATTGAAAAGTGTTAATAATTACTTGAAGCTTTAGGATTCATCACGATTACTTAAATGAAATGCTTTAAATAATAAATATTCAAGTTGAAACTAGCACTTAAAAATATGTAAGAAAAAAAACAAAAAAATTTACTTCAGATATGCTAAGTTTCGACCATCTGGGGCAAGTGCAGAGTATGAGGTCGGGAAAAAAGTGATGAATTATTGTTCCCCATTCTATTTCCCCATTCTATTTCCAATGCGCGTAGATTTCCAGAAGAGAATATGAGACTTACTTTTGAAGTATAGTTAAAGGCCCTTGGCAACTGACAATCTGGCATGTCAAGCAGTGTGTATATGTGAGTTTTTTTATGTGTGTTAGTGCAATCGGCAGTCGTCGTGCTACACGTTCTTGTTGTCGGGCTCGCATTGATGATAATCAAATCTTTTAGATATTTGCGTCAATCACCCGACACTCACACATATGTATACACTGCTTAACATTCCAGATTTTAAGTGGCCAAGAGCCTCAAGAGTTTGATATATGTATAATAAGCGATATTTGTGTACTAAAATGTAAAATTATAGTCTGAAAAAAAAATTACATTTCGCTAGCTTGGAGTGCAAGCTGTGTAAGTCCACTTTTATGAAAAAGTGTATTTTTATTTAGAACGCTAAAAAAATCAGATACGCACCGCGCTAAGCAATTCTGAGATACTTGTCATATTTCTACTCGTTGTTATTCAGTGACACGCAAATTGTGTAAGTCCAAAAAGCGAAGAAAATTGTGTAAGTCCAAAATATTTATATGAACAGAAAATTTTTTTTCATTTCGAATTTTGTTTGTTTTTTGTTTTTTGTCTCTCCTACAAAGTTTTAAAAAAGGACTTACACAATTTGCATTCTAAGCTAGCGATTTTTATCATTTGTAAAAAAAATGTAGTTTTTTTTGGTAATTTTAATTTTGGTAAATTTTATACATTGGCTGTGAGCCCCCCCCCGAAAAATTCTCTTACTACGCCACTGCTTACTTATTGTTTGTTTGTAAATTGTTAAATGTAACTACTTAGTATATAAGTTAGGCAATTAAGTGGATACCAATTAAGTTTGTAATATCTGTTTGTTGTACTATAAAAGATCTTGTTATCTTAATGTACTAATTTCATTCAATGTCAAATAAATGAAATGAAAATGAAATGAAAAATATCAGGGGACCACCTTAAGAACAGAAATACATACATTTCGGAATCCAAAATTAGCTCATAATGAGTGTGAATGCTCCAGTTTACGATTCCTTTCTGACTTTTTTATGACTCCGAATGTTTACTGGGATTATTTATTAAAAAATTCTTGTCAATAATAACAAATTATTTAATGAAAAGTGACATCTCCTTGTTAATTGAGTGTGTGTGAAACACAAGAATTTATTGTTATATTATAAATGTATTGCACTACATTAATTTTCTGTCTGAAAACAGTATAAAACTAAGTTTTGACTTAAGTTAGCCCAGATTTGAGGTTAACTTATGGCGTTTTCTTTTCTCGAAATAATGTTGCCCTGTTTGACTTTCTTAACCATTTTGTATGTCTGTCTGGTAATTTCACCGAATATTTACTTCTAACTAAGTAAGAGAGCAACATTATCTACAAAATCAGCCATTTTATAGAAAGTCACGTTACATAATTCGATAATTAGGATATAGGAGGGCAACATTTTTTCGTAGAAAAGAAAACGCCATTACTTTTGGGTTTCACCAAATGAGCGACTTGAATAATTTTGCACACAACAACCCGATCAGCTGTTTTATACATAGTAGTATTTTAGTAGTTTTTTTACTACTTTTTGACTTTGCGCAACCCAGTTTATTTGATAGTTGTTGTTGTAATTTTTATATTAGCAGTGTTGCTGTAGTCGCACTCACAAATTTGTATTATTTTTGACATTTAAGAGCGGAACAGCAACGCTTGATTTTAGTCGCAAAAAAATTGATTTTTGACTGCTTCAAATATTTGATGTGCTTGCCCCCCCTGGATAAAATCCTGGCTACGCCCTTGGTTCTAGTAGGTGTGTATGCATGTACTTTTTCCATTTTGTTCGATTACACAGTGCAACACATAAGATTTTGGTTAATTTTTGACTTTAGATTCCAAAAGTACTAACATATATGAAGAAAAGCCTATTTGGTTTTGCTAGTAAAAATCATAAGTATAAAAAGCCCTGCTCAACACCTTTACTTTGAAACAAATATCGCTCAGAAACATTCTGAGTCATTCGGTTCCACATATGTTTCGGATTGCCAGATACCTTTCGCGAAAAAGCAAAAAAAAAAAAAACAATATATGCGGAGAAAATCGTCTTTATTACTGGCATTTTGTTTTTGTTTCCGTATCGTTAACTCTCAATCACGTTTCTATGACATTTAACGTTCGCGTTGCTTCCTCCTTCCTAATTGTTTCATGATTATGCCGTGGTTATGTTTACGAGCAAAATACCGATGAAATTCGGACACAGTTTCGTCATCGGTGAGAGGTAGTTACGCTTAAATCGATGATTAGAGCGCACATACACAACACAACACATTATTACCCCGAAACCTCGGCGTGCTGGGTGCTTGTTTCACCCAGCAAATTTGATGGATGTGAGAGTCCGAAAATTCTCTCACTCGTCGGAGTACACAACAACAATTACACGTTGCTCGTCGAGTATAGTCGTAAGCATAACCACGGCACAAAACAGTGCAGGGTGATAAAAATGATTTTTTTTAGTGTCGGCTAAAAATCAGTACAAAATCCAAAAAATCAGTATTTCTTATAGTTTTTAAAACAATCAGTACGGGGCACGAAAAATCAGTATTTTACTGATCAAATCAGTACCTACGTCTGGCAACCCTACATACGTGTCAAAAACGAACAGAATCGGGCCATAAATATGGATTGTGCAAATAATTGCCTAGCGCCATCTAGCGAAAAAAATAGGGTGTATTGAGAACGAAAAAAAGACACTGAAGATCACGCATATTAGCCGAAACTGGTTTGTCTCCAAACCAAACTTGGCAAGGGATGACGGAAAATCGTTTCACAATACATCATATTCCTACGCTATCGGAAAAACAGGACAGTAAGGAAAGTTTGAAGTCTTAAGGCTGCACATAACGCAGACAGCCAATGAATACACCACTAGGTTCTCACTCATGCTCTCTGAGAGCAACCCTTCACCAAACGATATATCTGAGGAATGGGAACACATCGCTCGTTCACTTCGTACCGCCGCTGATTAATCTATTGGATAAAAGCCAGCCCGAAAAACACATGGTATGATAAGGAATGGCTACATTGTGTGCGGGAGTAACGCGAAGCGTTTGGGAGCGTTATCGAATACGAGGAGGGATGAGAGGCGCATTTTTCGGAAGAAGAAAAGGGAGGCTGAAAGGCGCGAGTGTGAAGAGCTTGAGATGCTGGTTGGTAGGAATGATGCTCGAAAATTCTATCAAAAATTCAGACGGATAACTGAAGGTTTCAAGATCGGGGCAAATTCCTGCCGGTGTAATAACGGCGATCTGGTAACTGATGTCCAGAGTGTACTTAAGTTGTGGTGGGACCACCTCTCCTCCTTCCTAGATAACGGCAACAGTGAAATTCCTGAAGAGGAAGATGTACGACCTGAATTCCCATTAGCAGATGATGGTAGGCATATTCCACCACACGATCATAACGAAGTGCGAATAGCAATATCTCGGCTTAAGAATAAAAAAGCACCGTGCACAGACGGCTTGCCAGCAGAGCTATTCAAACATGGGGGCGAATAGTTGATAAGAAACATGCATCAACTCCTATACGGAATATGGTCTGACGAGCGCATGTCCGACGATTGGAATTTAGGTGTGCTCTGCCCAATCCACAAAAAACGTACGCGCGAATTATCGTGGGATAAGCTTCCTGAATTATGGCATATTAGATCTTAGTAAGTGTATTGCGCGAAAGACTGAAGCCCACCGTCAACAAGCTGATTGGACCTTATCAGTGTGACTCCGGACATGGTAAATCTACAATCGACCAGATCTTCACAATACGCCAAATCCTGAAAAAAAACCCATGAAAAAGGAACCGATATACACCATCTCTTTGCCGATTTTAAAGCCACTTTTGATAGCGCGAATAGGAATTGCCTACATATATGCCGCAATGTCTTACTTGGTTTCCCCGCAAAAATTATACGGCTATGCCAAATGACGTTGACTAACGCCACCAGCTCCGTAAGAATTGGGAAGGACCTCTCCGAACCGCTCGAGACCAAACGAGGTTTCAAACAAGGTAACCACTTTTCGTGTTACTTCTTCAATTTGATTTTGATAATGGAAAAGATAATACGAGCTGCAGAACTTAACCATACAGGAAGCATCTTATACCACAAGAGTGTGCAACTGCTGGTGTTCTCCGATGATATTGACATCATTGCACTAACACTCGCGCCATATATTCTGCGGTGCAGTGTTATAAAGCCATAGCCAATAGTCATATGACCTTATTTCCCAATGGAATGAGAAATGAAACCAACTGGCTTTATTGCATATACCGAAGTGCAATATCACCATAATCGTTTAGTAACCAAAGTGGAACTAACGCCATAACAGTGTAATTGTTACGGTTACAAACTGCCAAAAGAATGAGTTGGCATTGCCAAGTGTTGAAGAATATGGTAGATTAGGTGGAAATTGGGAGAGCGGGTCTATGCAAAAATACTGTGGATCGGTCCATAGATACTATTCCAGAAAGAGAATTCTGCCGGCTGAGAGTTATTTTTGTAAAACGCGGCCGAAAGGCCGCCAATGCAGATAGGTGTTACACGCAAAAGTACCGTGGTCGGTCCATAGATAATATTCCAGAAAGAAAATTCTGCCGGCCGAGGGTTATATTTGTAAAGCGCGGCCGAAGGCTACCAAAGGAGAAAGGTGTTCAATCCAAAAGTACTATTCTAGAAAGAGAATTCTGACGGCTGAGTGTAAATAAAAGAAATCAAATAAATTTGAATTATCTAAAAACAAATTTAAATGTGAAATAACACCATAATGGTTTTATTTCACTCCGTACATGGAAATAAAATCATATGACCTTATTTCTAGCTCCATTTAGAAATAAGACCATATGGCTTTATTGCCTATGGATTTATAACACTGCATAATATTCTGCCTTCTCCAAGCGGGATAAGGAGGCTTAGGGCCTTTTCACATTACTCGGTACGACATCGGATCGAAATTTTTTGCTCGGTATTTTCAGCTTACCGAAACGATTCCGCGCTGCTGTGTTTTTCACACTTGTGGGAATACTTTCGGTGCATAATCGGCAGAAAATAGGAAAACAAACATCGAAATTTGCAAAACAAAATTTTTAACTTTAACAAATCACTCAATAATAACAATAATGTCTTCTAGCGAAGACGAAGATATTATAACTTGCTTTATAGCCGAAACGAGTTTTTTACTGACTTTGTTCTTCTTCTTTTATTACGCCGCAAAAATGTCTGCAGTAATTCCTCAAATTTTACTGACCGGTCTTACCGCGTTGCGGTATACCGAAATTAATCCGCTCCGATTTCATGTATGCAACACTAATGTGAAAGTGCCAATTGAAATACATGTGGTCGGTAAGGTTTCGGTATACTTTCGGTAAAAACCAAAAATGTCGATCCGATACCGCACCGAGTAATGTGAAAGCGCTCTTAGAGAATGGTTTGGGGTTTAACAAGGACAAGACGATTATGTGATACATAAAGAAAGAGCACGCATGTAGCCGGATTTTGATTTTCGCTATCGCCCAAACTCCATCGCCAAAATTCGCCAATTTGATTTTTAGCAATTTTTAGCGATTTTCGCTATTATATCATAAAAATGCGTGATAAAAAATTGCTAAAAATCTCCTATTTTAGCACATTTTTAGCGGATTTTTAGCGATGAACAAAATGGACCCGGATAGAAGGAATTAATACTTTTTGACAGTTCAGTTAGCTAAAATTGCGATTCCGATATATGTAATAACTATCGCCAAAAATCGCCATTATTAGCCACTAGAAAATTAGCGACGAGAAAAAATTGTTGCCAAAAAGATTATTCAAGTTGAAAAGGTAAAAAAAACATATTAATTTTCTTTTTTAAAATACTTCATCGCATTAAGAATATTCATAATTGTAAGAAAAATGGAGAATTTTAACTCAAAAAGGATAGCAAAAGAGTAAAAATTCACGCTACTTCCGCACAAATATTTCTGCATTTTTGCTTTGGAAGTCGCAAAATTTCAACGAAACTTTCCTCTGCAATAGAGAATGGAGCTGTGGACTCCCGCAAAAGTTTTCTTTTACTTTTCAAGCGATTTATTATTTCTCGCTGATAATATATATGTAGACATGCGACATAAATAACTTCGGAACATACTCATTTTGATCAATACTGATTTAATATATTTTCTAATCAATGTAAAATATGGTGGAATCGCGCCTAATATGTAAACAAACTTTGACTTTTTTTCCACTACAACAGCCAAGCAGATCTACAAAGGTAGGATCGGCCATTAATCTTCTGCAAAAGAAGTAATTTGATCGCTCCAGTAGAACCGGAAATAAATCCACTTATGATGTATTTTATTTTTTTTTTTGACGGCGAAATACATTTTTTCATATCTTCGGTATTTATAGTCCGATCAAGCCTTTGGCTTGAAATGACGATTTCTACTGTATAAATGTGTTAACCCTATGTGTACCAGTAGGGTCACTTCCACCCAGTACCTAGTTTATACCGCCTTAATGTAGGCTAACTTTATGTTTGGGATACGATCTAATGTACATACCTACAAACTTATATACATATACCCTGCAGTAAAAATCCGAAATGAATCCTTTATGAATCACTGATGAAATTCACCTACGACTGAGGAGGCATCAGTGAATACTTTCATATAAAGGCTGCTGAATTTTTCATTAAAATGGTTTGCTTTCCTCAGAAAAAAAAAAAATAAATAAATAAAAATTGTACTCAGTTATGACGACAGTGATGAATATTCAACAAAGAATCATCAATTATCATTCAGCAGTGAAACAAATTTACTGCAGGGTATACGATATATAAATATAGCGAAGTACATACATATGTATATATATACCTTCAATGATTCATCATAGCTCAACAGTTGCAGGTTTGGGGGCAGACTAGCATGGAAGGATATTTTACGCACCCAATCGTTCATTATATCCAAAGACGGCGCTTCGAAAAGAAATTCCGAGCCGTCAGGTAGTTTTAGCCTAAACACATACTTTTTCTTGGTATAGTCCTCGGCACGTTCACATATAGCCCCTAGTATATTGACAGGCGCGTTTGCCGTTTTCTGCTGTACAAAATCATTCTCTTCTTTAAAGAAACACAAAAGTTGCCCGCAGAGGACCGTGTGAAACTGCTTCCACGATCGCACAGGTGCTTTTTTGCCACCAGATTGCAAACCATGCTTTCTCTCAAGCATACCTTGTATTTCTACCGGTGGCAAATCAAGCCCTTCGACTTTCTGATTTTTGCGGAACGATTGTGCACGCCGGCGTGTTGTGAACGATGGTGTGCGTTTGGGTTGCTTCTGCTGTATTTTCATACTTTCGGCACGTTTTACGTTTGTGTCAGAGCCACGACGCAGTCGATCGCCAAAAATGCCACTCGAATTGCTTTTTTGCAATGTGTACTGTGCCTCGTCCAAGTGTGAACGAAGTAAAGTAGTGGCAGACATACTAGAAGATGATTGTGTTATGTTGGTTGTGTGTGGATTCACTATTGGCGTTGAAAATGTGGTTGTTTTTTCTTGCGATTTCTCATTCTGATTATTTTTCATTTGTTCAGTCCGTCTGCGTTCGTTATTTAGGCGTTGTAATTCTTTCTGCTTCAACATTTCCAGACGTTCTTTCTCCAAACGCTCTTTCTCTTTCAATTTGGATATTTTCTCGTTCTCAATTTGTTTGCGGAACCGTTGCTCAAGTAATGTTAATCGTTTGATGGCTTCAAATTTGTCTTCTTGCGCAGCCACGGTCTTTTCAAAATCTTGATGCCGACGCAGCAAGTCTTCCACTTGTCCTATAGAATCGCCAAATTTGGCATCTTTCAGTAGTGGTTCACGACTAGTTATCCAGTTTTCAAGTATCTCCGCATCTTTAAGAAATATTTGCGTATCTAAATTGAGTTCATAAATTTCTTTACGTTGTTCCAATGTGTTCTTCAAAAGTTCGTGACGTTGCTGTAAAATCTGAATCTTCTCTTCAACCTCATGTGCAAGAAAGTGTTTCCCCTCGATTAGTTTCTTTCCATTTGCCATGAATTTTGAAAAAGTCTCATCACGTGCATTAATTTCCGCATGGTGTTCTCTAACACTCGCTAAAAGCGATTCGGCTCCTGCCACAGTTGCTGCTAGATCAGGTGCCGTGATCTTGGCTAGCATTTCATTGATCCAAGCAATCAAGTCACGATATTCATCAAAGTAAGACTGTAAATGTTCTGCTTGCTGCAGTTTCTCTCTACGTGCATATGTCTTATGCATCAGATCGGTCCAAGTCTCTAACGTCTCATTTCGTTTAGCTTCGATATGCTCTTTAGCGTCGGGATAGGTTTCACCCAGTTTTATTGCTTCCCTAAGGACTCCATCGACCTGTTCTTTAATTGCGATAAGTTCACCTTCGAATACTGAGTGTTTTCGGCTTAAGGCTTGAATACTCTCTAGGTCGTGACCGTAATCCTCGGAGATCAACAAGGATTCCTTTTCATTGATGAGTGAAATCGTCTCGTCGGCCACTCGATCATAGACATGTACTTGCTTCGCACCGGCTAACGCATCCTTGCGTGCACTGACTAGATCTTTTAGTTCCTCCCACAGTTGTCTAGTCTCATCGCGTTTTGTTTTGATAGAACCACGATACGGATTATTTTCTTTTATAAGCTCATCAGCATGATGTAAGCAAGCCACCACTCGCCCTTCATTAGCGTTCAAATTAGATACGAATGATTCGAATACTAAAGTCAACTGCTCAACATGCTCAACGTCTTCACCATAGTCTTCTGACGCTGTAACAATCATCTGATCCCCAAACCACTCATGCAAATCTTCAGCCTCATTCAAATACTCGAACAGCTTCTTACACTCGCCTAAGCGTAGTGCACGATCATTAGCCAAACGCAATAATTCTTCATATTGTCTGGTGACAGAGTCATTCTTCTGCGTAATATTGGTGCTATCAAAATGTTTACGCTCCACAAGTCCAGTGGCAAGTTTATTGACCTTCTCAATTGAACTCTTAAAAGAAATCAGCTCTCGATGCAATAGTTCGAGTTTCTTCTGATGCGATTGAACTGAAGTCTCATCACGACCATAGTCGCTAGAAGCAAGCGCCGGACGCTTGCTGTGGATCCATGCTTCTACTTCATTCGCATCAGCATAAAACATTTGGCTTTCTGCTGCATCCAAGAGGCGGAGTCTGCGTATACTTGCCATATCTCGCAGATTTATTAAACTCTTTTGTATCAAGTTGCATTTGAATTGAACTTGTTCGCTAGCGAAATGGTTTTCGAGTATCATCTGCTGACCGCGGTGCAACAAAGCCTTGATAAGTGGTTCTTGCGAAAAAATCTCAGCTTCAAGATTTTGATGTTTCTTTTGAAATACTTGCACCGCTATTAAGTTACTACCAAGATCTTGGGAGCTAGCAATCGCCTCTTTTTCTATCAACCATTGTAACTCATCTTCGGCATCACAAAGGAATTGTTGTAGGCTCAAAGAGTCTTCGAGATTTTCACGACGTATGGTGATGGGTTCGTGCAGAGTGTGGTAACGTTTAATTGCTGCCATAGCGCGCTCGTGAATTTCATCTTTGAGAAAGTTTCCGGTTTGAAAAAATGTTTCGTCAGTTTGTTTGATCAGATCGGCTAATTCACTATGGTGGGCGACGTCAGCTTCTAAACGTTCATGTTTCTTTATTAAATTATTTACGGTAGCTAAATTTTTTCCATACTCCTCACTGGACAATTGCGACTCAACTTCATCCATCCAGTTATTGAATTCATCCAAACTGCGATTGAATGCTTGTGCTTCGTATGCTTGATTGAGTTTTTCACGTTTATTTTGGGACGCAGTCTTTAGTTTATCCCAATCAGTTTCAAGTATTTTCAATTGTTCCGCTACGTCATCCTTGGCAAAATTTTCATCTTTGATCAGTCGTTCACCTTCTTTTATAACTTCCTTGACACGTGATGCGTTCGTCAATAATTCACTGTCAAATGTTGTGTGCTTTTGTATTTTGCTTTGTAAATTGTTGGGTTCGCGATAGTTTTCATCTAGCGCAACTTGCATCTTCTGCACCAACCAACGATCAATTTCATATAGGCTACGGAGGAACTCCTGTAATTGTAATGATTGTATCAACTTTTGTCTGCGTTCCAGTGATAGAGTATTTAGCTTCCGCTTACGCCTCAGAATATAGTTGAGTTTATCTCTTATGAGGTTTGCATCTCTTGGTTTGCCTTCTAAAATGCTACTGGCAAATTTCTGTAGTTCTGATACATTTTCTGAGTCTAACAGCTTTTCAAAAGCATCATGTTTCTTAATCAATCGTTCGACCACGGGGTAAGAATCACCCAAGTCATCATTGTTTAGAAAGGCTTCTTTGTTAGCCAACCAGATTTCGACTTGCTCAACCTGAGCTTTGAACAAATGCAACTGATGCGCTTCAGTTAAATCTTTAGCCCGTTGACTCCACGCGTCATGCAATATGTAATGTAGATCTTCAAGTATCAGCAAATTATCTTTAACATCGGCTTGTTTTTCTCTCACGCTTAGCGTTCCTCCATGTACTTTTAGGTCTGTGAAAGCTTTATCACGCCCGTCGATCTCTATTTTCCGTTCTTGGTGCAGCTCTAATTGTGCCTCACAGTCATTTATTGTCATTGGTATTTGTGCGGCGCTCATTTTCTTAACCATATCGTTAACCCAGAGTTCGAGCTCCTTTACATCAGAAACGAATTTATGTACTAAATAGGCATCATTAAGTAAAGCCCGTCGCTTTACTGCCAAGTCTTCCAAATTTTGCCACGATATACGCAGTTCATCAGTTTTTCGATTGATATCCTTAACCCGAACGGGATAGCGGCTTAGAAGATTTTGTGCTACATTTTTGTGCTCGCAAATCTTTTGTTTAACAGCTGACATATCTCGTTCCAATGTTTCTCCACGGCGTATAAGCGTTTCGACGGCGGTCAAATCGCGTCCAGTGTCATCGGAATTCATGGCCAATGCTTTCTCAGCAATCCGATCAGCTGTGTCGCTGACGTCCCGGTTGAAGACGTGAATTTCATTGGCTTCACTTAATAGAATCCTATAGGCACTCAACGATCCCTGTAATTCGCACCACTTACTATTAAATTCGCGTCGTCGTTTATCGATATTATTAGTCTCTGCTGGTATTTCTCCTTGACTAATAAGCTTGTCAGCTAAGTTATTAATATGTTTGACACGTTGATCATCGACACGCATATCTGAGTCCACATCATTTAGTTTTCGAACCAACGCATTGCAGTGCTCCAGATCTCGACCGGTATCACTAGCTTGAATCATTATTTCCTTGTCACGCAACCAAGCCGATATTTTGTCCAGTTGATTATTGAATTCCAAAATATCTTGTGCTTCCTCAAGACCGCGGCCACGGTTGTCCAATTCTTCGAGAAGACTCTTCCAAGCGGAAACCACTAGCTCCACAGCTTGTTTTATTTCCTCCGAGGATTCGTGTTGCTTCGTTAAAAGAACCATACCAGATTCTTGTATTTCTTGTATGCGACCTCGATTAGCAGCTACTTCAGCCTGGAAGGCTTGCTGTTTCTGCAATTTTTTAATCTTCTCATCTAAACTAAAAACTTCAGCATAGCCGGTTCCATCAGCCTCAAGTTTTTTTTTCTTTTCGTTTATCCATGACTCGGCCTCGGCACAATCCCGAACGAATTGCGCGTATAAGAGTGCATCCTCTAATTTATAACGACGCACAGTGCACAGATCTTTCACCTTTTGGCGTCGGACTAAAACCCCATGCAAGATGGTTTGTATATTTGCACTTTCATAATGACGCTGTTCGATTAACTTTCGTCCATGCTCCTGTAGCAAAGCGACCTTTTCCTCTTGTGTCTGGATGACACGTTCGAATTCCTCATGCTTCTTAATTTTGCTTTGCACATCTTCGACGGATTGTCCAAAGTCTGAACTGGTAAGGGCAGCTTGTTGCGAACTCGAAATATTATCGATTTGCTTGGCATCGCGTAGAAAACAAAATAAATCAATTTTCTGTTCCAACATAACCTTTTTCTTATTCCATGCTGTGTGTAACTTCTGGCGCTCATCCAACATCGTGGCGCATTTCTCTTCGACTTCGGCGGCAGCGTAATGACCTGTTTGTACCATTGAATCGCTCAGTTCATTTAAGTAACGGAATTTATCTTCGCGTGCTTCGATTTCACTGTAGATGGCGTCGTGTTGGATCTTTAAGGCTGTCGCACCAGTTGCATCGCTTACATGCTCCTCAGCTTGTAAAGCTGCACGCAAATTTGATGACCAAGACATTAAATCGCGCACATCCGTCAGGAAGGACTGCAAATCCGAGCTGGCAGCTAAGCGATCGCTGCGTGCACCTGAACGCTCCTTTAAGTCATTCCAAGCTGCTACAACTTTATCTTGTTGTTGTGCTATGGTAGCTGCATTAGAGGGATACTTCGCTTGTAAGCGAACAGAATCCTCTATCAAAACCTGCAATTGTGCTTCCAAAGCAACGAGATCATTTTCGAAGCCTTCATGCTTGCGTAAAAGCGACAACGCTGAATTCAAATCTCGACCAAGCTCCGAAGATAGTGCAGCATTTTTATCTTGGATGCGAAAGAGCGCTTCTGCAACGTCGCGATGGAATCGATGAATTTCGCCAGCTGCATGCAATTTTTGATCTCGCTGTGTCAATAAACCGACCAGATTATCCCAGGAGTTCCTTACATAAAACAAGTTTAATAATTAATTTCACTGGATCACAAAATAAAAACTTCTATGTAAAATCGGTCGCGAGTTCATTTTTAATTCTATGGGAAGGTTTTTGAGATAACGGCAATTTACCGTTATTCGGCCAATGGCTCTATTTACTCTCGTATATCTCTTAAATTGCTCCTATAACATTTTTCTCTAGGTCTTATATTATCTGAAATATTTGACAAACCATGTATGTACATAAATATATTGACAGAGACAAGAAAACAAAGAAGACTGGTGTTTTCAGATTGTCAGAAGAATGCTTAAAAAATATAAAAACTTTGAAAAAAAAGTAGTTTTTTTTATAAATCTTAAATTATTTTCATATGGTAAATTGGTATTTGACAAATGCTTTCGTCTCACATTTTGTCATAACGTAAGCAACGCAAGAATTAACGAACAGCATAGAGAATGCCAACGCTAGACGAAATCGTCTCGAGACGATTCGTACGTCTGAGCTTCCGTTCGCAATACAGAATGAGGGTGTTAATGAATGCAGAGAATCAACAATTGCGTATGGATGAAGAGCAGCTGGCGAGACTGCTGCCTGCCACAGCGATAAAAACTACAATGAAGGTTTTCATACGATCTCAAATGCACATTGAACAATAATTTTAAAGTATAATTACCCACACTCAAAAATTTCAGTATCAGTATAAATTTGATAGAAGCATATCAAATTGATACTTTTCAGAGTATAATTTTTTCTGGCATCAATATTATCACAATATGTTACAAAATAATAGTTAGATATTATTATTTTGATATCTGGTTTATGATTTGCTCCGAAAAAATATTAATTCTCAAATTGATACTGTTCCTCTCAATTTAGTAACGCATATTATCAAATTTATACTGAAATCGTTCGAACATCAATCATCGTGAGTAACACGATGGCTGTTGGCGTTCCGTCGTTTTTGGATCGTTGCTTGTTATCCCGTCGCGTGTAAATAAAAGTTTGTGTGTGTAAGGCACTCTGTACATGGAGCGCTCTGCTTAAGACGCGTATTAGATACTACAGACGAAAGCTGTACGCTTTGATGTCGCGCACGTATATTTAAATTGGGAGCTGCACACGAGTCGTCAGCTTCATGAATTCGTCAAAGTATGCTAGCTACATGTCGCTTGGCGCAAAGCAGTGCTGATAGCTAGGCGTACTACGCTTATAAAACAGGAAGAAGAAGATAATAATAATAATAATAACCCACGCCCTCCAATCCCGCCCGACCGCACGAGAGGCGCACCCGCATGACGTACGGATATTTTTTATTTACATAAAATGCCGAGGTGTTGAGTGGCAGGAGTTTGTTAAGCGTCGAGATCTTAAACTGCTCAGCTACAGAGAAATAAAATCATCAGCTGAGTATAGTACATTTGAAGTTAGTCTTGAGAATTATAACAGAATAATCGCTACTATGTGTTAAGATAAGACAGTATTTTTTCCCTTATAATGAAAAGCGAGTCCGAAATATCTAAAAAGCTGGAATAGGAATTAAAGCTCTTACATAAACCCCGGAAAGGTTCATTTAATTCAAAGTTTGATTTACATTGCTTTAAATAGATAGGGTTGAAGTGTCTTGTTGAACGAGAAGGAATGTTAAAGTTTATTTCAGCTAGCAAGAAAGGAGAAAGAATTAAGCCATTCAAGAGCTTAACGATAAATATTACCCCTAACATTTCTCGCCGACTTGCAAGAGTCGGAAGATTAAGGAGTTTTAAACGGCTAGTATACGGTGGAAGATTGTAACCAGAATCCCCAAGCAAATTTCTTAAAGCAAAAAGCAAAAAACTGTTTTTGGAATGACTCTAAGCGATCAGAGTGAATCTGATAGTATGGATTCCAAACTATGGAACCATATTCCAATATAGGTCTTACTAAAGTTGTAAAGAGTGTTTTAGTTATGTATGGGTCGCTGAATTCCTTTGACCAACGTTTTACAAACGCTAAGACACCTCTTGCCTTATTTGCTGTAGCATTAATATGAATGTTAAAACTAAGTTTGCAGTCCATTATTACACCTAAATCCACAAACTCATTTAGTTGTTCGAGACCTAAGCCATTTATTGCATAAGAAGCTGGCTGTACGGTTTTCCGGGAAAAGCGCATGAATTTACATTTATTGAGGTTAAGTGGCATTAAGTTAGTGTCACACCAAGAAACTAAGGAATTTAAATCTTCCTGAAGCAAAGTTCTATCATCAAATGAAGAGATTGATCTAAAAAGCTTTACGTCGTCTACATACAATGAAATTTTTGAGTATTTAATTGTAGTAGTTATATCGTTAATAAATAGCAAAAACAGAATCGGGCCAAGGTGAGAATCAGCAAGGGAAAATGCCTTGTTCTAAGGAACTATTGAATAATGCAGTTAGTGGTTTAAACAGGTTTATGGCACATTTTTTTAGAAAGCATGTTGGTATCTGGTCAGGACCATAACTAAACTCTTTTAATGATAACAAAGCTGATAACACGTCATCTGCAGATATATTTGGTTTGTAAATTGATGTATTAGGAGATAATCGATATGGATAGTTACGAAATGGAAGTTCTTCTATGTTGGAATAATTATGTTTGAAAAATTGTGCAAAAAGATTAGAAATTTCTTGACTATCACTTGAAGTGTTGTCTTGATATCTCATAGCAGACGGAAACCCATTAACTTTTCTCTTGGAGTTTACGAAACTGTAAAACGATTTTGGATTACGAATAAAATTAGACTTAATTTTACGTATATAAGCTCTATAGCATTTTTTATTTAACACAAAGTATTGGCGTCTAAGCTCAGCGTACTTTAAGTAGTCGGTATGCAAGCCCGATTTCTTGTTTGATTCGAAAACTCGGGATTTCTTATTTTTTTAAGTTTTAAGCTCTTTTGTGAACCAAGGTTGTAGTGGCTCATTGTACTCACGAACACGTTTAGGCACAAGTTTTTCAAATAGGCAATGAATAATTTTATTAAAAAGTAAAACGTTTTGCTCGACATCGTTATTAAATTTTGGCCATGTTAAATTAGCTAACTCATCATTAAGTTTTTTAAAGTTGGCCTTGGAAAAATTATAATACGTACTTGTGTTAGCTGAACTAGAAATGCAGCCACTAATATTGTTTACAATTTCGTATGTAATCTCTAGAGAAGGGTGGTATAAGTCCTCCGGTAGAACAAGAGGGTCACAGCGGTGAAGGACAGACTTAGAGCTATCATCTACAAAAACTAGGTCTAAGATTTTCCCGAATGCATTCTGAAATATGTTCACCTGGTTGAGGGAAAGATCCGCAGTCTGGTCGAAAAAGCTATTCATGTCTGATCTCGATATGAGTTCGGAATAATATTCTCCTCTGGAACGCTCCAAGAAATGCACGGAAGATTAAAATCGCCTAACACAAGCATAGAGTCAGAAGAGTTCATCAGCGCGCGTACATCTTTAAGCACAGATGCTAATTCCATATACACGCTTATATTGCAGGCTGGCGGGATATAGCAAGCAAATAAATAAATCCAATCCTTTCCTTGCTTAATTCGAATGCAAATCGACTCCACACCACCAATATTAGGTGTACTGACCACCTCAGAATGTAATGGGGAATTTACAGCAAACAAGACACCACCGCCGATTCTGTTTACGCGATCATTTCTATACACCTGATAATGGTTACAAAAGATTTCAGAATCAACAAGTAAGGAAGCCTAAGTTCGAGTGGAATCGAACATTAGATACTCAGCTGTATGCTTTCATTGTTTGTTTGCGTTTGTTCGATATAGGGTGTATTTTATATGAAACGAGTGCTGCATAAACAGGGCGCAGCCACGCCCATTTTCAAAATTTGTATCAATCATCCAAATAAGCGTATAAATATTATTGTTAGTGCAAAATTTCATCCCTCTATAACTTTTAGTTACATAGACTTCACGTTACAAATTCCAAAAGGGTGTTCCAGAAATATCTTTGTTAAAAAGTAGGCGTGGTCATAAACCGATTTCAATACATTTTTGCGTGTCTATTAACACATGTTATAAAAGTGTATAAACCAAGTTTCGTCATAATATCTCAGTTATTTGTCGAGTAATAGGCTCGTAGATTCCTTTGTATAAAAAGAGGCGGTGCCACGCCCATTTTCCAAACTTTTTTTATTTTTTGTTTCCGGTCTATTGTAGAACTCATGTCACAAAATTTCAGTGATAGATCTTTATATTTGACAAAGATATCGCTTAAAATGTTTTTATTAGGTCACTTTATAATACCCATATATAAAAGTGGGCGTGGTCGTCAACCGATTTTGGTAATTTTTCGCCAAAACATTTGTCTAAGTAAGCAAATTACGCATACCAAATTTCATCGATATATCTTCAACGGTTTCTGAGTTATGACATATAAAACTTTCAAGGATTGACCCTTAATATGTGGGCGTGGTACCGCCCATTTTCCAAAATTTTTGTACTTTTTGTTTTATGTCCGTAGTTGGACTCCTGCCACAAAATTTCAGTGATAGATCTTTATATTTGACAGAGATATCGCTTAAAATGGTTTTATTAGGTCACTTTATAATACCCATATATAAAAGTGGGCGTGGCCGTCAACCGATTTTGATAATTTTTCGCCAAAACATTTGTCTAAGTAAGCAAATTGTGCATAACAAATTTCATCGATATATCTTCAACGGTTTGTGAGTTATGACATATACAACTTTCAATGTTTGCCTCTTAATAAGTGGGCGTGGCACCGCCCATTTTCCAAAATTTTTGTGTTTTTTGTTTTACGTCCATAGCAGGACTCAATGATAGATCTTTATATTTGACAGAGATATGGCTTAAAATGTTTTTATTAGGTCACTTTATAATACACATATATAAAAGTGGGCGTGGCCGTCAACCGATTTTAACTATTTTCCGTCCAAACGTTTGCCTAAGTAAGTAAATTACGTGTACCAAATTTCATCTTCAATGGTTTCTGAGTTATGACATATAAAACTTTCAAGGATTGACCCTTAATAAGTGGGCGTGGCACCGCCCATTTTCCAAAATTTCATCAAATTTCTTCTTAGAGGCCTGAGCTCAACACGTGGGTAAAATTTCATCGCTCCAGCTATATTAGTGGCTGAGATACCAAATTTCCGATTTTTTCTATATAGGAAAAGTGGGCGTGGTCATGGTCCGATTTCGCCCATTTTCAATACCAACCGTCCCAGTCTCGATACCAACTTGCATTTCAAATTTCATCAAAATATCTAAATTTTTACGCGAGTTAGAGTGCGTACGGACGGACGGACGGACGGACATGGCTCAATCGATTTCTCTTTTCACCCTGATTATTTTGATATATATAAGTCCATATCTATCTCGATTATTTCATTATGTTACAATCCACCGTTATGAAATCAAAATTATAATACTCTGTGTACTAGTACAGCTGAGTATAAAAATATGGGGCTTAAGCCATGTTTCGGTAAAAGAAATTACATTATAGACGCAGTCAATCGTTTTTAAATAAAAATCACTTAATTTGGTGTTCAGGCCCCTGAAATTTTGATAGAAAATATTTAATGCGGAATTTAAAGTTATACTCAGTTTTTTGAAGCAGTACGAAAAATTTTCGCTGTATTGTGACCATGTATTTTAGGCCTGTTTTTAAACTCCCGAACAAAAGCACCAGGTGGCCAAAATGAACTGTTCAGTAAAGTTTGATAATCTTGAGGAGATACATCAATTTTAAAAGAAGAAATATCTCTTGTGTACGAAAAGTTGAATTTTTTGATAAAAATATTTCCAGTAGAGATTTTGGACGAAATATGGCCCTTTAGATCATTCGCGGTTGTGTCTTTATCAAACCTAGATACGAATATTGGTTTCTTCGGAGGAACGACAACTAACTTATTAACAATTGGTTCAGTCGTTTCGGGTATAGTTGATTGTACCGAAATACTTTCGGGAGGCGCATTAGAAGACCTAGAATTTGAAGATGAGTCCTTTGTAGAACAAGACCCTACAGAATGCGGATTCGGTGAAGCTAAGTCAATAATTTCCCCCTGTGGCTGTACAGGATTTAACTGAAGATTTTTCAACACTGGCACATTACGTGGTGCAGCAGTGGAATCACCCGTCGAACCAAGTAAAGAAGGTAAAGATGCAGATGATGAAGAAGAGAGTTCTAGGCATTTAAATGAATTAAAGAGATTTTCGTAGTGCTTGAATTTTTCAGTCAAAGAATGTAGCTCTTTTCCAATCTCAGAGAAACCACTTCTCGTTTGGCTGAAAAGTTTAGAAAGATCTACTTCGGTCGACCTACAATGCACGCATGGCCAACGCAAGCCCTTTCTGTCATTAATCAAATTCAGCATTCTGTCTGTTATGCCTGCACATTTTATATGAGCTAACCCATCACACAGCCAACAAGACACGAAACGTTCGGACTCACTTTTAACAGAACAGTTTTTATATATGCAAGACATATTTAGAGTAAAAAATTCTATTACAGATAATATAAAGTAAACAATCAGAGAGAAATTAAATAAGTGTCAAAACGAATGATAGAACCGAAAGGGTTAATAGCTACAAACAGTTTGAAAGACTGTAAAGTTAATAAGTTAGTGACAGTTTGGAAAGTAGTGTAGTGTATATGACAGTGAGCAGTTTGAGACGCACAGCAAGACGCTTAAAAAGCTGACGCTAACAGCTGTGACAATAGAAAGAGAATATAAAAATGAAAATGATTAGCCACACAACTGTAACAACAATATGCAAAATGACTCGGCAATCACACTTGAAATTTTAAATTAAAAATATTCAGTAAATAATTAACCAAAATCTGTTTAACTTTATTGCTTTTGTAGTGCACTAAATTAATCACTTTTTCGCAATGAACCTTTAAAATAAAGTAAGTTATTATACAATATAAAAGCACAAAATTAAGGAGCAAAATAATTATCAATCACACAGCTTTGACGTTTCCGTACGTAGATGTTTGTTTACATTTTTCCAATTGGCTGAATCTATGAAAGCAGTAAAATATGTGTAAAAAATCAGAAAAAATTCGTGCATAATTAAAGAAAATGGAAGATTCCATAAAATTTATCATCTTTTTTATCTAAAACTGAAATTAAGAGCAAAAATCGTATTATTAATTAATTGTGCACCGAAGTTTCATGTCGCTTCGTGTGCAGACCTTGAGGCGTAGGGAAATCGACGCTACATGAAATGTCTGGTACACGTCTATGACGATACGCCTCGTGTGCAGAGTGCCTAAGTGTAAAAAAATTGAAAATTTGTATTTCGTTACTTTTCTAGCAAAAATTAAAAGAGTAAAGTAAAACTTTAGCAAAAAAGTATTTATAATTGTAATTCTATTTCATATTTTTTAAATAAAAATAACTAATTTAATTTAACGAGCACAGGCCCAGGTTATATTTTTATTTTTTATTCAAGAGTCAGGTTAGGTGTATTAGTGAAAATGTGCATGTAGTATTTACACCGACATGACACTGGCATGACTCACGAAAATCAAAACTAGTTTGATATTTTGCTGTGACGCGGCGAGTCAACACGTACACAGATGACTCGCGAGTCAGACGCACTGTGTATAGACCCTATTATACTTTCAAACGTTGTGCATGTGTTAAAAGCACAAAAGCTCTTGGCTACACCCAAAAGAAACTCAATCATTGTCGAAAACTAAAATTTTTAAATTGCAAATGGATAGTATTTTTATTATTAACTTCAGAAAAAACCACAAACAAATGCAAATTCATGATTCCTAGTAAAAATATTACTTCAAAAAATCCAAATAAAAAAACCACACCCTTACAAACAATCATTTACAAGCATTCAGAGACTGCTCGAGCAACACAACCTGCAAGCTCAACAGCTCAATGCTAACTGCAAATATAACTAGATACGAAACTCTTTAAGGTTGTTCTCTCTATGTGGTTTTTGCCTGGCAAATTTGCCCAGATGACATAAGTGTGATAATTTGCCGAGCCCAACAACAAAATACACGTCTTGTCAAATTTGGAGCTTCGGCAAATTTCTCATACCCCAACCCGTGATATTTGATATCATGAGAAAAATATCACCGGAAATGCAACCATGTTATTACATTCACAATAGTCTTCTATGAGAAGCGAGTTTAAATTTATGTTTCTAGTTCTTTTTTTTAGTATTTTATTTTATTCAGATAAAAATTTAATTAATTCGAAATTGAAGCAAGCAAAGCAAAGCGACAATAATAATAATAATATAATACAATGGCGCTATTATAACTCTGGCGAGTTTTATGGCCGAGCTTCTCTCCCAATTCGAGGTGTGCTCCTTTTTGTTTTTCCTACTAATTGGGTGGACCTACAGTTTTATGCCGACTCCGAACGGCGAATGCATTTTTTGTGAGAAGCTTTTTCATGGCAGAAATACTCTCGGAGGGTATGCCGCCCACTGCCGAGAGGTGACTGCTGCTCTTAAAAACCCAATAATGGGATTTTACTAAGTAGAAAAAATTTTTTTTTGTGGTGTTTGTCCGGACTGGGGTTTGAACCCGAGACCTCTGGTATAGCAGGCGAGCACTCTACCCACTGCACCACAGCAGCCAATAGTCGTATAAAGAGTGGAAAGAATAAGACTAACATGCTAGTTCACAATGAAGTCAGTTCGAATTTTATTTTCTTAAAGGGGCGCTCTCTCTGTGTGAGAAATTTCTCATGATATCTCGGCAAAAAGACTAGACAGAGAGAACAACCTTTTTGTTTCGTGAGAGCGCTGAAAAATGCGCATTTTTTATAACATTTTCCATTGGTGCCAGTGCGTAAAAAAGTGAATGTGGGTATTTTAAAATAAAATTTGGGGGTATTTGGTTATTTCTTTCATATGAATAATATTACATAATTTTTGCTGCAAAATATGACAGTGACTTCGCAATTTTGCTTTAGACTTGATCTAAAAATAATATTGAGTATTTTAGATCATGTAAAATGGTTTATATGTTATTAAACCAGTTAATAAAATGCACACCAATATTTCATTTCATATTTCATTTTGTTTCCAGGCTAAAAAGGAAAATGATATTGTGTTTTCCTTGTGAACTTAATTAATATAGCATTAATTTTAATGCAAATATTTTGTATTTATAGTATATCCTACTTCCCATATCTAGATATTTGTTACATATGTTTCACTAAAAAAGCTAAATATGGAAATAATTCCATTCTTACTCCTTTTGAAACTTTATTATATATTTTTAATTCACTTCTCGATTAATATAATTTTACGATCAGCTGATACCCTGATTCGTCAGTGTTTGAAAGTGAAAAGACAGTTGAGGCCCCCGTGCGAGCAGATAAATTTGAGAGTCTCGCATCTAGTTATCTTTGGCTAACTGACTTTAAATTTGCAAAATTTCTGTGCGTGAACGAAATGCATTGACTTGTCGGTGTGATGCTGTCACAAAGTTCACCTATAATCATGAGCCAAAAAGTTCACCTATAATCAAAGAGACTGCCATCTAAAAAAGCTATTTGGCCGAGGATGGCGAGAGGAGACAAAATTGAAGAAATTTTTGCTAGAAAATCTTCTAGATTTTAGCTTGAATTTCTTCTTAAATTTATTGAAAAGGATACCGTCTGAAAACGAGGAGATAACTTCTTATTTATTAATTTTTTATATCATTTTGTCAAAAAAATTAAATTGTTAAAAGAAGTCTGCTTGTTTTTATGAGAAAATTTTTACAAAGCAAATCAAATTTTTACTAGAACCTTTTTGAATTTATTAAAAAGGTAAACCTTTTATTTTTAAAAGAGCCCATTTTCAATTAACGTCTTAACATGTATACATACATAAGTATGTTCTCTAGCCGATTGACCCGAAATGGAAACAGCGCCGATCACCGTCTTATATTAAATTCATGGAGATCTGCCAGTTGACTTTTTGATTTGGATGTGGAATGTTCACGTACATAAATATGTACATTTTTAACCTTTAAGTGACGAGGTGAAATTTTGTGACATAGTTTACGACGTGGTGGTACATTTTTTTCTACGCATTTTACTTAAAACTCTCAATAAAAAATACATTTTTTTCTAATAATAATTGCATTGGAAAGAGGCCAGTCCTTTTTCGAATCAAATTGATAAAAAAAAAGTTAATTAAATTTTTTAAATCAACAAAGTTTTTACTATAATTCACAAGGCCTTGTTCTTTCAAAATAGCGAAAACATCACATGAGATCCTTATAGATAAAAGGTAAAACAAAAACTTTCTTTTTGTGTCTTTCCAGCGTCTTTTGATGTTTTCACATTGTAATCAAAATGTGTGATATGGATATTTTTATTTCATTTCAACCAAGCCAAGGCAATGTTGATAAAAGTTATAGGCAAATATGTAAAGTATATTCTTATATTGCGGAACGAATTTCCGTCATCCCTTGTCAAGTTTGATTTGGTTATAAACCGGTTTCGGCTATGTGCCATCTTCAGTATCTGGTTTCGTTCTAAGGTAATCTCGTTAGTTCGCAAGTATTTATAGTCATTAATGTCCGTTATTTTGTCCTCGTTAATTGGTCATGTGCTACGTGTGTGTGTACGTGCGCGGTCAGGTTAGTCTTGTTACCTGCGGTCATTATCGTATGTGTACGTGCAAAGTGCTTTGCCTTATTTCTTATGTGGTTCAGGTAGGTAAAAGTGTGTTATTGTTTTCTTTTGTGAAGTTTTATTTCTGTCATTAGTATATTTGCTGTCCTTTTTTGGTATATTAGCCTGAGTGGCTCAAACAGTGTGTCCGAAGCTGTGTTTATTTGTTCGTTTATAATTTCCCCCATGAACGTTTTCTGTTGGTATATTTCCATGTTCTCTAGTATGTTCAGTCGTTTTCCTTTGTATTCGGCGTGGAGGATTTTGGCTGCTTTTCTTATCTTCGTTGGAACACATTTGTTTTGTGCCATGTGGTTGGCGAAATTTGATTCCACCATGGCTGATGATTTCTTTATTTTCTTATTGTAGTCTCTAATGTGTTCCCGATATCTTGTTTTTATCTTTCGTCCTGTTTGTCCTATGTAACTGTTTTGGCATTCGCAAGTTAGTTTGTATGCCCCTTGTTTATCAAATGCGTCTTCTTCGTTAACGTTGTTTCGTAGTAGTTTTCCTATGTTGCTCTTGGTTTTAAATGCAGCGTTGATGTTGTACTTTTTAAGTACTTTGGCCAATTTGTATGCCGTCAGTCCAGTGTATGTTAAGGCCGTCCATGTTTTTTCTTCTCTTTCTTTGTCATCCAATTTTCTTGAGGTAAAGTTCTTCTGTATTCCTTTTATTAGACATCTTGTATATCCGTTGTTCTCCGCTATTGTGTACATTGTGTTGAGTCCTTTGCTGTAAGCCCCTTTTTCTAACGGAGTGCGCTCGAGTCGTGTTATTAATTGTCTGAGTGCGGCGTTTTTGTGTTGCTGTGGATGGTTCGAGGTATTGTGTATTATTTTATGCGTAGCTGTAGGCTTCCTGTATATTTCGTATGCAAATTTATTGGTCCCTTTGTTTATACTTATTGTTAGGTCCAAGTAATTTAGTAAATTTTATATTTCTGTGTTGATTGTTGAGGTAGTTCAGTATTTGTTCCTCTTTGTTTCCCGATATGAGGCAGATGATGTCGTCCACATATCTCGCGTAAAACTTTACTCCTAGATTTGTTTTCAATTCCTCCATTCGTATACTTAACATATATGTAAAACTTGTATCATTAAATAAAAAACAGTGTGCTATTTATTTTCAGAAAGTAATGTATTTAAATTCAGGTGGCAATCATTTCAAATTGATAAGATCATCTGCTTATTACAATTAAGAGGATTTTCTAATGAAAATCAAGATTCTCTTCTTAATAATATTAAGCAGGGTTTCTTCTTAATTTTACAGGTTATCCGCTAAATTTATGTGAAAAGTTTTCCATATTTATTCTAGGAGTCATCTTCTTAATTTTATATAAGAGGTTTTTATCTTAGTTTTATAGGTTATCTACTAAATTAGTAGGAAAAACAAAAAGGAGCACGCCTCGAAGAGAAGCTCTGCTATAAAAATCGTCAGAGTTATAATAGCGCCATTGTATTATTATTTATTTCATATCATTTATTTATTCAGCATAACTTCAATAAGACCTGAAGTCTTTTTTAGCACAACCAGTAATTAACGTTTACAATAATCGTCAAAATAAATAAATAAGTGAGCAAATTGATAATTAATCTTTATATTATAAATGTGAAATGGAAATTGTGTTTAAACTCAATTGGCGAGAAAACCGCTGAACGGATCCTCACGAAACTTTGTACACCTAGGTATTTTCACCCGGTAATTGCTATAGGCATATTTTTAATCTGATTAAAAGTCAGGGATGGGCACCTCCCATACAAAATTTTCCTTTTTTTCGTAATATCTCTTGAAATATTTGTACTAGAATAATGAAAATTTTTGTGAAGGAATAATACAAAAATATATACTCAACGGATAAACAATTTAGGTCTTGGTAAAGCAGGGATGGGCACTCTCCTCCCATATAAACTGAAATTTTCACATCGAATATCTCTGGAAATATTTGTAGTAGGGTACTGAAAACTGGTGTGAGGGCATGTGAGATAACTATGTATTAAACGGTTAAAACTGCTAGGTCTTGGTAAAGCAAGGATGGGCACCTCCCATACAAACTGAAACTTTCACAGCGAATATCTCTGGATATATTTGTAGTAGGGTACTGAAAACTGGTGTGAGGGCATGTGAGATAACTATGTATTAAACGGTTAAAACTGATAGGTCTTGGTAAAGCAGGGATGGGCACCTCCCATACAAAATGAAATTTTCACATCGAATATATCTGGAAATATTTGTAGTAGGGTACTGAAAATTGGTGTGAGGGCATGTGAGATAACTATGTAATAAACGGGTAAAAACGCTAGGTCTTGGTAAAGCAGGGATGGGCACCTCCCATACAAACTGAAACTTTCACAGCGAATATCTCTGGAAATATTTGTACTAGAATAATGAAAATTTTTGTGAAGGAATAATACAAAAATATATACTCAACGGATAAACAATTTAGGTCTTGGTAAAGCAGGGATGGGCACTCTCCTCCCATATAAACTGAAATTTCCACATCGAATATCTCTGGAAATATTTGTAGTAGGGTACTGAAAACTGGTGTGAGGGCATATGAGATAACTATGTATTAAACGGGAAAAACACTAGGTCTTGGTAAAGCAGGGATGGGCACCTCCCATACAAACTGAAACTTTCACAGCGAATATCTCTGGAAATATTTGTAGTAGGGTACTGAAAACTGGTGTGAGGGCATGTGAGATAACTATATATTAAACGGGAAAAACACTAGGTCTTGGTAAAGCAGGGATGGGCACCTCCCATACAAACTGAAATTTTCACATCGAATATCTCTGGAAATATTTGTAGTAGGGTACTGAAAAATGGTGTGAGTGCATGTGAGATAACTATATATTAAACGGGAAAAACACTAGGTCTTGGTAAAGCAGGGATGGACACCTCGCATACAAACTGAAATTTTCACAGCGAATATCTCTGGAAATGTTTGTAGTAGGGTTCTGAAAACTGGTGTGAGGGCATGTGAGATAACTATGTATTAAACGGGTAAAAATGCTAGGTCTTGGTAAAGCAGGGATGGGCACCTCCCATACAAACTGAAACTTTCACAGCGAATATCTCTGGAAATATTTGTAGTAGGGTACTGAAAAATGGTGTGAGGGCATGTGATATAACTATATATTAAACGGGAAAAACACTAGGTCTTGGTAAAGCAGGGATGGGCACCTCGCATACAAACTGAAATTTTCACAGCGAATATCTCTGGAAATGTTTGTGGTAGGGTACTGAAAACTGGTGTGAGGGCATGTGAGATAACTATGTATTAAACGGGTAAAAACGCTAGGTCTTGGTAAAGCAGGGATGGGCACCTCCCATACAGACTGAAATTTTTACAGCGAAAATCTCTTGAAATATTTATAGTAGGGTACTGAAAATTGGTGTTGGGCATATGAGATAATTACGTACTCAACGGACAAAAAAAAATAAGAAAACTATCTTTGACGTCAAGAATGATATTTTTCTATGTAACTTTTTTGGACTAACTCAATATGCTAATATTTTTAAAATGGTGTGAAACCCCCGGGTAACCTCTAGTTAATTAATACATTCCAATATTTAGTCAGTATAGCTTAATATAAATATACATATATACCTATATATACAAAAAGTGATAAAACAGTGAACAAAACAGAGCAAGAAAAAAAAAACAAATAAAAAAAATATAACATTATAGATGAACAATACATATGTATATAGAGAAAAGAAAAGAAAATGGATAATTTTCTTATGTAGTTATAGATGGCACATCTACGGATTGCACAAACATACATACATATTTAAGAAACATTTAGTAGTTCACCTAAATGATGTTAATTGAGTCTATTTATTTATGTACCTGCATATGTATCTTTGTATTGTGAGTTTTGTAAAATGTATTACCCATTTAAATGAAATGTACTGTATATATAATGTAATGCCTAATGTTCACATGACCAGCACCAACTATAAGAATTCTTCTTGTTGTGCTGGGATTAAATAAATAAATAAATAAATATATGTAATATAATATTTACGTTATTAGTTAAAAAGTACGAAATCAGAAGGGTCTTAATGTTGCTCTTGTTTATGCTGCTACGAACACCCACAGGAATAGAGTTCCATATACGAATAGCGTTGATGAAAAATAGTCTAGCAGATGGGAGAAAGTTATAATGCGGAACTATAAGGCCATGTACACGAGCGGATTTGGCAAAAATTAGCTTCTGGGCAAAACTTAGTAACTGGGTGTTTTCTCATTTATGAGGTGGAAAAGAAAAATGCAGTTTCTTATCTTCAAATATTCAGGAAGTTCACACCCGAATAGATTAGCCCTCCAGGCAGATATGTGTTCAAATCTTGATAGCCCGTACACATAACGCGTGACGTGATTAAATGCTACATCCAACTTATGAACTTATTATTAAATTTTACTGAAAATGATTTCATCTAAAATCCACGGCTCATCTTAATTATATTGAAAGGGTTTTCATATTAGTTTTACAGATTATCTACTTAGTTTTATTAAAATGAGATATCCAGTCATAATAAGGCGGGCATCTTATTGGAGAGAAAGCGTAGAGAAATCCGCTAAACTTTGTTCTGATTTACAGGGCATTTTAGGTGGTATTTTGGCTCTGTGTAGGGACGTTCAGAAGAAAAAAATTTAATTTTTAGTTATTTAATGAGCACAGGCCCAGGTAATATTTTATTTTTTTATTTTTTATAAACTAGAAAAAATTTTAAGAATCGATGTAACTACAGCTGTTTCACCTTAGATCCCTCTAAGACTCATCAGCTTACTTTTGCTTCTGCCAAGAATCGAACTTGCGCCCTTTGCAGTAGAATGACTAATTTAATTTCATTTAAGTTTACCTTTTTGCTTTGACATCTCTTCTTCTTTATAGTTGAAAATTTTCCCGAAAAGTTAGTGATTTTCGCGTTGTCAATTTTTTTACAGATTTATTTTTGGAGAGAAAGTAAAGAAATACAAAAACTAAATAATTAGTTTAATTAGTACTAATTATCTCAAGCTAACTGGTGCTTTTGTGATAGTAAAGCAAAATCTTAGCAAAGAAGTATTTGTAATTGTATTTCTATTTCACATTTTTTAAATAAAAATAATTAATTTCAGTAAAAATTAGAACTGTAATTTTCGCGTTCTCAATTTTCGTGCAATTTACAGAAAGTAAAGAAACACAAAAAGTGTTTTTGTGTTGCCGGAAAGAATGCCCCACTGGCACTCATATATATATCGTTACGTATTTGTCGATAGCTCGATTATTTCTATCGGGTTCGTATCACTAAATTGTTAAATAAAAGTCTTTAGGCACTCTGCACACGGAGCGTACTGCTTTAGACGCATATTAGATACTACAGACGAAAGCTGTAGGCTTTGATGTCGCGCACGTATATTTCAATTGAGGGCTGCACACGAGTCGTCAGCTTCATGCATTCGTCAAAGTATGCTGGCTACATGTCGCTTGGCGTAAAGCAGTGCTAGTAGCTAGGCGTACTACGCTTAGAAAACAGGAAGAAGAAGATGTTTGTTTACATTTTTCCACTTGGTGAAATTTAAGAAAGCAGTAAAATTTGTGTAAAAAATCGGAAAAATTAGTGTAAAATTAAAGAAAATGGAAGATTCCATAAAAGTTATCATCTTTTCTATTTAAAGCTTCGAAATTTAAAGCAAATACCGTATTATTAATTTGTTTGTTTGTTTGTGCAGAGAAGTTTCATGTCGCTTCGTGTGCAGATCTTGAGGCGTAAGGAAATCGACGCTACATAAAATGTCTGATACGCGTCTATGACGATTCGCCTCGTGTGCAGAGTGCCTTATTGTGAATGTAGGCGATCAACTTAATTTTGATATAAATTATTTGAATGTAGGCTCGTTTGATCTGGCTGATTAGGAGGTGCAAATAAAAACTAAATTCTATTCACCTGTTTGCCCAACGTTTCGCTGACAAATTCCAGCATCATCAGGGCGTTTGTTTATTCACTTAAAAACAAAAAACAAAAACAACAATAAACATTTTTGACAAAAGAAAAATTAAAAAATTTATCATGGATTTTTTCACAATCACTCACCATGAAAAATATTTCAAAATTTTTTGAAAAATATTTAAAGTATACATATATGTACATTTATCTTAAAAAACACATACAAAAAACAACAATACAAAAAAGAACAGAAATAATCAGTACCACTTTGTGTGGTAGTTTTGTCATTACTAGTTATTGTTTTATTTTTGTATACATAATATGTAGGCTGCCGCGATGTTGTCTGTGTCTTCCTTCTTGTTAATTGCATTCCCTTACATTTTATCTCGTATACCACATTATTTTGTTGTTTCGTCTCAATTGGGGGGTTTGTTCTTGTAAATATTCTCGTTAATGTTTCATTTGATTTGTATGCAAGTGTCGCGTTTTGTTCTTTTGATATACTCTCAAGGTTAGTATTTAGTTTCGGAATATATGTCACGCTGTAATATTTCTTTGGTTCGTTGGGTGTTGTTGTTCTTTGAGCATTGTTCGGTGGTTTCTTCGTTTTTGATTCTCTGATGAGTTCGCGTATCAAGTTGGCGGGGAAGTTGTTGCTTTTTAGGATGTTGTATATTTTTTGATATTGTCATCATAGAATTGCTTTATTTCACGACTAAAAAGTCTACACTTGTTTTACTTGACTTGATGTTAACACTTCTACGGTTAAGTTACTACTGACTGCGGAGCGCCTGCTCGCCGCCTTATATAGTCTGTCAAATGCAATCTGGAAAATTCTGGCAACACTGAAATTATCTGGTCTTTTCTTCTAGTTCTGGCAGTTTCATTAGAGGTGTGTTCAGTCATTATTAGTGATGTGAGTTGAACCGATTATATTCGTCACACTGCCCTCCACCTAAGTCTGATCGTCCCCATCTGACACATTACTTGTTCCAAATGCTGCTAGCCTTTCCATATGAACCACTTTCATTTTTTTCCTCGGTCTTCCAATCGTTTGTATGCGATACACAACATCGTTGAGCCGTTTAATCACCTTGTGTGGCCCTTCCCAAGTACACTGCAATTTCGGGGACAAACCTTTCTTCCGCTGCGGGTTGTATAGCAAAACTAGATTTCCCTCAACAAAACCTTCAGAGTTCATCGCCTTGTCGTATCTGGCCTTCATCTTGTCACTCATGATCTTTGTTCGCTGTCTTACAAGTTCACGTATTTCTCTCATTTCCTCTTCCAGAACGTTGCTAGATTGTCTGGCATTTATTAACGCATCAGCACTTATCCCAAATTTCAAGTCAGCTGGCAGACGAAGATCACTACCAAAGATTACTTTTGCTGGAGTCTGACCTGTTGTATCGTGTACGGCCGATCGATATGCCATCAGGAACAGAGGAATATGAGTGTCCCAATCTCTCTGGAACTTGTCCACCACTTTTCGTAAATCTTCCTCTAATGTTCTGTTAAATCTTTCTACCATGCCGTCTGATTGTGGATGCAACGCAGTTGTTCGGGTTTTCCTAATACCCAGTGTCTTGCACATCTCCTGGAACACAACTGATTCAAAGTTCCTTCCTTGGTCAGAATGTAGCTCTATAGGTGCACCATATCTCGCCACCCAATTGTTGGTGAATACTTCGGCTATAGCTTCTGCTTCTTGATTTGGAATCGGGTACACCTCCGGCCATTTGCTGAAGTAATCCATGATCACCAGTACATATTTGTTTCCAAGTTTGCTAGTAGGAAATGGCCCAGCTACATCCATGGCAATTCTCTCAAATGGTGCTCCTGAGTTGTATTGTTTCTTCAGCCCATGACTCCTGGATTTGGGACCCTTAGCCTTTATGCACACATCGCAGTTCGCAATCCACTCAACAACTGTCAGACGGCAGCCGACCCAATAAAACCTCTTCTTGATTTTCTCTACCGTTTTTGTTACTCCAAGATGACCTCCACTTGGACCATAGTGTAGTTCATTTAGCACATCCGGTATTCTTTTCCTTGGAACAACTATCAATGTTTTAGAGCTTTGACCACCTTCACTCTCCCAAACACGATGTAGGCAACCATTTACCAATTGCAAACTATTCCACTGTGCCCAATATGATTTGGCAACAGGACTCTCTGCTGACATCTCTTCTTTTGATGGTCGTTCATTTTGCTCCAAACCGATCATTACACGTCCCAGATCTGGATCTTCTAGCTGACATTTCCTTAATTTTTCCGCATTCCATTCGTCTGTAGATGCTATTGTCATTAGCCGAACATCTATGATGTCTTCCTTCTCCTCAGCTTTTGAGCAATGCTTGCATTCAAGATTACATGGTCGCCGCGACATTGCATCAGCATTTCCATGGGTACTGCCTTTACGATGGTCTATGGAAAAGTTATAATTTTGTAGTCACTCAATCCACCTTGCTAACTGACCCTCCGGATTTCGGAATTTCAAAAGCTATTTCAACGCTGCATGATCAGTCCTGACGTGGAATCGAATTCTACCAATGCCAATAGTTCTCTTCGTGTTACACAGTAATTTCTTTCCGGTTTTCCAATTGATCGGCTATAGTATGCGATAACCTTCTCCTGTCCGTCGATTTCCTGTGACAAAACAGCTCCTATAGCATAACCACTCGCATCAGTATCCAAAATAAACCTCGCTCCTGGAACCGGGTATGCTAGCATTTGAGCAGTACATTTCTTATTCCTTCTTCCACTCAAAAGCCTTATTTTTCCTCATAAGCTCCGTGAGACTATTTGCTACGCTGGTGGTGTGAGGGCATGTGATATAACTATATATTAAACGGGAAAAACACTAGGTCTTGGTAAAGCAGGGATGGGCACCTCGCATACAAACTGAAATTTTCACAGCGAATATCTCTGGAAATGTTTGTGGTAGGGTACTGAAAACTGGTGTGAGGGCATGTGAGATAACTATGTATTAAACGGGTAAAAACGCTAGGTCTTGGTAAAGCAGGGATGGGCACCTCCCATACAGACTGAAATTTTTACAGCGAAAATCTCTTGAAATATTTATAGTAGGGTACTGAAAATTGGTGTTGGGCATATGAGATAATTACGTACTCAACGGACAAAAAAAAATAAGAAAACTATCTTTGACGTCAAGAATGATATTTTTCTATGTAACTTTTTTGGACTAACTCAATATGCTAATATTTTTAAAATGGTGTGAAACCCCCGGGTAACCTCTAGTTAATTAATACATTCCAATATTTAGTCAGTATAGCTTAATATAAATATACATATATACCTATATATACAAAAAGTGATAAAACAGTGAACAAAACAGAGCAAGAAAAAAAAACAAATAAAAAAAATATAACATTATAGATGAACAATACATATGTATATAGAGAAAAGAAAAGAAAATGGATAATTTTCTTATGTAGTTATAGATGGCACATCTACGGATTGCACAAACATACATACATATTTAAGAAACATTTAGTAGTTCACCTAAATGATGTTAATTGAGTCTATTTATTTATGTACCTGCATATGTATCTTTGTATTGTGAGTTTTGTAAAATGTATTACCCATTTAAGTGAAATGTACTGTATATATAATGTAATGCCTAATGTTCACATGACCAGCACCAACTATAAGAATTCTTCTTGTTGTGCTGGGATTAAATAAATAAATAAATAAATAAATAAATATATGTAATATAATATTTACGTTATTAGTTAAAAAGTACGAAATCAGAAGGGTCTTAATGTTGCTCTTGTTTATGCTGCTACGAACACCCACAGGAATAGAGTTCCATATACGAATAGCGTTGATGAAAAATAGTCTAGCAGATGGGAGAAAGTTATAATGCGGAACTATAAGGCCATGTACACGAGCGGATTTGGCAAAAATTAGCTTCTGGGCAAAACTTAGTAACTGGGTGTTTTCTCATTTATGAGGTGGACAAGAATAAGTGAATATTTTAAAAATATAAATACACGCGCGCCATCTGTTGGAAAATAGCGGTGGTTGTAACCTAATCTCATTAGTAAATATGTTGCATATATTTAGGCAGCAGCTAGAAGTTACATACCCACATACATACAGGTGAAACTAATAAAAGCGTGTTAAAAATGCAGTTTCTTATCTTCAAATATTCAGGAAGTTCACACCCGAATAGATTAGCCCTCCAGGCAGATATGTGTTCAAATCTTGATAGCCCGTACACATAACGCGTGACGTGATTAAATGCTACATCCAACTTATGAACTTATTATTAAATTTTACTGAAAATGATTTCATCTAAAATCCACGGCTCATCTTAATTATATTGAAAGGGTTTTCATATTAGTTTTACAGATTATCTACTTAGTTTTATTAAAATGAGATATCCAGTCATAATAAGGCGGGCATCTTATTGGAGAGAAAGCGTAGAGAAATCCGCTAAACTTTGTTCTGATTTACAGGGCATTTTAGGTGGTATTTTGGCTCTGTGTAGGGACGTTCAGAAGAAAAAAATTTAATTTTTAGTTATTTAATGAGCACAGGCCCAGGTAATATTTTATTTTTTTATTTTTTATAAACTAGAAAAAATTTTAAGAATCGATGTAACTACAGCTGTTTCACCTTAGATCCCTCTAAGACTCATCAGCTTACTTTTGCTTCTGCCAAGAATCGAACTTGCGCCCTTTGCAGTAGAATGACTAATTTAATTTCATTTAAGTTTACCTTTTTGCTTTGACATCTCTTCTTCTTTATAGTTGAAAATTTTCCCGAAAAGTTAGTGATTTTCGCGTTGTCAATTTTTTTACAGATTTATTTTTGGAGAGAAAGTAAAGAAATACAAAAACTAAATAATTAGTTTAATTAGTACTAATTATCTCAAGCTAACTGGTGCTTTTGTGATAGTAAAGCAAAATCTTAGCAAAGAAGTATTTGTAATTGTATTTCTATTTCACATTTTTTAAATAAAAATAATTAATTTCAGTAAAAATTAGAACTGTAATTTTCGCGTTCTCAATTTTCGTGCAATTTACAGAAAGTAAAGAAACACAAAAAGTGTTTTTGTGTTGCCGGAAAGAATGCCCCACTGGCACTCATATATATATCGTTACGTATTTGTCGATAGCTCGATTATTTCTATCGGGTTCGTATCACTAAATTGTTAAATAAAAGTCTTTAGGCACTCTGCACACGGAGCGTACTGCTTTAGACGCATATTAGATACTACAGACGAAAGCTGTAGGCTTTGATGTCGCGCACGTATATTTCAATTGAGGGCTGCACACGAGTCGTCAGCTTCATGCATTCGTCAAAGTATGCTGGCTACATGTCGCTTGGCGTAAAGCAGTGCTAGTAGCTAGGCGTACTACGCTTAGAAAACAGGAAGAAGAAGATGTTTGTTTACATTTTTCCACTTGGTGAAATTTAAGAAAGCAGTAAAATTTGTGTAAAAAATCGGAAAAATTAGTGTAAAATTAAAGAAAATGGAAGATTCCATAAAAGTTATCATCTTTTCTATTTAAAGCTTCGAAATTTAAAGCAAATACCGTATTATTAATTTGTTTGTTTGTTTGTGCAGCGAAGTTTCATGTCGCTTCGTGTGCAGATCTTGAGGCGTAAGGAAATCGACGCTACATAAAATGTCTGATACGCGTCTATGACGATTCGCCTCGTGTGCAGAGTGCCTTATTGTGAATGTAGGCGATCAACTTAATTTTGATATAAATTATTTGAATGTAGGCTCGTTTGATCTGGCTGATTAGGAGGTGCAAATAAAAACTAAATTCTATTCACCTGTTTGCCCAACGTTTCGCTGACAAATTCCAGCATCATCAGGGCGTTTGTTTATTCACTTAAAAACAAAAAACAAAAACAACAATAAACATTTTTGACAAAAGAAAAATTAAAAAATTTATCATGGATTTTTTCACAATCACTCACCATGAAAAATATTTCAAAATTTTTTGAAAAATATTTAAAGTATACATATATGTACATTTATCTTAAAAAACACATACAAAAAACAACAATACAAAAAAGAACAGAAATAATCAGTACCACTTTGTGTGGTAGTTTTGTCATTACTAGTTATTGTTTTATTTTTGTATACATAATATGTAGGCTGCCGCGATGTTGTCTGTGTCTTCCTTCTTGTTAATTGCATTCCCTTACATTTTATCTCGTATACCACATTATTTTGTTGTTTCGTCTCAATTGGGGGGTTTGTTCTTGTAAATATTCTCGTTAATGTTTCATTTGATTTGTATGCAAGTGTCGCGTTTTGTTCTTTTGATATACTCTCAAGGTTAGTATTTAGTTTCGGAATATATGTCACGCTGTAATATTTCTTTGGTTCGTTGGGTGTTGTTGTTCTTTGAGCATTGTTCGGTGGTTTCTTCGTTTTTGATTCTCTGATGAGTTCGCGTATCAAGTTGGCGGGGAAGTTGTTGCTTTTTAGGATGTTGTATATTTTTTGATATTGTCATTGCTTTATTTCACGACTAAAAAGTCTACACTTGTTTTACTTGACTTGATGTTAACACTTCTACGGTTAAGTTACTACTGACTGCGGAGCGCCTGCTCGCCGCCTTATATAGTCTGTCAAATGCAATCTGGAAAATTCTGGCAACACTGAAATTATCTGGTCTTTTCTTCTAGTTCTGGCAGTTTCATTAGAGGTGTGTTCAGTCATTATTAGTGATGTGAGTTGAACCGATTATATTCGTCACACTGCCCTCCACCTAAGTCTGATCGTCCCCATCTGACACATTACTTGTTCCAAATGCTGCTAGCCTTTCCATATGAACCACTTTCATTTTTTTCCTCGGTCTTCCAATCGTTTGTATGCGATACACAACATCGTTGAGCCGTTTAATCACCTTGTGTGGCCCTTCCCAAGTACACTGCAATTTCGGGGACAAACCTTTCTTCCGCTGCGGGTTGTATAGCAAAACTAGATTTCCCTCAACAAAACCTTCAGAGTTCATCGCCTTGTCGTATCTGGCCTTCATCTTGTCACTCATGATCTTTGTTCGCTGTCTTACAAGTTCACGTATTTCTCTCATTTCCTCTTCCAGAACGTTGCTAGATTGTCTGGCATTTATTAACGCATCAGCACTTATCCCAAATTTCAAGTCAGCTGGCAGACGAAGATCACTACCAAAGATTACTTTTGCTGGAGTCTGACCTGTTGTATCGTGTACGGCCGATCGATATGCCATCAGGAACAGAGGAATATGAGTGTCCCAATCTCTCTGGAACTTGTCCACCACTTTTCGTAAATCTTCCTCTAATGTTCTGTTAAATCTTTCTACCATGCCGTCTGATTGTGGATGCAACGCAGTTGTTCGGGTTTTCCTAATACCCAGTGTCTTGCACATCTCCTGGAACACAACTGATTCAAAGTTCCTTCCTTGGTCAGAATGTAGCTCTATAGGTGCACCATATCTCGCCACCCAATTGTTGGTGAATACTTCGGCTATAGCTTCTGCTTCTTGATTTGGAATCGGGTACACCTCCGGCCATTTGCTGAAGTAATCCATGATCACCAGTACATATTTGTTTCCAAGTTTGCTAGTAGGAAATGGCCCAGCTACATCCATGGCAATTCTCTCAAATGGTGCTCCTGAGTTGTATTGTTTCTTCAGCCCATGACTCCTGGATTTGGGACCCTTAGCCTTTATGCACACATCGCAGTTCGCAATCCACTCAACAACTGTCAGACGGCAGCCGACCCAATAAAACCTCTTCTTGATTTTCTCTACCGTTTTTGTTACTCCAAGATGACCTCCACTTGGACCATAGTGTAGTTCATTTAGCACATCCGGTATTCTTTTCCTTGGAACAACTATCAATGTTTTAGAGCTTTGACCACCTTCACTCTCCCAAACACGATGTAGGCAACCATTTACCAATTGCAAACTATTCCACTGTGCCCAATATGATTTGGCAACAGGACTCTCTGCTGACATCTCTTCTTTTGATGGTCGTTCATTTTGCTCCAAACCGATCATTACACGTCCCAGATCTGGATCTTCTAGCTGACATTTCCTTAATTTTTCCGCATTCCATTCGTCTGTAGATGCTATTGTCATTAGCCGAACATCTATGATGTCTTCCTTCTCCTCAGCTTTTGAGCAATGCTTGCATTCAAGATTACATGGTCGCCGCGACATTGCATCAGCATTTCCATGGGTACTGCCTTTACGATGGTCTATGGAAAAGTTATAATTTTGTAGTCACTCAATCCACCTTGCTAACTGACCCTCCGGATTTCGGAATTTCAAAAGCTATTTCAACGCTGCATGATCAGTCCTGACGTGGAATCGAATTCTACCAATGCCAATAGTTCTCTTCGTGTTACACAGTAATTTCTTTCCGGTTTCCCAATTGATCGGCTATAGTATGCGATAACCTTCTCCTGTCCGTCGATTTCCTGTGACAAAACAGCTCCTATAGCATAACCACTCGCATCAGTATCCAAAATAAACCTCGCTCCTGGAACCGGGTATGCTAGCATTGGAGCAGTACATTTCTTATTCCTTCTTCCACTCAAAAGCCTTATTTTTCCTCATAAGCTCCGTGAGACTATTTGCTACGCTGGTAAAATTTGGTAAAAATCGGCGATAGTATGTGCACAGCCCAAGAAAGCTTCGCAATTCATGTAGATTCCGAGGTCTTGGCCAATCTTTTACTGCTTCTATTTTTTCGTTATCAGTGCAGATGCCCTTTGCAGTCACTTTATGTCCCAAGTATTTTACCTCTTTCTTGAATAATGAACATTTCTTAGGACTTAACTTGAGACCAGCGCCAGCTATTCTTCGGAAAACTTCCTCCAAAGTTTTGAGATGTTCATCAAAGCTTTTTCCCAATACAATGATATCGTCCAGGTACACAAGGCATGTTTTCCAGTGTAATCCTTTCAGTACCTGATCCATAAGTCTCTCAAAGGTAGCTGGAGCATTACATAATCCAGATGGCATCACCGTAAATTGCCACAGACCATCGCCAACACTGAAGGCTGTTTTCTCCTTGTCTTCCTCTTTTACTTCTACTTGCCAATAGCCGCTTTTCAAGTCCAGTGTTGAAAACCATTCCGTTCCAGATAGCCAGTCCTGAGTGTCGTCAATTCTTGGCAATGGGTAACTATCCCTTTTCGTTATATCATTCAGTTTCCGGTAGTCAACGCAGAATCTCATCTTACCATCTTTCTTTTTAACAAGTACTACCGGAGAACTCCATGGACTGACTGATGGTTCAATTACCCCATTGTCACTCATTTCTTGTATAATCTGGCTCACCATTTCACGTTTAGCTAATGGAACGCTGCGAGGAGCTTGGCGGATTGGCCTTGCATCACCGGTGTCAATCTGATGCTTCACAATATTAGTCCTGCCTGGTTTTTTACCATCCTTGTCAAATATGCTGGAGTACTTGGCAAGTAATTATTTCACCTTTCTTTTGTGATTTTCCTGCAGTTCTTCTGTCCATGCATTTATTTCATCTGAAATATCTGTATTACCATTACAAACTTCTCCTTGGGATTTTTCGCAATTCATGATGATGTCAACCTCTTCGCACTTTCCCAAGATAGCACCTTTGGAGAGTTTGACTGGTGACTTGAACTCATTAAGTACTCTTACTGGCATAAGTCCATCTTGTTTTGTCATAGCCAGGGTTTTTCCATTAAGTACATTTGATTTAGTTTCTGTTTCTGCTTCAACAACCCACAATTTGTTTGTCCCACAATCTCCATCAATCTTTGCCCAAATAATTGCCTCGGACTTTGGCGGTATCTGCTGATTCTCTTCCACGAGTACTTTCTTACTGTATCTCTTATCGTAGCCAAAA
The DNA here is from genome assembly GCA_960531455.1 of Urophora cardui. Taxonomy (NCBI): domain Eukaryota; kingdom Metazoa; phylum Arthropoda; class Insecta; order Diptera; family Tephritidae; genus Urophora; species Urophora cardui. The sequence continues at coordinate 86,758,775 of OY482673.1, read as the reverse complement.
TTTAGCGGCACCTTCAAGTTTTTGTAACTCACAACCTTGTTTTTCATGTCAATCTTAATGCCTTGGCCGATTAGGAAGTCCACGCCAATTATAACAACAATTATGACAACATTTCCAATTACAACTTCGCATGTAACTTCCCCTAGGACTTGGGTATCCTCGCCTGTTGCCGTACGCAATTTTGCTCCATACAATGGCCTTACTTCCTTCTTTACCAAGTCAGATCGAATGATGGAAAGAGATGCTCCCGTATCCAAAGTCATCATGCGCTCTATTCCGTCCACGAAACCACCAATAGTAACATTACTCTTGCTTCTTCCTAACTGAGAGACATAGATTATGGGGCATTCCATTGTGGAGACCAGCCCACGCCCCTTTTGGCTGGCCCGCTTTAGTTTAACGACTCAGTTGATTTGGGCGCTTGTTCATACCCATCAGTCTTGCGCTTGCGCCCATCTGCAGTGCTGAACTTACTGGAATCATTGCTGCAATGACGTGCTATATGTCCTATTTGTCCGCATCTGAAGCATTTCACAACATTACTTTTCTTTTTCTGCATTTCATTCAACGCCTCCCATATTTTGCTTAGTAAGTCTGGCGTTTCCACTTCCACACGATGAGCCTTGTAAGGGGGCTTGTTCAATAGAGATGCCGTTTCCTGCGTCAAGGCATATGATACCGTTTCAGCAAAAGTTCCTTTTGGATTTGCATAGGTAGCCCGCTTCGTTTCAATATCTCGTATTCCATGTATGAAACTTTGAATTTTCATCCTCTCTATGAATTCTTGAGGTGCTCCTGCGTTTGCCAAATGAGCTAGCCTCTCAATCTCAGAAGAAAATTCTTGTAACGTCTCATTTGGTTTCTGGAAGCGATTCTGCAACTCCATTTGGTATATCTGCTTCCTGTGCTCGTTACCATAACGTCTTTCAACGGCACCCACAATTGCGTCATAGCTGTTCCTTTCGCCCTCGCTAACAGTCTGTAATATTTCTGCTGCAGGTCCTTTCAATGCTACGAACAGGGCAGCGACTTTGTCCTCCGCACTCCAATTATTTACAACTTCCGTTTTCTCAAATTGTAGCTTGAATACTTGAAATGGACCACTTCCATCAAACGACGGAGGTTTTATCTTCTGTGTAGCAGTTGAAGCGATTGGACGACTTAGTTGAATATCCTGAAGACGGGCTTTCAATGCTTTTACATCGTCCTCTAATTTATCTTGTCTTTCTTCAAGGACCACCTTAACTTGTATAATTTTTGCATGCTGTGCCTTGAATTGTAAGGACATGCGTTCTTCTTGTGCCTCCAACTGAGCCGCAATGCCGGACACCTGTGATGAAAGTACTGACTGTTCCACACTCAAAAAAAAAATTACTCAGATTATGGAAAAATGGGAATGATTCGGCGCTAAAGACATATTTCCATATTTTGATGTACAATTTTCTTTAAAACGTGGTTTTTATTCCTTGATTTGAAGAAAATCGTACATCAAAATATGGAAATATGTCTTTAGCGCCGAATCATTCCCACTTTTCCATAATCTGAGTAAGTTGTTTTTTCAGTGCAATTCCATTTTGGACGTTATCTGTGCCTGTTGTTCTTCCATTTTTGTCGACATCTGTGCTTGTTGTTCTTCCATTTTTGCCGATATTTGTGTCAGTACAGCCAATATCGAGTTCATTTCTACGTTTGCTACTGACCGCGGAGCCTCTTCCTTCTGGGTTTCTTCCTTTTGGACCTCTTCCACAACATCGTTGAAATCAAACTCATCTACATTAAGGTTATATGCTTCCATAGCTACTCTTAACCTTGCCTGTAGCTCAATTTTATTGCCGGTTGTATTCAGGTTTCTCTTTTCTAACTCCTTTTTAGGCTCTTGGATTTTCAGTTCGTTTAACTTAGCCATTATCCTTCGTTATCCTTGTCTCGTTATCCTTGCTTCGTTATCCTAGGTCCTGGAATTTATTTAACAATTCCAATTCTGACACCAATTGTTACGTATTTGTCGATAGCTCGATTATTTCTATCGAGTTCGTATCACTAAATTGTTAAATAAAAGTCTTTATTTACTTCTTAATTCACACAGCTTTATTTCACGACTAAAAAGTCTACATTTGTTTTACTTGACTTGATGTTAACACTTCTACGGTTAAGTTACTACTGACTGCGGAGCGCCTGCTCGCCGCCTTATATAGTCTGTCAAACGCAATCTGGAAAATTCTGGCAATACTGGAAATTATCTGGTTCTAGTTCTGGCAGTTTCTATGGAGGTGTGTTCAGTCATTATTAGTGATGTGAGTTGAACCGAATCATTGCTGCAATGACGTGCTATATGTCCTATTTGTCCGCATCTGAAGCATTTCACAGCATTACTTTTCTTTTTCTGCATTTCATTCAACGCCTCCCATATTTTGCTTAGTAAGTCTGGCGTTTCCACTTCCACACGATGAGCCTTGTAAGTGGGCTTGTTCAATAGAGATGCCGTTTCCTGCGTCAAGGCATATGATACCGTTTCAGCAAAAGTTCCTTTTGGATTTGCATAGGTAGCCCGCTTCGTTTCAATATCTCGTATTCCATGTATGAAACTTTGAATTTTCATCCTCTCTATGAATTCTTGAGGTGCTCCTGCGTTTGCCAAATGAGCTAGCCTCTCAATCTCAGAAGAAAATTCTTGTAACGTCTCATTTGGTTTCTGGAAGCGATTCTGCAACTCCATTTGGTATATCTGCTTCCTGTGCTCGTTACCATAACGTCTTTCAACGGCACCCATAATTGCGTCATAGCTGTTCCTTTCGCCCTCGCTAACAGTCTGTAATATTTCTGCTGCAGGTCCTTTCAATGCTACGAACAGGGCAGCGACTTTGTCCTCCGCACTCCAATTATTTACAACTTCCGTTTTCTCAAATTGTAGCTTGAATACTTGAAATGGACCACTTCCATCAAACGACGGAGGTTTTATCTTCTGTGTAGCAGTTGAAGCGATTGGACGACTTAGTTGAATATCCTGAAGACGGGCTTTCAATGCTTTTACATCGTCCTCTAATTTATCTTGTCTTTCTTCAAGGACCACCTTAACTTGTATAATTTTTGCATGCTGTGCCTTGAATTGTAAGGACATGCGTTCTTCTTGTGCCTCCAACTGAGCCGCAATGCCGGACACCTGTGATGAAAGTACTGACTGTTCCACACTCAAAAAAAAAATTACTCAGATTATGGAAAAATGGGAATGGTTCGGCGCTAAAGACATATTTCCATATTTTGATGTACAATTTTCTTTAAAACGTGATTTTTATTCCTTGATTTGAAGAAAATCGTACATCAAAATATGGAAATATGTCTTTAGCGCCGAATCATTCCCACTTTTCCATAATCTGAGTAAGTTGTTTTTTCAGTGCAATTCCATTTTGGACGTTATCTGTGCCTGTTGTTCTTCCATTTTTGTCGACATCTGTGCTTGTTGTTCTTCCATTTTTGCCGATATTTGTGTCAGTACAGCCAATATCGAGTTCATTTCTACGTTTGCTACTGACCGCGGAGCCTCTTCCTTCTGGGTTTCTTCCTTTTGGACCTCTTCCACATCATCGTTGAAATCAAACTCATCTACATTAATGTTATATGCTTCCATAGCTACTCTTAACCTTGCCTGTAGCTCAATTTTATTGCCGGTTGTACTCAGGTTTCTCTTTTCTAACTCCTTTTTAGGCTCTTGGATTTTCAGTTCGTTTAACTTAGCCATTATCCTTCGTTATCCTTGTCTCGTTATCCTTTTTTCGTTATCCTTGCTTCGTTATCCTAGGTCCTGGAATTTATTTAACAATTCCAATTCTGACACCAATTGTTACGTATTTGTCGATAGCTCGATTATTTCTATCGAGTTCGTATCACTAAATTGTTAAATAAAAGTCTTTATTTACTTCTTAATTCACACAGCTTTATTTCACGACTAAAAAGTCTACACTTGTTTTACTTGACTTGATGTTAACACTTCTACGGTTAAGTTACTACTGACTGCGGAGCGCCTGCTCGCCGCCTTATATAGTCTGTCAAACGCAATCTGGAAAGTTCTGGCAGTTTCATTAGAGGTGTGTTCAGTCATTATTAGTGATGTGAGTTGAACCGATTATATTCGTCACAATGGGCCATATTAATAAAATCCAAGCAAATGCTTTTACTCAAAATTTCAGAAATTTGACATTAATTTGTATGAACCAAATTTCAAAATTTGAGTAAAAGGTCAGAAATCTTAAGCAAAAGCAAATGCTTGGCTTTTATTAATATGACCCAATATGTATTTATTTGTACTTAATAGTCGAAATGATCGAGATGAGCGAATTCTAAGCATAGTTTATATTGTGACGAATATAATCGGTTCAAATCACATCACTAATGAAATGACTGAACACTTCTCGAAAGGAAACTGCCAGAACTAGAAGAAGACACCAGATAATTTCCAGTGTTACCAGAATTTTGCAAATTGTGTTTGGCAGACTATATAAAGCGGAGAGCAGGCGCTCCGCAGTCAGTCGTAACTTAACCGTAGAAGTGTTAACATCAAGTCAAGTAAAACAAGTGTAGACTTTTTAGTTCTGAAATAAAGCGTTGTGAATTAAGAAGTAAATAAAGACTTTTATTTAACAATTTAGCGATACGAACCCGATAGAAATAATCGAGCTATCGACAAATACGTAACAATTGGTGTCAGAATTGGAATTGTTAAATAAATTCCAGGACCAAGGATAACGAAACAAGGATAATGGCAAAGTTAAACGAAATGAAGAGAATAAAAAATTAGTTAGAAAAGAGAAACATGAGAACAACCGGCAATAAAGTTGAACTACAACGAAAGTTAAAAGGAGCTATGGAAGCAAATAACATTAATGTAGATGAGTTTGATTTCAACGATGATGTGGAAGAGGTCCAAAAGAAAGAAACTGAGAAGGAAGAGGCTCCACAGTCAGTAGCAAACGTAGACATGAACTCGATATTGGCTGTACTGACACAAATATCGGTAAAAATGGAAGATCAATAGGCACAGATAATGTCCAAAATGGAATTGCAACAGTTTGTACTTTTATCACAGGTGTCCGGCATTGCGGCTCAGTTGGAGGCACAAGAAGAACCAGAGTCCAACATAACTGTTAAGTTTTTTCTAAGTGTCCTAAAATAACAGTTTCATGTAAACACAAAAGCATAACAGTTGAGCAACGCCGATAACAGTTATTGTTTACAGACCAGCTGTTTCCCTCAGTGGGAAACCTTTATTTTCAATTTTTTTCCGTCACTGTTGAGCAGCGAAAAATTTCTGTCGCGAAAGGACGGATATTCCGGGCAGAGAAAAAATAAAATTCCTTTGTGCATGTATGTGTCGTACGCACGTACATGTGCCACTCCGTTGAGGATGAACATATGAAATACATATGTATGTATGCACGTAGGTATGTAATTTTACTAAATGGTACGCCGGTATGCCTGCGATCTGGTGGAATGGAAATCAGGTAATGCAATTTTTCATGTTTATTATACATTATTGAATCTTTCGTTTAACATTTTTTTGCATATACATACATACATATCGCACACTAAATCAAAAACAGTTACAACTCACAATTCAAAAATTTTCAGGAGAGGCAAAAAACTTTTAATTTTTATAGGCAACTAGCTGTACCCGGCCAAGCTTTGCTTTGGCCCACTTCCTATTATAGGCATTATAAGCGAAAGGTGACACACTTTAAAATAAGTTGGAGGTATATAGAAACCGAGCTTTCCTCAGGCTGCACCCCCTTTGTTACAAGGAACAAAATTAATTTAGTTTCAAAGAGTTTTTAGTGCTTAGCACGAAATTTTTATTTTAATTCAATTTTTAATTGTTGGGGTAAGTGGAAAAAAATTCAACAACTATTTACAGCGAAGGTTGAGTGTATAGCTATTTCACGAAAAACCATTTTCGATCATCAGCACTCTTTTCGGAAGTAGATGCCCCGGGGATTGAACCCGAGTCCATTCCATCTTCAGCCGCAATGACCCAACGCATAAACATACTCGGCCATTGAGACTCTGTGCAAGCTGTTGGATTTTCCCCACTTTTGCCTTTTTCATTTTCAACATTAACGTTAGTGTGTATATGCTTTTGCATATATTCTCCACAAACGTGCTGAAGTTTTGTTGTAGGCAGTTCGCAATGAACATTGTTGTTGGTATTTATTTTATGTATATACCAAACAACGTTAACAACGTTCGCTGTAAATAGTTGTTGAATTTTTTTCCACTTACCCCAACAATTAAAAATTGAATTAAAATAAAAATTCGTGCTAAGCACTAAAAACTCTTTCCGATTGTATCTTTTTTTTACAGCTGTAATGGCCTTACGCATGTTTTCCAAGTCCAATTGTCTCCGTACACCACTTTTTGGGATGTATCCTGTAAGATTCTACCAAAAAATAATATCCTAACCTCTGAAAATATGTGTGGGATATATGGTCACTATACCAAATTGGCCTCTCACAAGTGTACCATATAAGCCGCACCTCCCATTTTCTGATTTTTGTTTATTTTTTTACTCAAATAACTATATTATTTAAAAGTTATAATAATAATAATATAATACAATGGCGCTATTATAACTCTTACGAGTTTTATGGCCGAGCTTCTCTCCCAATTGGAGGTGTGCTCCTTTTTGTTTTTCCTACTAATTGGGTGGACCAACAGTTTTACGCCGGCTCCGAACGGCGAATGCATTTTTTGAGAGAAGCTTTTTTTAAGTTACCTTTTTTTAAATAAAATATAAACACACGGCAAGGCCGTATTTAAGGGGGGTTTGGGTGTTTGAACCCCCTACGGAATTCTGGTAGATACATTTTACTTCCATCATATTCAAAGCTATATGTTGAAAACACTAGTTTACAAATAATTAATTTGAGAAAATACCAAGAATTTCAGGTATAGGGGAGGGCTGGTATGAACCTGCTGAAGTCAAAACCATTTTTTTATGGTTAGGGTTTTGAGATAGCGTAATTTTGGTTTTTTTTGGTTACAACTTCATTAAAAAATTCTTTTCGGTGAAGTTACAAATACCCGTAAACCGTATCTACTCCGTTCGAAAGATAATTAAAGTACGCTTCTAACGACATACCACTTATAAATTAAATTATGTTACATACATTTTCTAACATTTTAGCATATTTCCTTATAACTGCATAACTGAAAATTCATTACTCGGGTTATATTAGTGTCTGAATTATAACATTTTGTGCGTTTTCCGAAAGATCCCATATATGGGATGTGTGCGTTGTTATAGTCCGATTTCACCTATTTTCTATACTAACTTTTCAAAGTCAAAATTTTTATTGATTTTTTGCGATTATTGAAAAAATTTTGGATTATTGGGGTTTTTGTAAGAAGTAAAAATCAGGAAAATTTTATTCTTTTTAAAATTATTCTGTTTTATTGCAAACATTTTAAGCGTAATATTAAAAAGATTTATTTTTGGCGATTTTTTCCAAGTGAAACAAAAAGGATGTTTCATGGTCGAAAAAATCGGCTAGGTGACCCAACTATACGAAAACGACTTCACAGATCAAATGACATTAGAGGGAGGTATAAAGCTTCCCAAGAACTGTTTGCCAGCATAACACCAACAGTCTCAAAAAATAAGCTGTTACTGTTCTCATAATTTTTTGAGAACTTTTGAATTTCGAAGTCGAAGCACAGAACAATCAAATATGTTTGTTTGTTTATTTGTGCTGTTGCTTTACTGTGTAATTTCAAACAGATCAGTCGACAGCAAAGCATAGATAAACAGAATTTTAGTTTTCAGTGTGGCTTTTTAAAATTGTTTATTTTTTTTGAACATTTAAAAATAAACAACAACAGTGCTGTAAAAACTCGAAATTGTGTTTGCCCTTTGCTGTGCTGTAAAAGTTTGCACAATACAGCAACAGGCGACTATAATTTTTTGAAACTTAAGGCTGCGCAGTTGCAGTATAGTAGAACTTTTTATTTTTTACTAGAATGCTGCCTACTGTCGAAACTCGACAGTTTTTCTAGAAGTTTTCTTATGACTAAGGTGCAACTATATTTTTTGTATAATTGTTTGTTGCTATTGTCACTGTTACTATTTTGTTGTTGTTCTTGTTGATGCTGCTCCTTTTGTTGTTACTTTCACTGCTACTATTGTTGTTGTTGGTGTTGTTGTCGTTAATCGTTTTCATAATTCTCCTGCCTACTTCTTTCTTTCTATTTCTGCTATTTTCTTTCCTTAATTTCTTTCCTACTTATTCTTTCTTATCCATCTTATTACTTGACCTTATGTTTTTGTTGTAGTGGTTTTGCTACCTTTTTACGTTTCTACTTCTTTGAAACTACACACCACATCCAGCCAAACATGTTCAGAATTGTATGGTAAATTTGGTGAAAACGCACAAAGTCAGCTACATATGCTTGCGCATTGAGACAGCTCTGTTGTGTGCAAAAGCATGCACCAACAGCCACACGGCAATTTTCCAACGACGATTGTGGACGCATTTTCCAACCAATTTTCATGGAAAGTGGCGCAGTTCTATTTGAGAGCAATACCTTTCTAATGGTGTGCTTAGTTTTAAAATCGGTTCAGTAGTTTCGACGGAGAAGATGGAACAAAATTTATGTTAGCGTATTAATAATATAGCTACTTCTGCTGCGCTGTTTATTTTTTAATTTTCAAATGAAAATGAAATTCAATACAAATGAAAAAGGAGTTGAAAATAATTTCAAACCCTGCTCAAAAGACTAAAATAATGACATATCTATCAATTTTAAACATCGGATGTCAAATAACAAAGTTGCAAAAAAAAAAAAACAAGTTAGAGTCTCAACATAAGCTAAAAATCTTGGGGTTTTTCGTCCTTAAAATATTTTTTTTCATTTGGATAAAATCACCAAAAATAAATTATTCATCGTGTTTGCAATAGAACAGTCTAATTTTTAGATGAATAAAAGTTTCCTGATTTTTAAAACTTCTTATAAAAACCCTAATTTGAAAATCAAGTTTTGTAAAAAAAAATGTTCTTCTAAATAGCAGTTTAGAAACCAGATTTTTTTTATTATTTTTATTTAGTGCACGAAATAGGTTATATATTTTTATCAAAAAAAAAAAAAAAATATATATATATATATACGATGAAAACCCCCCACGAAAAACAAATCCTGGCTACGGCCCTGACACACGGTAATCGATTTTAAACAGAGACGGAAAATAATTGTCAACCATAAAATTCCTTTGGGTTTCGCTCAGACAAAAAGCCCAAATCTTTAAAAATTAAAATTTTTGTCTGTGATTAATATTTTTGAAATTTTTTTTATTTCAGTCTTTTGGTGACAAAAAAAATTAAATTTTTTTAGAATAAAACTCACTTGCTGTGTCTTATAAAAGATTTTTATTTCATGTATCGAATACAGCAAATTGCAGTGTAAGAATATTTCAGCTAAAACAAAATGTTAGAGTCGCCATTTTGGCTTATTATTTCTATTTCCAAAATATTATGTATTAAGTTTTACAAGAAGTAAATTTTCCATATTTTTTCATTCAGATTATATCTTCTTTCACTCAAAACAAAAAAAAAAACGCTGATTAACGCTTATCACGGTAAAGTCCTGGTTAAACATCATTATCAACACGTCAAATCCATATATTAATCATAGAGTCAATAAAGCAATGACTAGTAAACCGGCCCCTTAGTTTAAGAACAGAAAAGCGATAACATTCAGTCAGATATCTAATGGATAAAATGCCAATCATATGCATGTAATTTGATATGTAAGCACTCGAAATATATTTTCTCATGTGGCAAATTACTTACCGATAATGTGCATTTCACCTATTGTACAATGGTCTGGGAACTACTACTTGCTGGCCAAAAAATTGGCGATATTTGGCGGGCTTAAAACTTTGTGGAAATATATACAATTTAGAGTCCGCGTGCTGAAAATCGCGTTGCGGTTTTTTGCGTTTTCTTAATAATGGGCGTTTTTAAAAATCCCTTTTTTATATTTGGTTGTCAACGGCCAAAAAAATCGTTCGCACGACAGTCGGGCTTATGTCAGAAGGCATGAGTACCCGAGCGAGGCATGAGTACATCCGGAAAAGGACTGTTACTTACCTCTACACTCAAACTTTCGGGGAGTGGCTTGGTTGGCTACAACAACTACAACAACAACAAACCCCCTCTTATATATAATTTTGAGGTTAAATAGTAAAAACTATAAAAATGGACGCCATATTGGATTCGCCATTTTGAATTTTAAGGATCTGATATCAGATTTGAAATCAGCTATCCCGAAAGCCTACAAACACCAAGCTTCGAATCGATCTGTTTACTTTTCGACTTTTAGCCAGCAAATAATAGTCGCCAGACCAATGTGCATCAATTAAATGAAATAATGTCGTCAACATGATTGGTCACTACTAGTAGGCTACATTTTTAGATACCTATAAATTTTTTCCAATCCAATATCATATTCGTTTAAAACTTCCAAAACAGTTGACTTTATTTGCTCTCCAGTATGGGGATGAGGCAATGAAGTCATTCCTAGTGTCTTGATCACAATTTCCAATTTTGAATTTTGAATTTCCAAATATTGCAAATTCACTCCTAGCACTGACCTATGTAGTCGAGTAGCAGCATCAATTTACTCGACACCAGCCTTTTTTCTATATCCTTTTTATACTCAGCTGTATTAGTACACAGAGTATTATAGTTTTGATTTCCTAACGGTGGATTGTAACAGAATGAAATAATAGAGATAGATATAGACTTATATATGTCAAAATTATCAGGGTGAAAAGAGAAATCGATTGAGCCATGTCCGTCCGTCTGTCCGTCTGTGCGCACGATAACTCGCGCAAAAATTGAGATATTTTGATGAAATTTGAAATGTAAGTTGGTATCAAGACAGGAACGGATGGTATTGAAAATGGGCGAAATCGGACCATGACCACGCCCACCTCCCCTATATAGTAAAAATCGGAAATTTTGTATCTCAGTCACTAATAGAGCTAGAGTGATAAAATTTCACACACGTATTGAGCTCAGGCCCTTATGAAGAAATATGGTGAAATTTTGGAAAATGGGCGGTGCCACGCCCACTTATTAAGGGGAAAACATTGAAAGTTTTATGAGTCATAACTCAGAAACTGTTGAAGATATATCGATGAAATTTGGTACGCGTGATATACTTGCTTAGGCAAATGTTTGGACGGAAAATTGCCAAAATCGGTTAACGACCACGCCAACTTTTATATATGGGAACTATAAAGGGGCCTAATAAAAACATTTTAAGCGATATCTCTGTCAAATATAAAGATATATCATTGAAATTTTATGGAAGGTGTCCAACTATGGACATAAAACAAAAAATATAAAAATTTTGGAAAATGGGCGTGGCACCGCCTCCTTTTAGAAGCAGGAATATACGAGATTTCTGAGCCCATAACTCGACAAATAATCGATATATTATGACGAAACGCGGTGTATACACTTTCACTACTTATAGTAATACATGTTAAAAATTTTAGCGAAATCGGTTAACGACCACGCCCACTTTTATATATGGGTATCATAAAGTGGCCTAATAAAAACATTTTAAGCGAGATCTTTGTCAAATATAAAGATAATTCATTGAAATTTTGTGGCATGAGTTCCACAATAGATCGGAAACAAAAAATATAAAAATTTCGGAAAATGGGCGTGGCACCGCCTCTTTTCAGACAAAGGAATCAACGAGATTTCAGAGCCCATAACTCGACAAATAATTGAGATATTATGACGAAACTTGGTTTATACACTTTTATATCTTGTGTTAATAGACACGCAAAAATTTATTGAAATCGGTTTATGACCACGCCTAGTTTTTAACAAAGATATTTCTGGAACACCCTTTGGGAATTTTTAACGTGACATCTTTGTAACTCATAAAGGGATGAAATTTTGCACAAAGAATAATATTCATAAGCTTAGTTGGATGACTGATAAAAATTTAGAAAATGGGCGTGGCTACGCCCACTTTATGCAGCACTCGCTTTATATAAAGTACACCGTGTTTCCATCAAACGAAAACAAACAATGAAAGCATACAGCTGAGTATCTAATGTTCGATTCCACTCGGACTTAGGCTTCCTTACTTGTTTATCATACACTTAATATTTAAAACACGATCATTTACTAACTCTATGATGTTATGCGAGTTGATAGCATTCATGCTGAGGGCTTTGAATATAGGATCGACTATATCCCTGAATCCTTCGCTATCTAATTGGCACAATTGTTATTAGTGCTTTTTTAACGTATTATGCTGCAAATTTTGCATTGCGACTTGTTTTCTTCAGTGTAAAAAATGAACAGTTCGCGAACTTGTTCATTGAAAGCACTTCTGTTTCTGCCCATTCTTTTGTTGTTTTTCCAATCACGAATATTGATAAAAATGTATTTGAATCAGCAGAAATTGCTATTAAATATGTTTTTCATTCGCCTCAATTTTTTCTACTGAAAATAAAACTCAGTGAGTAACTGAAAAAAAAAATTAAGGTTACTCACAGACAAAAATAAAAATTATTTTTGTCTTTTGATTTGAATCTATCAGTGAGTTTTAAAATTTTTGTCTTCAAATAATTGTTATTTTAAAGACCTTTTGAAAGTGTTGACTGAAATTTTCGATCTCTGATTTTAAAACAATTTTTTTTCATAAATAATTTTTTCTAGCATTAACCACCATTTATGTTACCATGTATTATAAATTCGACCATGTGCAACCACGGCTTTTCAGAAATTGAAGGTGAACTAGACAGCCGACACAGCTGAAACTTTTTTTCTTTCTAAATTTAACAGCTGTTGGCATGGTACGCGTTTCCACAGTGTTAATAGTTTGTGAGAAAAGTGGGTGTACCATATTAGCCGCCTATACCATAATACCCGACTTTACTCTATTATTATTTTGCAAAATTCGTTAAATAAAAATGTAAGCTTGAAATGAAATACATACATTTTTTGAGCATATTTCAGGTATTTTTTAGGCATATAATGAGATTTTTTCATGCATATTTACAAGCATATTTCAGTTATTTTTCGGGCATACTAGCATACATATTTTGAAATCTTTCGTGCATATTTTTAGCTTCCCTATTCATAATATAGACGATAAGCAGTTTGGTTGCTAGCGATGAGAATTTTGTAAGCTTATAAATAATGCATGGCATAAGTTGTTAGAGCGAAGCAGATACATGTTTTGCTTATGTAGAATACTATTAATAGAAAAGAGATAACATATTAGAAAGAAAGCAAAGTGCTTAGTTTTAGTACATATTTAATGACTATCGCCATTAGTCGAAATGCTTATTTAAGTAGGTATAAACTGCTTAGTATTCTGGTAGGGATGTACCTACCCGGCATTGCACGACTTGGATATACATACATATTTACATGATAATTTATAACTTTTTCATTTCCCCATGGATTTTCTTCATTGATAGGAGTAAAATTAAAGGAAAAAACTTTCGTTTTAAAGATTTTTCCTGACGAAGATAATTTTTTCTTCAATTTTTCATACAAAATTAAAAAAAATTCAAATTTATTCATCACTATTTCAGAAACTGTAAGACCTAGAGAATAATGCTATAAGAGCCATGTATAGGAAATTTGATTTTCTTTCAGGTAGTGTCACTCTATATTCAACATGTTCAAGAGATAACTTAACATGTTCAAGAGATATTAAGTAGAGCCGTTGACCGAATAATAGGTCTGTTCGGTGAGTGCACTGAAAGTGTAGAACAGTGTAGGGCAGAACAACATCTGACCGTTGTCAGAGCAATTTAGTGCACACGGTAGGCAGGAAGCGACGATAGGTTGCATGAAAATGTCGAGAAAAAAGGAAAGTGGGGTTGTGTTATGTGATGTTTATAGATGAAACATCCGTTGAAATTAAAATCCGAGCTGCTCCTTTTTCAAGGATATCCACATTTTTTGTTTTTTTTGAAAGGATCAAATATTGAGGAAATCGAATATTCGCCACCGTCCAAATTTTTCCGATTTCAATACATTATTTGGTCGCTAAGGGATACAAAAAAAGGTATTAAAAAGAAAACAGGACACCTGTAGTGGAAAAATCCAATGTGAACAGGACCTAAAGGATAACCACTGAAATATAAAATAACACAAAAAGTACCCACTTTAATTTGCGTATAACTCCTAAAATGTTAACTCTACGTGAAAATTTCTTATTATATGTTTCATTCAGAATAAATAAAGAAATATTTCTTTAATATACAATTTTGATGTACCTGCAGTGCTTAATGTACTTTTGTGCATCTAAAGTGAAAATTTCAAAAAAAGTACGTTTTTTTTATGGTGCTATTTTAAGTTCAAATATTTTTCTAGTTTATGTAAATATTTTAATCTAATGATCCAACTCTCATTCCTACACATCTCTACGTTAATACTAAAAAAGAGTTAGAGCTGAGATACGCGCTAGCTGTGCACGGTGGGCGGGAAGCAACAATAGGTTGCATGGGAATATCGTAAAAACGATGGCCCAACGAATATGTGCCTAGCTGTGTGCTGGTACTAATTTTCGTTTAAAAAAAATGTTGGAGATTTTATTCACGCTTGCTGTGTGTTTATGAAGTATATTAGAATATCAGTTTACGTAAGTGTTTAGCCGGCGATCGTTTTTTCGATATTTTCATGCAACCTATTGTTGCTTACCGCCCACCGTGCACAGCTAGCGCGTATTTCAGCTCCAATTCTTTTTAATATTAACGTATAGATATGTAAGAATGAGAATTGGATCATTAGATTAAAATATTTACATAAACTAGAAAAATATTTGAACTTAAAATAGCACCATAAAAAAAACGTACTTTTTTTGAAATTTTCACTTTAGATGGACCAAAGTGCATTAACCACTGCAGGTACATCAAAATTGTATATCAAAGAAATATTCCTTTATTTATTCTGAATGAAACATATTATAAGGAATTTTCACGTAGAGTTAACATGTTAGGAGTTATACGCAAATTAAAGTGGGTACTTTTTGTGTTATTTTATATTTCAGTGGTTATCCTTTAGGTCCTGTTCACATTGGATTTTTCCACTACAGGTGTCCATTTTTCTTTTTAATACCTTTTTTTGTATCCCTTAGCGACCAAATAATGTATTGAAATCGGAAAAATTTGAACGGTGGCGAATTTTCGATTTTCTCAATATTTGATCCTTTCAAAAAAAACAAAAAATGTGGATATCCTTGAAAAAGGAGCAGCTCGGATTTTAATTTCAACGGATGTTCCATCTATAAACATCACATAACACAACCCCACTTTCCTTTTTTCTCGACATTTTCATGCAACCTATCGTCGCTTCCTGCCTACCGTGTGCAAAGGCTTCAACGAACGAAAATGGTGATTTAGTGCAAACCAGCTGATTCATGGAAAAAAAATATTCTGATTTATGTAAACAAACAATTCTCAACGGTCAAATTTATAGCTATTAAATTTACACAAATGGTCCATCTTTGATCGGGTAACGCCACATTTTTTGCTTTCTTTTCACTCGTAAACTTTTCCCCACTTGCGGCTTCTGCTCCTAAAAAAATGTATTGGTAATATCGTTTGGTTGCCTACCCATTTGACTTTCACCACGCTTTCGGTCTGTCCAAAATCCACAAAATTAAATATGTTTTCATCTAAATTACAAAACAATTTTCGAGGACAAAATCGTATTTTTTTATACCTATACTTTCTACAATATTTTCATTCACATCGCTCAAAAATCTGCCATATAGAGAAGAAAACTTTACTTTTGGTTTTCTATTATTTTGCCGCCTTAACTATTAAAAGCAGCTGATTTCATATGCTGCACAAATTTACACCAGCTATGAAGATGGTGTAGTTTAGTGCAGTAAAGTGTAAGTTGGTGCTAACTCAAAAAACTGAGTTCTGAACAGTTTAGTGCAAAAAAATGTTCATCGAACGCTTTTTTCTACACTAGAGTACTCTAGTGCTTTTATCGAACTGACCTAATGGTAAATTGCCGTTATCCCAAAAATCTTCCCATAGAATTAAAATGAACTCGATTTTCGGAATCAGCGGTCGATTTTACATATAGATGGGACAGTGGAGTTGAGAGTATTTTTTGGCTGTAGACTAGTGTTTCAAACGCAGAAAATGTAAAAAACCTTACTTACCTCAACTGTTCCTGCCGTTTTTCAACATTTATGACGTAAAGGCTTTCAGAATTCACAAGTTTCTTAGCCAAAACTTCGCACTGGTTAACACGGTCCGATCCCAACTCAATTCGATGCTTAAGGTCATCGAACTTGTTTTGCAGTAATTGCAGATGTTCATAGTCTTGTCCGTATTCTTCGGATGAAGCGGCTTGCTCTTGCTCTCTTATCCATTGTTCTACCTCATCCGATTCTAAAAAGTATTCATGCATATAAAGGCTTTCCATTAGACGCATTTGACGTTGCGAAGCTAACTTATGTAATGATTTTAACATTTTTTCGATGAACTGATGTTTAAGTGTAATAATTTTACAGTCCGGATGTGCGGTAGCAATCATGGCGGCACAATTATGGCCCATTTCCGTAACAATACCAGAGTACGTGTCCAGTTCTAATTCGATAGTCTTGTGTTTGGTCAGCAATTTAGCGGCTGATTCGCGATCTCGCCCAAACTCGGTAGAGCGTAGTGCATTGCTTTTCTCACCCAACCAAGACTCAATCTCCCCAGCGTCTGACAGGTATTGCTGTGCCTTCAAGGACATTTCCAGCTTCTTACTGCGATCATTCACATCACTTTTTAAATTAGCCCAGGCATCTCTCAATTTTGCACATAAAGTTTTAACATTATCTTTTTCAGGATGATTTTGCACAATTAGAGAATCCCCGGATTGTAAAGCTTTGTTGATCATTGGCTGATGCCCTTTCATTTCAGCTTCAAGTTTATTATGTTTCTTGGAAAACGTCTGAGCTTGGTGTAAGTTTTGTCCCAACTCCTTGGATTTAGCCACTGGTGAATGGTCATTGATCCATTGGATTTCAGCATCTAATTCAAAAACGAATTTGTGATAGTTCAAGCTCTCTTCAAGTTCTTCACGGCGTTTCTTTACAGGTTCACGAAGCAGTTTGAAGCGATTCTGGATATCCTTTGTCTCATCTTTGATGTAAACTGCGTTAAAATGGCCATCATGTGCCATCTCCTCACCGGTGCTAACTAGTTCAATGATCCTTTGCTCCCATATCGTTATTTCAGACTCAATTAATTGGTGTTTGTTTATCAAATCTTTACAATTGCGTAGATCATTTCCAACATCCTTGCTCTTCAAGGCAGCATCTAATTCAGCCACTTTATGTTTTGCGTCGTCCATTGCGCGATTATGTTCGCGTTGTAACATGGCTTGTTGGAGTTTGCGACCTTTGTCTTCCGAGAGCGTCAGCAAATCTTTCCATTTTTTATTCAAATCAGTCATTCTGCTCTTCACAGCAGGTATTCGATTATTTGCTGCTATCAATACTTTCCCGTCTTTGTTAATGTTACGCAATTGGCCCTCATTTGCTCGAAGCTCTCGCTCAAAAGCTTTATGTTTCTGTAGTTTGCGTGGTAAGTTCGTAAGATCGCGATAACTTTCATCACAAGCAATTTTTGTTTTATCGCTTAACCACAGGAACAGATCGTCGGCTTCAGCTGCGAATTTATGAAAATCTTTTGAAGCTTGCAGTGAACGTTTGCGCTCAAAAGCACGATTATTTATGGCTTTCCTTTTATCCAAAACTTGGTTGCGTCTATCGTCGATGCTACAGCAATAAGTAAAAATGTATAAACATGCTGCTCATTACTGAATCATTAAAGTTCAACTTTACTTACCTTTTTTTGTCGTAATGGTCGTTGGCAATTAGCTTATCCGCATTGTCAGAAAAACACTTCAAAATTTTATCCTGAGCTATTAGACTCTTTTCAAAGTCAATATGTCGTTTTAATATAGCTTCCACTTCATCAAGTGAGTTCTGAAACAAAGTTAATTAATTTTAAAGCAATTTTCTTCTCTGTACTTAACTTACACCCAAATTTTTATATTCCAGAAAAGCTTCATGACTTTTAGTCGTTGCATCGATTTTGTCTGCTTCTCTGTTAAATGTTTGCAGATCAACGCATTGCTGCAACCATTTCTGCTTCTCTACCCATCCGCGATGTATAGCATCCTGTTCGGCTCGCAAACGATCAATAACCTTAAGGGTATCTTCCATATTTGGTCTTCCGTCGGAAAGCTGCATGCCAAGGTTGATGACCTCGGCGAATTCGTTTACGCGAGTTTTAATATCGTCGCCAAGATCATTATGTTTTTTCAGTAAATTAGTAGAAGTTTCCACATCTCGTGCGGACTCATCGGCATTTAACAGATCCTTTATTGAATCGATCCAAGCGAACAGTGTTTTGGAACTAAGTGAAAAAAAAAATTGTAATCGTTAGGAAAACTAGCTAGGGTCAAGTGGGCATGTTTTATATTTCTGCATACACATCCGTGTTTATTGTTCTCCCCAATAAAGTTTTCAATAACGATAAAAATGCTTTGTTTTATAGAGTAAATAACACTATGTTACAGCCAAACAAGTAAAAGCGCGGCTGTCTTCGGCCGTACCGAAGACTTCATACCTTTCATGAGTGGGGAAATGAAAAGCTACCTATGTATGTACATAGCCGGATTAAGTTTAATTTATAATTTTAATTTTGTGGGTTATTTATGGAAAGATGTATTAGAAAAAAATGGTGTCTTGACTATTTAAATGGAGGATTTATACACCAAAATGTCCATATCTGAACAATCGGTTGTATGGGAGCTATATGTAATAATCGTCCGATCTTGACAATTTTCGGTAACCCCGTTTGGGTCAATTTGGGTACAAATACTTCAAAATTTCACGCCGTTAGCTGTTAAAATGGAGGAGTTATACACCAAAATGTCCATATCTGAACAATCGGTTGTATGGGAGCTATATGTTATAATGGTCCGATCTTGACAATTTTCGGTAACCCCGTTTGGGCCCATTTGGGTACAAATACTTCAAAATTTCACGCCGTTAGCTGTTAAAATGGAGGAGTTATACACCAAAATATCCATATCTGAACAATCGGTTGTATGGGAGCTATATGTTATAAAGGTCCGATCTTGACAATTTTCGGTAACCCCATTTGGGCCCATTTGGGTACAAATACTTCAAAATTTCACGCCGTTAGCTGTAAAAATGGAGGAGTTATACACCAAAATGTCCATATCTGAACAATCGGTTGTAGGGGAGCTATATGTTATAGTGGTCCGATCTTGACAATTTTCGGTAAACCTATTTGGGCCCATATGGGTACAAATACTTCAAAATTTCACGCCGTTAGCTGTTAAAATGGAGGAGTTATACACCAAACTGTCCATATCTGAACAATCGGTTGTAGGGGAGCTATATGCTATAGTGGTCCGATCTTGACAATTTTCGGTAACCCCGTTTGGGCCCATTTGGGTACAAATACTTCAAAATTTCACGCCGTTAGCTGTTAAAATGGAGGAGTTATACACCAAAATGTCCATATCTGAACAATCGGTTGTATGGGAGCTATATGTTATAATGGTCCGATCTTGACAATTTTCGGTAACCCCGTTTGGGCCCATTTGGGTACAAATACTTCAAAATTTCACCGCGTTAGCTGTAAAAATGGAGGAGTTATACACCAAAATGTCCATATCTGAACAATCGGTTGTAGGGGAGCTATATGTTATAGTGGTCCGATCTTGACAATTTTCGGTAAACCTGTTTGGGCCCATATGGGTACAAATACTTCAAAATTTCACGCCGTTAGCTGTTAAAATGGAGGAGTTATACACCAAAATGTCCATATCTGAATAATCGGATGTTGTGGAACTATATGTTATAGTGGTCCGATCTTGACAATTTTCGGTAACCTTGTTTGGGCCAAAATGGGCACGTCTACTTCAAAGTTTCATGTCCTTAGCTGTTTAAATGGGGAAGCTATGCACAAATTACATCCAAAAATTTCATGTGTATCTGAATAATCGGTTGTTTTCTATATGTTATAGTGGTCCGATTCGGCCGGTTCCGACAAATGATCAGCTGCATATAACAACATACCTGTATTCCGAATTTCATTCAGATATCTCAAAAACTGAGGAACTAGTTTGCGTTCACACAGACGGACGGACGGACAGACGGACGGACGGACAGACGGACATGGCTTAATCGACTCAGCTCGTGATTCTGATCATATCGGTATATATTTTGGTGGGTCCCCCACGCTTCCTTCTGGTACTTTCGACAAAAATTTTTTGGCACTAAGTTATAATACCATTTCATTCTCATGAAAGGTATAAAAATACCAAGAAATTCAGGTATGGGGGAAGATAGGCATGGGCCTGCTGAGCTCGGAACTATTTTTAAAATTTTTTGTATGGTTAGGTTTTTGAGATAACGGTTATTTTGTGTTTTTTTGGTTATCACTTCATTAAAAAATTATTTTCGCAGAAGTCGCAAATGTGATAATCAGAAGCAGTACTTCGTTCGAAAGACAATTAAAGTACGCTTCCAACGATGTACAACTTGTAGTAATTGAGCCAAACCTCGCAATTTTTGAAAAAAAAAAAAAAATTGATTTTCAAATTAAGTTTTTTATAAGAAGATGTAAAAATCAGGAGAGTTTTATTCTTTCAAAAATTAGCTTGTTCATGAATATTTTATTTTTTCAAGTGAAAGAACGTGGAGAAGACGTGGAGAACACCATTGCGGACACGGAGGTGGCCATATCACTAATACCAAACGAGGAACAGGAGCACGCAAGGCATTTATGCAGACGCATAATCGAAAAGAGCATAAAAGCTGATGGAAAGAAAATGGTAGCAAATGAATATAAAACGGTAAAAGAATTGAGAAAAAAACTAAGAGAGAATAAAATAATAGCAACAAAAGCAGACAAAGGAAATACAACGGTGCTAATGGACAAAGAGGAATACACCACAAAAACAGGCCAACTCATCAAAGAAATGGGCTGCCGAGTGATGAGGAAGGACCCAACGGAGGAATACCAAATGGCAATAAAGCGTGCAATAAAACGGGCAAAAAATATAGTAGACAACAAGATAGCCTACACTCTCACGGCAATGAATCCATCGGCCCCGTCACTGATCGCACTACCTAAAATCCACAAAGCAGGAACACCTATGCGACCAATAGTAAACCATAAATCGGCACCAGGATATAGACTATCAAAACATCTAAATAAGCTACTAACCGAGACACTGGACCTGTCCAATAAATACACAATCAAAAACACGACGGAACTAGTCGAAAAACTGAACAACCTGAACGTACCTAAGGACTCGAAACTGGTATCGTTTGACGTGAAAGACCTATACCCTTCGATACCACTGACAGAAAAACTAAAAACTCTAACTAAAATATTGACAGAAAAAACGAACAGAGACATTGCAACAGAGATCGTAAACACACTGAAAGTAACCCTGTACCAGAATTATTTCAAATTTGACAATAAAATATACAGACAAACTCACGGACTGGGAATGGGTAACCCCACATCAGCCATCCTTATGGAAGTATTTATGCAACATTTGGAGGAAAGTTATATGGAAGAACTGGCGAAAAATCTGGGAGTAAATTTTTATGCCAGGTATGTAGACGACATCATCTGCCTCATAACGGAAAATAAAGAAGAAAAAAGTTTGGAATACCTCAACGGCCAACACAAAAATATAAAATTCACCATGGATGCAGAGAAAAATGGAAAAATCAACTACTTAGACCTCACAATTAAAATAAACAAAGAGACTAACAAATTTACTTAAGAAACATACAGAAAACCCACAGCAACGGATACAGTAATACACAATAAATCTAGCCATCCTCAACAACACAAGAACGCCGCTTTCAGACATTTATTAACACGACTTGAACGGACCCCGTTAGAAAAGGAAGCTTACAACAAGGAACTCAGCACAATATACACAATCGCGGAGAACAACGGATATCAAAAAAGTTTGGTGAAGAAAATACAGAAAAACATAACTTCAAAGAAATCGGAAAACAAAGAAAAGGTAGAGAAGAAATGGGCAGTCTTACCATATACCGGAGCAACATCTTACAAGTTGGCTAAAGTTTTCCAAAATTATAACATTAATGCAGCATTTAAAACGAGGAACAACATGGAAAAACTTCTACGAATCAACATTAACAAGGAAGACCCCTTTGACAAACAAGGCGTATACAAATTGACTTGCGAATGCCAAAATAGCTATATAGGACAAACAGGACGCCAAATCAAGACGAGATATCGAGAACACGTAAGAGATTACAATAAGAAAATAAGGAAATCATCAACGACAGTGGAATCAAATTTCGCCAACCACATGGCAGAAAACAAATGTACACCCATGAAAATAGGAAAAACAGCTAAAATTCTCCACATACAAAACAAGGGAAAACGACTTAACGTATTAGAAAATATGGAGATATACAAACAGAAGACATTCGTAGGTAAAATAATAAATGAACAAATAAACACCGCATCAGATACATTATTTGAACCGCTTAAGCTATTATACCGAAAAGAGGACAGAAAACCTAAAACCGACATAAACAAAACAACACACAAGAGGACAATAACGGACTTTTACCTGCCTGTTTAATGAGGATACAAAAATAGATTCACATACCTAAACGCACAGACTCGCACGCACGCACGCACGTATGCACGTCGCCCGAACGCACGAATGCACGAACACACGAACACATCACACGAACACGAAGTACGTGACCAAACGATGGAAGTCAGTTACTATAAGTACTATCGAACTTACACAAAATAACTCAGAACGAAAAAAGACACTGAAGATGGCGCATATTAGCCGAAACCGGTTTGTCTCTAAACCAAACTTGACAAGGGATGACGGAGGATCGTTCCACAATACATCATGAAAGAAAAATGATATTTTATGGGCAAAAAACTTGGTTAGGTGACCCAACTATGTGAAATTATTTGTGTTTCGAACAAGGTACTATCTGCGACTTCTGCGAAAATAATTTTGGAATGAAAACCAAGAAAACACAAAATTCCCGTTATTTCAAAAACCTAACCATACAAAAAATTAAAAAAAAAAAAATATTTCCGAGCTCAGCAGACCCATACCTGAATTTCTTGATATTATTTTTTGTTAATTATTTGTGGCGTATTGTAAGCTATGAGTAATAAAGTATTTTCTTAGGTGATTGTTGTATTTTAGTAGGAGAAAAAACGCGCACTTTAGAACAATTCCTATATTCTACGTTTACTATGTAGGATAAATTATAAGTGTAAGTATATTCTTAGCTTTGAAGGGCTCGTTAAGCCTTGTCTTTTATAAAAAAGAAACTAGTTGAATCCTGCCATGCTTTGCTGTGGCCAGCTCCCTATTATTTCAATTTCATTACATTGCACACAGAGCGAAAAAAGATAGTTTAATCTAATCTAAAAAATGTTAATAAACTTTTTTTTTTCACATTGAAAACACAAACAAAAATTTCAATTCAGGGTGTTAATTTAATGGACAAAAAATTGTTAAACGAATTCAGGATTTTTTAACCATAAAAATAGTTAAACTTTTTTTCTCGGATATAGTTTTTATTGTATCATTCTTAGGGATGGCAACGATAACCGAAAAAACGATTTTAATCGGTTAATTTCTTTCGGTTAACGGTTAAAATGTATCGGTTTTTTTCCTCTTGATTATTTTTACGATTAACCTTTTTCCTCTCAAGTCGAAAAGAATCGAAAGGAAATAATCGAAGTTGAGAATTTCCGCATTTTAATCCGAGTCCGAATTCGGTTATCTACGGTTTTGTGAGTATATGCAAAAACCCGCAATAAATGTTCCCTCCAGTTCCCGAATAGACGATTTTATCGTCATTTCGAAGATTTCTCCTAATAAATGACAATTTTTTTCGTTTATTATATATTTTTTTTCTAAGGAATAATTGTAATCGAAAAACGGTTATAATCGGTTAGTTCCCCACAATTATTCGCGATGAATAATCGAACGCTCTCGATTAACCTAAAAAGCGGTTAATCGGTTATTTCATTTTTTTGCCATCCCTAATCATTCTTGGAGAATATAACAATTTTTATAAAATCTTAACCTAGAATACATACGTTATTCGTTGCCACTGCCTCAAACAACATCCGGATGAAAATTTTATTTAACTAGCTGGACCCATGCGCATCTTGGGCAAAAAATAATAAAACATACGTGGCGCCAGTCGATATGGTTTGTGCTGTTACGCCCATTTTAAAAAAACTTATATTTTTGTATTTAGTTTTATGTCTACAGTGGAACTTTCAATGAATTTCTTTTTTGTTGTTTGCTTTTCCGACAGGGTAGGATTGCGATGTATTGAGGAACGAATTTCCGTCATCCCTTGTCAAGTCTGATTTGGTTATAAACCGGTTTCGGCTATGTGCCATATTCAGTATCTGGTTTCGTTCTGAGTTAAGCTCGTTGGTTCGCTAGTATTTATAGTCATTAATGTCCGTTATTTTGTCCTCGTTAATTGGTCATGTGCTACGTGTGTGCGTACGTGCGCGGTCAGGTATGTTAGTCTTGTTATCAGCGGTCCCTTCATTATCATATGTGTATGTGCAAAGTGCTTTGCCTTAATTCTTATGTGGTTCAGGTAGGTAAAAGTGTGTTATTGTTTTCTTTTGTGAAGTTTTATTTCTGTCATTAGTGTATTTGCTGTCCTTTTTTCGGTATATTAGCCTGAGTGGCTCAAACAGTGTGTCCGAAGCTGTGTTTATTTGTTCGTTTATAATTTCCCCCATGAACGTTTTCTGTTTGTATATTTCCATGTTCTCTAGTATGTTCAGTCGTTTTCCTTTGTATAACTTTCAATGAATTGCCTTATGTTTGACTAAGATATCGCATAAAATGTTTTTATTATACATATATATCGAGCCCTAACCGTCATAAAAGTGTATACAGCAAAAGTAAATTTTAATGGTGAAGGTTTTTTTTTAATTTTCTTTGCATACAGTTACATACATACATTAGAATCTGTGTACCAAATTTCATAAAAATATTTCCATTTTTGCGCGCAAGTTGTAGGGCCGTCAGAACGAATACTTTTCCGGAAATCTAGCAATCCGTTTAATTGACAACAGAGTGGAATAATATGTATTTGAATGCCGATCGACACATTCAGTACTTCAACTTTTCCATAAAAATACATGTAATTCAAATATGTTGTCCGTTAAACGGAGCCATATTGCAGGAAAAGTATTCATTCCGACGGGCCCATTATGCTAGAGACACACATCGTGGTATAGTAGAAATACTGCGATCTATACCACATGTGTGTCACTCTCATATTGTAGTTTAATTGAAAATTTTCATAGTAAAGCCAAATCATAGTATTGATATTATAATATTCATACCACATGTGTGTCTGAGACATTAGAGTGTGTACGGCTGGACGGCCGCACGGACGGTTCAATCGACTTTTTCATCCTGATCGTTTTGATATATACATATATGTGGCCGCTGTGGTGCACTGGGTAGAGTGCTCGCCTACTATACCAGAAATCTCGAGTTCTAACCCAAGGCCGGACAAACACCAAAAAAATTGTTCTAATGTATTTCTGTCATTAAACAGCTTCTCACAAGAAATGTATTCGCCGTTCGGAGCCGGCATAAAAACTTTAGGTCCACTCAATAAGTAGGAAAAACAAAAGGAGCACACCTCGAATTGGGAGAGAAACTCGGCCATAGAACTCGTCAGAGTTATAATAGCGCCAGTGTATTATTATACATATGTAAGTCCATATCTATCTCAATTATTTTAAGGTCTTATACTGATTTCACACAGGCGGTTAATGGAGTAATTATGCACATTTTCTTCATTAAGTTCATAATGAAGCTCGATTTTCCATACAGAAGTTCAATTATTAATGGATCCATTACTTATTAATTGAATTTTTAATCGAATAAAAACCCAATGCAACTCTGGGAGGTAAGTTCGTTTTTTTAATTTTGAAGTTTTCAGTGTCAACCGTCAATTCGTTTTGGCATGAATTTATTATCCCAGCAAACATTCTCAGAGCACTCATAATTTAGAGTCGGATATGAATCACAAACATGTGTGAAATATGTTTGAGCTTAGGAAAATTTTTGTTATAATTTATTTTTTTCTTGTTTTTTTTTTGTTTTTTTTTTTCGGATATAGTTTTTATTGTATCATTCTTAGAGAATATGACAATTTTTATAGAATCTTAACCTAGAATACAATGACGAATAAGCCACTGCTTCAAATAACATATGGATGAAAATTTTATTTGATATAAAATAAATACTTATGAATACATTTATTATGTGTATGTGAATGTTTTTGTTTTTACTAATAGCATTGACAGACGGCAGCGATAATCCCGATTACCTCAACACTTAATTCGATTAAAATTTTACCCTGACAGACGGCAAGTATTGCGGATTAACAAAACAGCTGAAGGAAGGTAAGCGCAGCGGCGAATTCAAAAACTTCTTGTTTTATTTCCAAAGGTAGGGTAATGTCAAAATCAAAACGAAATCACATCATGGTCAATAGGAATGGGCGAGTCCCAAACGAATTCAAATTTCAACCAAGGCGAAATATCATTTTGACATTACACTCTACCAATTACAATAACGAATTACATTCAAAATTTCTGAATTCACTTATGCGCCTACCTTCCTAGATCTGCCTTAGGTTCTTCTTTTTCTTCCCTTTCATTCACAATAGACATTTTTCACCAGGGATGTCATTACAAAATGCTCTAATCCGCTAAAATTTTGAGGACTAACTCAAGAGATATTCCGGATTACTTCCAGTTAATTCTCAAGTTAAGTCCGAATTATCTATATATTCAGGATTATCGCTGCCGTCTGTCAATGCTATAAGAGTATGTACGTTATTTTATTTTATATTCGTTCATTATGTTATTCATTTTCATTATATAAGTATTTATGCCGTCGGAATGAAATGGAATGGAATTCCAAGCAGCTGATTGTATAGTATTAAAGGTTCATACAGCTTGACAGGCTAGGCTTATCGATGACACAGTCGTGTGTTGCATTAGTAAGTGCTGTTGCAGCTTTCGGAATGGAAGGAATTCCAATAAGCTGCGTGTATGAACTTAGGAATTTTTACGGCCTAATGGGATAGGCTCGTCCGGAACACAGTCATACATATGTTATACATTTGTATTAGTAAATGCTGTTGTAGCTTTCTGAATGGAAGGAATTTCAGTAAGCTGCATTTTGTAATTTAGAGGTTTTACGGCCTAATAGGATAGGCTATACGAGGTTTTAATTTTAGTGGCTCTAGTCTTGGTCACAATTTAGCTGGATATCCTTTCTCTTTAAACGCCTGGGGTATCTCTGTTCTAACAGGCTTTTAGCCAGTATGTTTGGATGATTGCCTAGTCTTGTGGCGTTGTTGGTTTGTATATTTTTTACTTCTTCAACAACTGTGTTAATCTTTAGATCCCTGTGTATAGCGGAATTTTTCACGTACCAAGGCGCCCGGCATATTGATCTTAATATCTTAGATTGTAGCCTTTGTATTCTTTCTAGACTGGATTTGGATGCTGATCCCCAAAGCTGTATTCCATATATCCAGGATGGTTTTATCACCATATTAAATAAAAGTATTTTGTTGTCTAGGCTTAATTTAGATTTTGGACCAATGATCCATTGTAGATTGCTTATTTTCAGCTTTGCTTGCCTTAACTTATTATCAATTTGATATTTCCAAGTAAGCCTTCTGTCTAAGGTAACACCAAGGTAGGCGACGTAATCTTTTTGGGTTACTATTTTGCCATTAATTGAGACAGATTCGTTGACTTTATTTCTCCAATCTGAAAGCCATTGTTCTACAATTCTTAGATGGCTATGCAACGGTCTGGCAGCCGTTGAGGGATTTGAGTGCACACTGAGTATTGCTGTGTCATCCGCAAATGTTGAAGTAAGGAGATTTTCATTAGTGGGCAAGTCACTTGTGAATATTAAATATAGAATGGGTCCCAAAACACTACCTTGTGGAACTCCGGCGAAGATTGGATAGCTTTCAGTGGTATAACTTTTTTGCCTTACTCGAAACTTTCTTCCCGTTAGAAAGTTCTCTAAAATAAGGCATATATTGTACGGAAGTGTACGTCTTATTTTAAATAATAGTCCTTCTAGCCATACCTTGTCGAAAGCTTGTGCTACGTCTAGGAAGAGTGCAGTGCAATACTTTTTGGTTTCAAAAGCCGACCGTATTTGAGTTACTATTCTATGCACTTGCTCTATCGTACCGTGTTTCTCCCTAAAACCAAATTGGTGACTTGGTATTGTCCCGCGTATGTCTAGGATGGGCTGCATTTTTTTCAGCAACTACTTTTCGAATAGTTTGGAAAATATTGAAATTAAGCTAATTGGCCTGTAAGAGTTTAACAGGGTTGGGGTTTTCCCTGGTTTTGGAATCATAATGATTTCGGAAAGTTTCCAAGATTCAGGAAAGTAGTTTAGTCGCAGGAGGCTATTGAAAACGTATAATAATAACTTGGTAGCAACTGGAGGGAGTTGTTTTACCATTTCACCGGTTATTCTGTCGTGTCCGGGTGCCTTATTTTTCTGGATGTCGTTACAGATAACATTATTCAGCTCTTGTTTTTTAAATGATAATTGGAATTCGAAAAATCGGAAGTAGCTACAAAAGTATCACTAAAGTTCATCCGGAGGAAAATACAATTAGACAACAATATAAAGCAAGCATTGAAGGTCCCACAATGGTTGTGTTCAGAATCTAAACGGTTGCGCAACAGTTGTGTTTTTATCTTCTGAACGCAAAGTTGCGTATTTGTGATCAACACAACATAATGTGAGTTTGGACACTTTTTTCCAGCATAAATTTTTTATGCTCACTTCGGACAACATGTTGTGCTTAAAATTTTGACATATGTACAATAATATAAATACCTATATGTATGACTTTTTGAATGTAATAAACATGTTTCAAAACAGCGAAATTATTGTCGATTATGTTGTGGATAGGTAATTATAAATAGTTTGTTTATTTTCTGTATCAGCTCGTTCAGAAGGCGCAAATTATATCCCTTTCTGCTCAGCGATATCTACACAACAGTTTTTCTCAACAGTTGCGACTTCTGAACGCAACCAATGAGAGGAGGAGAATAAGCTGTGGTGAATGGAGAGAGAGGGTGAAGGGAATTGGGTTAGGGAAAGGAAAATGCAAAAACAAAAGAAATCTTTTTTGGTTTTACAACATATTCGGCTCATATCAGGGGACCAACTTAAGAACAGAAATACATACATTTCGGACTCCAAAATGAGCTCATAATGAGTGCGAATGCTCCAGTTTAGGATTCCTTTCTGATATTTTTATACTCAGCTGTGCTAGTACACAGAGTATTATAGTTTTGATTTCATAACGGTGGATTGTAACAGAATGAAATAATCGAGATAGATATAGACTTATATATATAAAAATGATCAGGGTGAAAAGAGAAATCGATTGAGCCATGTCCGTCCGTCCGTACGCACTCTAACTCGCGCAAAAATTGAGATATTTTGATGAAATTTGGAATGCAAGTTGGTATCGAGACTGGGACGGTTGGTATTGAAAATGGGCGAAATCGGACCATGACTACGCCCACTTTTCCTATATAGAAAAAATCGGAAATTTAGTATCTCACTCACTAATATAGCTGGAGTGATGAAATTTCACCCACGTATTGAGCTCAGGCCCTTATGAAGAAATTTGATGAAATTTTGGAAAATGGGCGGTGCCACGCCTAAGAAAAACATTTTAAGCGATATCTTTGTCAAATATAAAGATAATTCATTGAAATTTTGTGGCATAAGTTCCACAATAAACCGGAAACGAAAAATAGAAAAAGTTTGGAAAATGGGCGTGGCACCGCTTCTTTTTAGACAAAGGAATCTACGAGATTTCGGAGCCCATAACTCGACAAATAACTGAGATATTATGACGAAACTTGGTTTGTACACTTTTATAACTTGTGTTAATAGACACGCAAAAATTTATTGAAATCGGTTTATGACCACGCCTACTTTTTAACAAAGATATTTCTGGAACACCCTTTTGGAATTTGTAACGTGATATCTTTGTAACTAGAAGTCATAAAGGAATGAAATTTTGCATAAAGAATAATATTCATATGCTACGCCCACTTTATGCAGCACTCGCTTTATATAAAGTACACCGTGTTTCCATCAAACGCAAACTATGAAAGCATACATCTGAGTATCTAATGTTCGATTCCACTCGAATTTAGGCTTCCTTACTTGTTGTGATTCCGAATGTTTACTGGGATTATTTATTCAAAAATTCTTGTCAATAACAACAAATTATTTTATGAAAAATGACATCTTGTTAATTGAGTGCGTGTGAAACACAAAAATTTATTGTTAAATTATAAATGTAATGTACTACATTAATTTTCTGTCTGAAAACAGCATTACGTACAAGTGTTATGTGATCAAAAGTATGCATACATAGCCCACTGGTCAGTCTCCATACACAAAAGTCAAAAAGAAATTTCTGACATGCGTTTCCGTGGGAAATATATTGTAACGATTCCATAAGTTTCTTTAATTTCACTATGGCCTTAATCTAGCTTAGCCTTCTTAGTCTCTAATTATCCTCAATCCGTGGCTCCCGAGTCCTTCCCGCCTTGCCCTCTGTCACTAGTCTTGGGAGTTTTCACTACCCGTGGCTCTATGCTACGCTCCTGGCTTCCCTTCCTTGCCCTCTGTCACTAGTCTTGGGAGTTTTCACTACCCGTGGCACTAAGCTACGCTCCTGGCCTCCCTTCTTTCCCTCTGTCACTAGCCTTGGGAGTTTTCACTACCCGTGGCTCTATGCTACGCTCCTGGCTTCCCTTCCTCGCCCTCTGTCACTAGCCTTGGGAGTTTTCACTACCCGTGGCTCTATGCTACGCTCCTGGCTTCCCTTCCTCGCCCTCTGTCACTAGCCTTGGGAGTTTTCACTACCCGTGGCTCTGTGCTATGCTCCTGGCTTCCCTTCCTCGCCCTCTGTCACTAGCCTTGGGAGTTTTCACTACCCGTGGCTCTATGCTATTTCCCTAGCTGCTGACTGACTGAATACACCGTCCCTACACTATGGTGGCTCGGCCTCAACTGACTCGCGCTTGGTGATTGCGCCGGCTTTTATACCCTTTATGTGCCAGCGCGACCGTTGTTCTGCCGCTGCGTGCGCCTGTACATCTGCGTATGTGTCCGTTATTCTTGCATTTGTATAACTTATGTACAGTGGGTGTTAACATACTTATTTGAAATAATGGAAACCAAAGCTTACATTTATGTAATTAATAAATAATACAAAAATAAGTGTATAATTCCTTTTCAAATAAATAGGTCGAACTTAACAAAATAATATTGAATTCTTATCAACTAAACAAAATTCTAACGGTCTTATAACTATAATATATATATATATGCTGCCTTGTGTTGTGGAGGCTCCAAAGGCTGATGCAGTTGGGGTCTTCACACCCCTCTTACTTCGCGAGTAGTATCTTTACTTCGCCGCCTCTTTTGCATTTGATGCGGAAGGTTTTTCCTTTGGTGCACAACTTTGTTTCCTTCCGATTCGCTGCTTCTCATATATGGCCTTCGCCACTTCCTCGGGCAGTGGCTCTATCCCGCTCAGGTTTTTTCCATGTGGGGTCGGGACGCCACCTTCGTCGCTCTTCATCCTGCTGCCATGTTGTGTTGCCCTTGCTGATGGTTATGTTGGCGGCCGAGTGGGTGGCGGTGGTGGCGTTTGCAAGCCACATGTTGGCTCGATTTCGTTTTCGTTCCGTGCCTCCAGTATGCGTGGTTTTGGGCTGGGCGGGGCCTCCTCTGTGTGGTTATACACTCGCAACTTCATTGTCACTTGTTTCGTGTACTCAACGAATCCTACCCCCATCCGTCTCGTATCCGTCTCGGCGAACTCTATCGACCCTCTCCTCCTCGGTTCCTCCGACGAGACACTCAGCGGTGTAGTTGCGCGCTCTATTTCGCCATCGGTGCTCTCCCCCGACGATATCGTTATCGGCGTCGCCGGCATGTTGTCGTCAAATTTTTGTGTGGCTGGGTCTTCATCCGAGGCTTCGCTAAGGTAGCCGCATGAGCTGCCGCTGTCGGTGTTCTCTTCTTCCTCGCTCGAGCTAATGCGTCGCAGCCGGATCATCAGGCTGTCCTCGCTTATGTTTTCGCCCGAATATTGGGGCGTATACGCTCTCATGTTTACTGGTGGACTGTTGATGACTGACTGGCCTTGGCCTCGTTTTCGCTGCGTGTGCTGTGTATTTTGCCGTAACGATTTTCCCTTTGGTCCCGATGTGTATTTTTTTCTTTTTTTTTTTCTTTTGTTTTCTGTTGCCATGTATTGCTTTCCTTCGAGACATTTTTTTCTCTGGGGTTTTTTTTTTTTTTGGTTGCTGTATATAACAGTTTGGTAATAATAATTTATTTCTTTCTTCTGAACACTGTTTTTTTTGTTTTTTTTTTTGTTCCAAAATTTTAGTTTTTTCTTCTTGTTTCATAATAATAATTTATACAATACATATATTATTTTGTTGGTATTTATAATACTATGAATTACGTTTCTTTTCTTCGAGCATGTAAAAGTAATGCAATAATTTCATAATAGTGATAATTTGTGTAAATTTTCCTTTTTCTTCTTTTCTTCGAGCATGAATTTTTTTTTTTTTTTTTTTTTTGTGTGAATATATTGTGATTCCGAATTTCTTCTTCTTCATTACCTATTCCTTATTAAACAATTTTCTCCGTATATACATATACCGCTTCCTTACACTTGTGGGATGACTATTGCTTTCTCGTCTTATATACGTTCTTTCGCCTATTGGTATGTTCGATGATGTGGCAATTTCCTTCCGGATTCCGTTTTCCGGATTCCCATGTGTCCGGCCGTCGGCGCGTCGTGGATTTCCTGTAGTATCCTGTCCCTCATTGGCTTCGCTACGCATAGCTTTCATGGGACCGAATCTTCGTCGTCTGCGTGTACTGTGAAATGACGGTAGAGCTCACCATTCTCTACGATGTAGTCCGGAAACTTCTCTGGATTCTGTTTCACCTCTTCGATCTTCGCCTGGAGCCACTTGCATGTTTGTACATCCTGCCCTTGTTCCATAGTGCATAGTTGTGCATCTTGTGGTTGGCGCGAGAAAGCATCAGCCACCACATTGAGTTTCCCTTTTCGGTACTAGACGTCGAATGAGTATTGTTGTAGCTCCAATGCCCATCGCGCAATTCGTCCGGAAGGGCTTTCGATCACATTTAGCCACTTCAGCGATAGGTGGACAGTGACTACCGAGAACTGGTAACCTTCCAAATAGGGTCTCATCTTGCGGATTGCCCATACAATTGCTAGGCATTCCTTCTCGGTTGGGGAGTAGTTCTCCTCTGCCCTATTAAGCCTTCGGCTTGCGTATGCGATAACCCGCTCTTCGTCATCCATCTCCTGGGTGAGTACTGCCCCTAATCCAAAAGAGCTGGCGTCGGTTTGTAGTGTGAACTTTTGCGTGAAATCTGGACATGCTAGTACCGGCGCCTCCGTAAGTGAACTTTTTAAGGTCTCGAATGCCTTTTGGAGGATGGCTTCGTGTGTAAAAGTCCACGTAAGTGGGGAAAGCTTCTGACTGCCATCCACCTGGGGGTGGCCAGAGCGATTCTTTTGCATGCGGAGCAAGCAGCTCACGACTTCCGCGCAGTGTCCTCTGGATAGCCACCGAACACCCGTTTGGTGGTGAACTAAAGTGAGAAGGCGACAACTCGACAAGGCCACTCCGACATATTCGGTTTAAGGGCTTGTTGAGGGGAATAACTGCAGCGTCTGTTCACCAGAAGGTGCGGCTGCGAGCGGGCGTCTGTCTTGGAGCAAGCGGCTTGCTATATAAACGTGTAACAATATACAACTCCCGCAGGGCGGGTTGTGCGTCGGGCTTGGGACCCACCACGTAAAAATCCTATCCAATGAAAACAACAACAAAGCCTCGGATGAGACCACCTCTTTCTGATGACAACCACGGCAAACGTTTAAAGGACTATGATTTGAGGGTAAGCACCTGGAACGTCCGGACCCTTAATTGGGAAGGTGCCTCTGCCCAGCTGGTTTATGTCCTCGAAAGAGTGAAAGCTGACATCACCGCCATACAAGAGATGGGGTGGAAGGGGCAAGGCAAGAAGAAATGTGGGCCTTGCGATATATATTACAGTGGCCATGCAGAGGAGCGTATATTTGGTGTTGGTTTTGTGGTGGGAAAGAGACTCAGCCGCTGAGTACTGTCGTTCACGCCAGTGAACGAGCGTCTAGCCACCATCCGCATCAAAGCGAGATTTTTCAACATATCTCTCATCTGCGCCCACGCCCCGACGGAAGAGAAGGACGATGCGATCAAAGACACTTTCTATGAGCAGTTAGAGCATGCCTACGACCGCTCCCCCGTCA
The DNA here is from genome assembly GCA_960531455.1 of Urophora cardui. NCBI lineage: Eukaryota > Metazoa > Arthropoda > Insecta > Diptera > Tephritidae > Urophora > Urophora cardui. The sequence continues at coordinate 86,724,176 of OY482673.1, read as the reverse complement.
CGACATTAAGATTGTGCTTGGCGATTTGAATGCCAGGGTGGGTAAGGAAGGTATCTTTGGCAGCACAGTCGGAAAATTCAGTCTCCACGACGTAACCAGTCCCAATGGGACGAGGCTGATCGACTTCGCCGGGTCACGAAACATGGTCATTAGCAGTACCAGATTCCAGCACAAAAAAATACACCAAGCCACATGGCTGTCTCCTGATCGAAAAACGCGAAATCAAATTGATCATGTCATGATCGACGGCAGACACAGCTCCAGCATCCTAGATGTGCGCACAATCCGTGGTCCCAATGTCGACTCCGACCACTATCTTGTAGCAGCCAAGGTACGCAACCGCCTCTGTGCAGCAAAGAATGTGCCACCAGGACAGCAAGGAAAGTTTGAAGTCGAAAGGCTGCACATGACGCAGACAGCCAATGAATACACCACTCGGCTCTCACTCCTGCTCTCTGAGAGCAACCCTTCACCAAACGATGTATCTGAGGAATGGGAACAAATCGCTCGTTCACTTCGTATCGCCGCTGAGGAATCTATAGGATACAAGCGAGCCCACAAAAACACCTGGTACGACAAGGAATGTCGCGATGCCTCACACACACCATCTCTTTGTCGATTTTAAAGCCGCTTTTGATAGCACGAATAGGAATTGCCTGTATGCCGCAATGTCTGAATTTGGTTTCCCTGCTAAACTTATACGGCTATGTCAAATGATGTTGACTAACACCACCAGCTCCGTCAGAATTGGGAAGGACCTCTCCGAGCCGTTCGAGACCAAACGAGGTTTCAGACAAGGTGACTCTCTTTCGTGCGACTTCTTCAATTTGATGCTGGAAAAGATAATACGAGCTGCAGAACTTAACCATACAGGAAGCATCTTATATCACAAGAGTGTGCAACTGCTGGCGTACGCCGATGACATCGACATCATTGGCACAACACGCGCGCCGTATGTTCTGCCTTCTCCAAGCTGGATAAAGAGGCTAAGAAAATGGGTTTGGCGGTCAACGAGGACAAGACGAAGTACCTCCTGTCATCACACAAAGAAACAGCACGCCTTGGCAGCCACGTCAATGTTGATAGCTACAAATTCGAAACTGTTAAGGACTTCGTCTATCTGGGAACCAGCATTAACACCAAGAATGATGTCAGCATGGAGATCCAACGAAGAATCACGCTTGCCAATAAATGCTACTTCGGACTAAGTAGGCAACTGAAAAGTAAAGTCCTCTCTCGACAAACAAAAATCACACTCTACAGGACGCTCATCGTTCCAGTCCTCATGTACGGCGCAGAAGCATGGACAATTTCAAAATCAGCTGAGATGGCACTTGGAGTATTCGAGAGAAAAGTTCTTCGTAAGATGTATGGACCTTTGCGCGTTGGCGTGGACGAGTATCGACGGAGATTTAACGATGAGCTGTACGAGCTTTACACAGACATCGACATTGTTCAGCGAATAAAGATCCAGCGGCTGCGTTGGGCAGGTCATGTCGTGAGAATGGACGAAGGCGCTCCGGCCAAGAAAGCATTTCTATCGAAACCCGCTGATCGCAAAAGAAAAGGGAGACCTCCACTGCGTTGGGAAAATCAGGTGGACAGCGATGCTGCCTCCCTAGGTGTTCCCAAGTGGCGCCATGCTGCACGAAACAGAAGCAATTGGCGCGCTCTGTTGGACTCGGCCAGAATCGTCTAGACGGTTAAGCGCCAATCAAGAAGAAGAAGAAGAAGAATGCCTTTTGCTGTTCCTCAGACCACTTCCATCGGTTACCTTTCTTCAACAACACTGTCAGCGGGTGGGCAATGCGTGAAAAGTCGGGTACGAATCGTCGGTACCAGGATGCTACGCCTAAGAATCTTCGTAATTCCCGAATGTTCGTTGGTTCTTGCAGTGCTCTAATTTCCGATATTTTATCAGGGTCAGTGAGGATTCCATCTTCGCTTACCACATGTCCGAGATATTTTAATATTTTCCTGAAGAATTCGCATTTTTCCGGGTTAATTTTCAGGTTGGCCTGTCTCAAACGATTAAACACTTCTGTGAGGTGTTGAATGTGTTCCTCCAAAGTCGCACTTGTGACAATGATGTCGTCCAAGTACGCGAAGGCATTGGGTTCGAGTTCCGGGCCTGTCTAACGCCCGCTGAAAAGTTGCCGGTGCGGAGTGTAGTCCGAACGGCATTACTCGCCAGTGAAACAAGCCGCGTCCCGGTACAGTGAATGCCGTGTATTGTTTGCGATTTCGGTTCGGTCTTCTCGTTTTCAACCGTCGATATGCTCGCCACCACCTCTCTTTCTGCCCCCTTCCCTCGTAGTGTTAGGGAATGGCCTCCGCAACTGAGCGTCATATTGACACTGGCGGGTATGTCCGTTCCTATTATGACGTCGTCGATCAGTCCTGGAAGGACCAGTACCTCGCTCTTGTGTGTTTTATCTCCTATTCTTATTTCTACATCCACTGCTTCCATTACCGTTCTTGGCCTACCATCCCCCATTACTACTTGCCTTTGTACTTGTTTAAAGCCTTTAGTACCTAGATTCCTCGACCATGCTTCACTGATAAAACTCCTTGTTGCTCCCGTGTCGATTGTTGCGGTGACCACTTCCCCATTAACCACTGCCTCTGCTAACACCCGCCCCTCTGTTTGCTTTAGTATATTAAGACTTACCGAGGTTGTGTGCATTGAGGCCCCTCCCCTCGGTTCGGATACGGCCTCTGATCGTTTCCCGGTACTACACGGCAACAGTTCTTTGTTAGCACGCCGCATCGGCCGCAATCCCAGCAGAAGTCGCCTCGGTGTGTCGCTACGTTGTTGATCGTTGTTGTTCTCTTTCTATCACGATGGTTTCGAGGTCCTCGAATAGACTTACCAGTTCATCGAGTGTATGGAACTCGCTACGCTTGCAGTAGAGCTGGTACTCGCTTCGACTATTCCGGTAGATGCGGTTGAGCTTTTCCTCCTCGCTTAGGTTGGCGTGCCGCATTATACTCTGGAGTTCCAGCAGGTAATCCTTAAATGACTCTCCGGGATGTTGGAGGCGCTGTCGTATGTTGTCGTCTAGGTGTTCGAATTATCGTGCGTTCAGGAAGAACCTTAGGAAGTCGTGTGTGAATTGGCGCCACTCTGGCCAGTGGCGGTTGTTGTTACGTAGCCATTTCAAGGCTCGATTTTTGAGTAATTCGGGTAGGGCGCGTGGTAGTAGATCCTGGTCTATCTCATACCCGTCGGCAATCTCTTCGACTCTTTCTATAAAGCTCAAGGGGTCACTCTTGCCGTCATATTCTATTCCCCATTTCCGCACACGGTCGATGATACAGGTCTGTGCCGGTGGTTGGGACATCGCATTTGGTAGTTCGCCAGGGTTTCTGGTCTCGTGTCTGCTTTTAATACTGACGGGTGTCGGTGATCGTGATCGAAGCGCCCGTGTACTACTGCCTGGGCCGGGTAGGTTTAACGAAGTTTCCGGCTTGGTGTGTTTCGCTTCTAGCTCGGCGAAGCGACTTTCCATCGTAGGGTTCTGGTTTATGAAGCTTACCAACTCCTTCCTTAGTTCCTCGACAGTTCCGGTCTTCTCAAGGCCGAACTCGTTCGCGTATGTCAGTAGATCCTCCTTCAAGAGGTAATATATCCAGCTCGTCTTCACCATTGTGGCTTATTTCGCTTGGATTTCCTGGTTGCCTCTGTTTATTTTCACCGTGTTTTCTTCTAGGTTCGTGTTTGTTGGTTTTAACGGGTAATTCACTGTCTTAGCAACTTTTCTCACTCGGGCTTGTTTTCTATGGTTTATTTATATATATATATTTTTTCTATTTTTTGTTTTTTTTTTTTCACTTTCTTTCCTTCACTTTCGGGTACCAGATTGGGCACAGTTTATAGGTCACTTTGCTTTCTCTTTGTAGTTTCGGAAGCTTTGTACCCGATTGGTTTCTTTTATAATCGCACTTTTATATTTTTTTTCACTTATAAGTGTCCCTGCTCGGGCGCCATTTGTAACGATTCCCCGGTCTTCCGGTCCATAGCCAGGGTAGGCTCAGCCGAAGGGGTCCCCTTACAAAACAACAAGAAAATATTTCCGTCCGTTTGCATAAGTTTCTTTAATTTCACTATGGCCTTAATCTAGCTTCGCCTTCTTAGTCTCTAATTATCCTCAATCCGCGGCTCCTGAGTCCTCCCCGCCTTGACCTCCGTCCCTAGACCTGGGAGTTTTCACTACCCGTGGCTCTATGCTACGCTCCTGGCTTCCCTTCCTTGCCCTCCGTCACTAGTCTTGGGAGTTTTCACTACCCGTGGCTCTAAGCTAGGCTCCTGGCCTCCCTTCCTTTCCCTCTGTCACTAGCCTTGGGAGTTTTCACTACCCGTGGCTCTATGCTACGCTCCTGGCTTCCCTTCCTCGCCCCCTGTCACTAGCCTTGGGAGTTTTCACTACCCGTGGCTCTATGCTACGCTCCTGCCTTCCCTTGCCCTCTGTCACTAGCCTTGGGAGTTTTCACTACCCGTGGCTCTATGCTACGCTCCTGGCTTCCCTTCCTCGCCCTCTGTCACTAGCCTCGGGAGTTTTCACTACCCGTGGCTCTATGCTACGCTCCTGGCTTCCCTTCCTCGCCCTCTGTCACTAGCCTTGGGAGTTTTCACTACCCGTGGCTCTATGTTAGTTGTCCCTGTCGATAGCCTTGGGAGTTTTCACTGCCCGTAGCTCTATGGTATTTCCCTAACTGCTAACTGACTGAATACACCGTCCCTACGCTATGGTGGCTCGGCCTCAACTGACTTGCGCTTGGTGGTTGCGCCGGCTTTTATACCCTTTCTGTGCCAGCGCGACCGTTGTTCTGCCGCTGCGTGCGCCTGTACATCTGCGTATGTGTCCGTTTTTCTTACATTTGTATAACTTATGTACAGTGGGTGTTAACATACTTATTTGAAATAATGGAAACCAAGACTCACATTTATGTAATTACTAAATAATGTAAAAATAAGTGTATAATTCCTTTTCAAATAAATAGGTCGAACTTAACAAAATAATATTGAATTCTTATCAACTAAACAAAATTCTAACGGTCTTATAACTATAATATATATATATATATATGCTGCCTTGTGTTGTGGAGGCTCCAAAGGTTGATGCATTTGGGGTCTTCACAATATTGAATTTTATGGAAAACCTCCTTCTAACGCAACAGACACCATTAAACGTTACTGTGGCTCATTTGAAGTCAACACATTTGAAAAAAAAAATTTTTCTGGAAAAAGTTTGTGTAAATAAGTGTATTATGATTTCTGCGATATTTCAAGTTTGAGTGCTAAAAAAATGCGGATAACTATGGAAATGCAAGAAGAAGGTATGTTCATGATTTAGCGAAATAAAACAGTGAGAACAATTTATTTTTAGCAAAACACAAGATGAAGAAATCTTGGTTTTTCTATGAGCGGAATTTTCAAGCATTAGTATTTTCATTTAAACTTTTAACAATTAAGGACCACTCTGGACCAGGTCTTATAAGCAGAATTGAGTTCTTTCAAGTCTTCTCTTAAGAAGCCTGTTTATACATTTTTCCCTTTTTCTTAAAATATCATATTAAATGTAACTAGTCTATAAAAAATATTGTTACCCAAGATGCTCCTTTTACGTATTTTCGTACATATGTACATCGACTGTTTTCTATAAAACTTTATTTTCGATAAAATCTGAGTAATTGAGTTTTGTTTTTGATCCCGCGAAATATCCCGGAAAATTTTTTTTAATTGTAACTTTGTTATTTGACATCAGATTTTTTAAATTGAATTGTCATTAGTTTAGCCTTTAGAAGCTCTATATTTCCTTCTAATGCCCTTTTGACCTGTGATGTCGGTCTCACATAGTTAAGTCACCTAACCAGGTTTTTCGTCCAAAATATCCGTTTTGTTTAACAAGAAAAAATCGCCGAAAATAAATTATTTATCGGATCACTCTGATATTACGCTTAAAGTCTTTCCAATTAAGTGGGAAAATTTTTAAAAGAATAAAACTTTCCTGATTTTTACAACTTTTTTTAAAAACCTTAATTTGAAAATCAAAATAAAAAAAAAAAATCGCAAAAATCCACAAAATTTTGATTTTGACCAGCTTTCGATGAGTGAGTTCTTATTAAACCACTTCAAGTTGTAGGTCGTTTGAAGCGGAAATAAGCTCAGCAGGTCAATTCCTATCCTCCTCCATTTCTCGTTTTCTTGGTCTTTTTTGGCTGTAAACTAGTGTTAGTGGTGGGCGTCGGCCTCCTGCCAGAAACACGAATGTGAAAATTTTTTTTAGTGCGATGCCTGCTCTTCATCGGGTATATATTGCTGTAATAAGAATTAACATTTGTATAAATGCTTGTGTAAACATACATACATATTATATACGTGTATGTACACACGCATTTCTACAAATATTAATTGTTATAACATCAATATATACCCGACAAAGAGCAGACATCGCACTTAAAAAAATTTCACCTTCGTGTTTCTGGCAGGAGGCCGACGATATATGCTTTTAATTTTTCTGAAAGATGAGTCGTATAGTGGGACACCAATGTGCAAAATTAGGTTTCGGTAGGTCCATCCGTTTCCAAGTAATTGAGTTTTGTCCCACTCTCCATACAAATGCGACCAGTGTGCATAAGTCTACATTTGAAATTTGAATTTAACTTTGTACTGTCGTTAGAATAAAATAATTCTGAAGGCATAGTTTTAGGCGCAAATCTCTAATTTAAATAAGATGTCCCAAATAACAGTTATCGTTTTCAGGGACTAATTTAATAACTGTTATTTACAGATAGAAACGAAAGCGGTCATATAATAACCATCATTTTTACAACCGCGCTGTTTCGTATTCGTTCAGAGAACAAGCTTTTGAAATGAAAATAAAAATTGTTCTCGTACAATGAGAGAAATCAATGACCGAAAAATCATAAAGATCTTTTTGGAACCATTTATATATATAGACAAGATTTTCTGAAGCAATACTATAATTTAATATTTGCTAAAGGTGTATAAACATTAATATACGATTTTTACCCAATATATGTCTATACGAGTATTATTAAGACGCTAACATAAATTTTGTTCCATCTTCTCCGTCGAAACTACTGAACCGATTTTAAAAATAAGAGCACCATTCTCTTCTTCATCTTGATTGGCGCTTAACCGTCTAGACGATTCTAGCCGAGTCCAACAGAGCGCGCCAATTGCTTCTGTTTCGTGCAGCATGGCGCCACTTGGGAACACCTAGGGAGGCAGCATCGCTGTCCACCTGATTTTCCCAACGCAGTGGAGGTCTCCCTTTTCTTTTGCGTTCAGCCGGTTTCGATAGAAATGCTTTCTTGGCCGGAGCGCCTTCGTCCATTCTCACGACATGACCTGCCCAACGCAGCCGCTGGATCTTTATTCGCTGAACAATGTCGATGTCTGTGTAAAGCTCGTACAGCTCATCGTTAAATCTCCGTCGATACTCGCACACGCCAACGCGCAAGGGTCCATAAATCTTACGAAGAACTTTTCTCTCGAATACTCCAAGTGCCATCTCATCTGATTTTGAAATTGTCCATGCTTCTGCGCCGTACATGAGGACTGGAACGATGAGCGTCCTGTAGAGTGTGATTTTTGTTTGTCGAGAGAGGACTTTACTTTTCAGTTGCCTACTTAGTCCGAAGTAGCATTTATTGGCAAGCGTCATTCTTCGTTGGATCTCCGTGCTGACATCATTCTTGGTGTTAATGCTGGTTCCCAAAATAGACGAAGTCCTCAACAGTTTCAAATTTGTAGCTATCAACATTGACGTGGCTGCCAAGGCGTGCTGTTTCTTTGTGTGATGACAGGAGGTACTTCGTCTTGTCCTCGTTAACCGTCAAACCCATTTTCTTAGCCTCTTTATCCAGCTTGGAGAAGGCAGAACATACGCCGCACCATTAGAAAGGTATTAAAATTGGTTAGAAAATTCGTCCACAATCGTGCAGCATCAACAGGAACAACAACAAAATAGTTACAGTGACAATAACAACAAACAATTATACAAAAACTATAGTTGCATCTTAGTCACAAAAAACATCTAGAAAAATTTACGTTTGTTTTTACATGGCCGTTTTAATTATAATAATTATTTTATGTGAATGAAAAAAATTTTTTGGTAGAAGTTATGGATCCATTTCGGAGACCACCACATCCCCTCATCAGACTTCTTTAGGCGGCCTCAACCGAGGATAGAACTTAAGTCGTTTCGATTGGTAATCATAACTGTCGAGTTTCAGCAGTAGGAAGCAATCTAGTATATACTAAATATATGTTTTCTGGCAATTAATACCACTGTACAACAAAATGAGGGTTCATCTCTTAGTGATTGATGAAACCAAAAAAATCTGAAGCTCTAAGCCTCTCATATCAAAACCTCATACCAGGTTTTTGGCTTATAGGTCTGGTTTTTTTTTTATTTCAGTTTAAAGTTTTTAACCCTATGTATAGGGGTTAAGTGAGGAAAACTTGATAAAATGAAGCAATGGAAAAATAGTATTTTAATAGTTTTTAAGTAGAAATAGTAGCAATCGCTTACGAAATGTGTGTTAAAGTAATGTTTTTAGGGTGGAGCAACTCATTTTTGACATTAATCTTTCAATAAATCTTACGATAGGTGGTGCTGCGGTACAATTTTTCTTATATTTTCATTGTAAAATTGGAAGTTTACTTCTTTAATTTAGCATTCGCCGGCTATCCCGAGCCCCGTTCTTACCTTTCGGCATATCGATCCCTGTTGGTTTCATCAATTACTAAAAATCTTGTTGTACAGTGTTATCGCTACACTTATGAGTTTCGTGCTAGCTTCCACGCATATAACGGTAAAATAAATTCTTAAAATTGTGCTTACGTGCGAATCAGTTAAGCATATTCTAAAAACAGTAAATTATGAAGCACATAGGTAAATGGCGTATATGTTGTGATTTGAAAATGGTAGCTCTACATTGTGTACTACAAATTGGATATACCAAGAATATGTGCTTTATATGTTTGTGGGATACACGCTATAAAGGAAACCAGTACCGAAAACATGACTGGGCTAAAAAATTGTTAAAAAAAATTCTCGAATTAGAAAACAATAACAAAATAAGCTTTTTTCTATCATGTCAAAAAAAAAGAAAACGAGAAATTTCAAACAAAAAAATTTAAACGAAAAATTTCAAACTCAGTATTTTAAAACAGGCCTGCTCAACGCTCTCGTATTGAAAGTACAAAACTCAATACATCTACAAATCTTATATTATAAATGTGAAATGGAAATTGTGTTTAAACTCAATTGGCGAGAAAACCGCTGAACGGATCCTCACGAAACTTTGCACACTTAGGTATTTTCACCCGGTAATTGCTATAGGCATATTTTTAATCTGATTAAGTCAGGGATGGGCACCTCCCATACAAAATTTTCCTTTTTTTTCGTAATATCTCTTGAAATATTTGTACTAGAATAATGAAAATTTTTGTGAAGGAATAATACAAAAATATATACTCAACGGATAAACAATTTAGGTCTTGGTAAAGCAGGGATGGGCACTCTCCTCCCATATAAACTAAAATTTTCACATCGAATATCTCTGGAAATATTTGTAGTAGGGTACTGAAAATTGGCGTGAGGGCATGTGAGATAACTATGTATTAAACGGGTAAAAACGCTAGGTCTTGGTAAAGCAGGGATGGGCACCTCCCATACAAACTGAAATTTTCACAGCGAATATCTCTGGAAATATTTGTAGTAGGGTACTGAAAATTGGCGTGAGGGCATGTGAGATAACTATGTATTAAACGGGTAAAAACGCTAGGTCTTGGTAAAGCAGGGATGGGCATCTCCCATACAAACTGAAATTTTCACATCGAATATCTCTGGAAATATTTGTAGTAGGGCACTGAAAATTGGCGTGAGGGCATGTGAGATAACTATGTATTAAACGGGTAAAAACGCTAGGTCTTGGTAAAGCAGGGATGGGCACCTCCCATACAAACTGAAACTTTCACAGCGAATATATCTGGAAATATTTGTAGTAGGGTACTGAAAACTGGTGTGAGGGCATGTGAGATAACTATGTATTAAACGGGTAAAAATGCTAGGTCTTGGTAAAGCAGGGATGGGCACCTCCCGTACAAACTGAAATTTTCACATCGAATATCTCTGGAAATATTTGTAGTAGGGTACTGAAAATTGGTGTGAGGGCATGTGAGATAACTATGTATTAAACGGGTAAAAACGCTAGGTCTTAGTAAAGCAGGGATGGGCACCTCCCATACAAACTGAAACTTTCACAGCGAATATCTCTGGAAATATTTGTAGTAGGGTACTGAAAACTGGTGTGAGGGCATGTGAGATAACTATGTATTAAACGGGTAAAAACGCTAGGTCTTGGTAAAGCAGGGATGGGCACCTCTCATACAAACTGAAATTTTCACATCGAATATCTCTGGAAATATTTGTAGTAGGGTACTGAAAAATGGTGTGAGGGCATGTGAGATAACTATATATTAAACGGGAAAAACACTAGGTCTTGGTAAAGCAGGGATGGGCAACTCGCATACAAACTGAAATTTTCACAGCGAATATCTCTGGAAATATTTGTAGTAGGGTTCTGAAAACTGGTGTGAGGGCATGTGAGATAACTATGTATTAAACGGGTAAAAACGCTAGGTCTTAGTAAAGCAGGGATGGGCACCTCCCATACAAACCGAAACTTTCACAGCGAATATCTCTGGAAATATTTGTAGTAGGGTACTGAAAACTGGTGTGAGGGCATGTGAGATAATTACATACTCAACGGACAAAAAAAAAAATAAGAAAACTATCTTTGACGTCAAGAATGATATTTTTCTATGTAACTTTTTTGGACTAACTCAATATGCTAATATTTTTAAAAGCACGTGGTGTGAAACCCGCGGGTAACCTCTAGTTTTTTATATGCACTGAAAAATTTTTTTGCTCATTTAAATTTTTTATGAATTCCAATAAAATATTATTTTAAAATTTATTTTCAAATGGTAGTATCACATACATACAATTTTTTTTATTTTTTATATTAAAATTTTTTGAATACAAATTACAGTGCTTTCATTTTTTGATTTTTTTTTTCATTACACATTTATTATTCTAAATTTCGATTTCTTATGGCAGTGCTCGAGCTCCTATACAAAGTGCTTTTGCTCTGCACATTCAATATGAATCATAGGCACATACATATACATTTTTTTTTATATCTGAGTGCTTATGGGAGGCAAAAAAATTTTATTTTCATATTTGATGTGAAAATATGTATCTGTGCCTATGATTCGGAACAAAACAAAAACAATTGTGCTTTGAGTACCTATGAGGTGAGCAGCCCTGTTTTTAAAAATAAGTACATTTGCGATAAAAAAACGGACGTAAAAAGACACTCGTAGGCACTGAACATTTTAAAGCGAAACAGTATTCGTAGGTGAATCGTAAACGGATATCATACACGATATTTTATTAGAGTTTTCTTCGAGAAAACATCAGTTTACGGGCTCGTTTACGACGATTTTGCTGGCTTGGATGAAATCAGCGCAATATCAAAATTAGGCAAAATCGTTCATTTTGAAGTAGAATTCCAGATTTTTTTTGAACATTTTCGAGTAGCCCGAACAAATGTTGTTCAAATGCTCGAACAGTCGTTTGTTTGTTTATTACCCGTATGTTTTATGGGTATGAAGTGAAAGGTATTGATCGGCGTTACAATTAAGAAGTGTCCATGGTAATTTCGATGTTTTCTTCCCAAATATCAGGATCAGGTATTGATCGGCGTTTCAATAAAGAAGTAAGTTTCATGGTAATTTCGATGTTGTTTCTCCACATGTGGGCCACAAGGTAGGTATACCCGGATGGTCTTCCCAAATATGGACGAAAATGTGGACATGGATGGTCCAGGTATGCTTTTCAGCGATATGGGTATCAAATGAAAGGCATTGATCGGCGTTTCAATAAAGAAGCGTCTTCATGGTAATTTCGATGTTGTTTCTCAAAATGTGCACTTGGATGGTGCAGGTATGCTTTTCAGCGATATAGGTATCAAATGAAAGGTATTGATCGGCGTTTCAATAAAGCAGTGTCTTCATGGCAATTTCGATATTGTCTCTCCACATATGGATCAAAATGTGGACCCGGATGGTCTGGTATGCTTTTCAGCGATATGGGCATCAAATAAAAGGTATTGATCGGCGTTTCAATAAAGAAGTGCCTTCATGCTAATTTCTCTTTTTCGTTGAGTGTGGAGCGCAGAGAACTTATCTCTTTTTGCATTGCAGACATTTTTTGTAACAGGTGTTTGTTGTCGTCACAAATAGAACTCAGCATAGAGAGAGCACGGGTATTATTATCCTTAGGAGCAGCAATATCACTAATAAGAGCAGGCAAGAGGGTACAATTGTTTACTTCCACTGCGTTTTGAACACCAGGCGACATACAGATTAAACCATTGCAATCGCCCCCAGCTAGATTTCCAAGAGTTTTGAAGAAATTTTCATATTCTGCAGTACTGATAGAGTGCCTTAGCGGGCTATAGATAGCAGAGAATGTAAGCTGGCCGGACGTGTCTTCAATGACAATATTTGTGGCTTGTATAGCATTTGTACGGAATGAATTCGTGCTGTAATGTTTAATAATTTTCCGTATCAAGATACCTGAGCCTTCATGAGCGTTGTTAATCTGGTATTTTGTGTGGTAAAACTTGTATTTGGGTACTTCAAAGTAGCTTTTGTCAGTAAAGTGGGTCTCAGATATGAGGAGTATATCTATATCATGGGTCTGAAGTAAAGCTTTAATTTCAATTAAGTGTTTGGATAGGCATTCCAAATAATAATTTTCAACGGGTTGAAGATGCACAGTTTTTAGTCGTGAATGTGACGAGGAGGCTCATCATTGCTGTCATTTGTTGCATGACTTGTTTCAATAAGTCTATCATAGTGATGGGCGAATCCGAGATGTTTTATTCGATTTTCTCGATTGTTGAAACATCTCGAATGCTCTCAATGGTTTTCGTTCGTATTCGAGTCAAGTCGTAAGGCAGTCAGTCGAAACAATCGCTAAAACATCTCGGACTCGCTGCAAAAAAGCTATAACATTTGTTGTTGCCGCTTGCTTTAAAAGCATATTGCCGTTGTTGCTGCTCGTAAAATTCATTTGATTCGTAAGCGTCTCACTTCAATAAATTTTATTGTTTACATAATTAATTATACTGCTCTACAGCCAAAAAATACTCTAAACGTGACCATCCTATCTATATGTAAAATCGGTCGCTGATTCCGAAAATCGGGCTCATTTTTAATTCTATGGGAAGGTTTTTGAGATATCGGCAATTTACCGTTATTTGGCCAATGGCTCCACTTAATCCTACATATCTCATTAACGCAGTAAGCTATCTTTCTTGGGGTAACACCAAACGAAAGAAAATTAAATTTCCTTTTCATGGCTCCTAACTTTCTCTAACTCTTAGAGTTTCTGAAATATTGATGATTCAATTAGAATTTTTTGGATTTTTTACGATATTTTTAAGAAAAATTTGACTTTGTCAGGCAATATCTTTAAAACCAATGTCTTCACCTACTCCTTTACGTGAAGCTCCATTCCATTAGCAAAAAAATAAGCTATCAAAGAAGAAAATCCATGGTAAAATGGAAAGGTTATAGGCGATCAAGTAAATACAGCCAAGTCTTGCAATGCCACTATACGGTACATTCTATGCATATTTTACCAATACCTACACATCTGCAGTAGCAGCGTATTGGCAGCGCAGTAGATACGAGCCCATTTACGGGTATAACATGCATAAAATATACCCGTGATTTTGATTTTGAGCAATATGAAATCAGCACAAAATGAAAATCAGGCAAATTTGTTCATTTTGAAATCAGGCCGCTTTTGATTTTGAGTAATATGAAATCAGCGCAAAATCAAAATCAGGAAAAATCGTCATTTTAAAAAGCGACGAATATCAAAATCAAATAAAATCAAACTTTTCACGACTTTTGCTAATTCCGACTGCAGTTTTTTAAACACTGGTTTTCATACGTTCTGTCTGAAAAAAAAAAAAAAACAGTTTTGAGTGGCGTCAGAGCGTTCATAGGTAGCATAGGTTTTATAATTCGCTGCTTTTGACAAAGCAAGAGGCAATATCTTATTTTTTATTATTTTTAACAACACAAAAAAAATCCGTCAAATTCAAATTCATGTATGCACATACCGATGTGCTAGTGCACAAACCGGATAAGTGATATTTTGAAAAATGTTCAGGAGAGCAAATTTTGTGTTTAAATAGCAATAACTTGTTAACTGTCAAATTTTTTTCAGTTATAACGATTAAGCTACAGGGGGCGGACTTTTACAGCTGTTTTCGTTTCCACATGGTTGGGTAATCTAACCGAGTTTTTCGTCCATAAAATATTTTTTTTTCATTTGGATAAAATCTCCAAAAATAAAGTATTCATCGTGTTTGCAATAGAACAGTCTAATTACTAAATGAATAAAAGTTTCCTGATTTTTAAAACTTCTTATAAAAACCCTAATTTCAAAAGTAAGTTTTGTAAAAAAATTTTTCTTCTAAATAGCACTTTAGAAACCAGATTTTTTTATTATTTTTATTTAGTGAACGAAATAGGTATATATTTTTCTCAAAAAAAAAAAAAAAATCTACGATGAAAACCCCCCAAGAAAAAAATTCCTGTCTACGGCCCTGGTTGGTATTGAAAATGGGCGAAATCGGACCATGACGATGCCCGCTTTTCCTATATATTAAAAAATCAGAAATTTGGTATATCAATTAATAACACAGCTCAACAAAAAAAGTCGATATTTTGGTGCAGCCCTGCTTGTAGCTGCATTTTGTAGTATTCGATACACTGATAAAAAAATGTAAATAACTTTTTTTAATCCTACGTGTAGTTTTTGAGATATGAGCCCTTAATAGGTTAAGTCATATACGAAAGCATGGACCTCCCAGGTTAAGGTAAATATTTTTGTATGAAAAATTATACAGCAGAAATTAATTAAAGTATTTTTATGTACCCATGATTTTCATGAGATAACACATAATGTTGAGCGAGTAAAGGTGGCAAAAGAAAAGCGACAAAAAGTTCAACTGCGTACCAGGCCGTGTTTGGGTGAGTTGGTTAGCGTGTCGCTAAAATTAACACCTTGGGTCTAAGTTCGATTCCCGGCTTGATACCGAAAAGAAATCTAATGATGAAGAATTGGTTTTCTTCGAAATAGCTATCATTTCTACCATCGCACACTGGGGCCACTTATATATATGAGGACGCTCAAAATTCCGAAATCAACTTTTTTACATCAGAATCGCTTTATCTGCACTAAAGCAGTTAATCTATAGCATCTTAACCCATTGACGGTCATGAGTTAACCCGTTGGTGACCTATGTTTTTTATTTTAGTTTCGAGTTTAATTTTCTTGAATCAGAATCGGTATATCGATACTAAAATAGTTAATCCCAAGAATTTTAACCCCTTAACTACCACGCATTAACCCATTTTTAACCAAATTTTTTCACTTAATTCTTAGATTAAAATATTTAAATCATATTAGTTGTATCTACACTAAAACCAGTAATCTCTGGAATCTTAACCCATTAACGGTCATGAATTAACCCATTGGTGACCAGTTTTTTTTTAAGATCTGTAAACAAATTATTTAAATCAAAATTAGTATGTCTGTGGTATGGTGGCCGATGTGGTGCAGTGGGTAGAGTGCTCACCTGCTATGCCATAGGTCTCGGGTTCAAACCCCAGTCCAAGCAAACACCAAAAAAAATTTTCTAATTAGTAAAAATCCAATTATTGGTTTCTTAAGAGCAGCGGTGACCTCTCGGCAGTGGCCGGCATACCCTCCGAGAGTATTTCTGCCATGAAAAAGCTTCTCACAAAAAATGCATTCGCCGTTCGGAGCCGGCATAAAACTGTAGGTCCACCCAATTGGTAGGAAAAACAAAAGGAGCACACCTCGAATTGGGCAGAAGCTCGGCCATAAAACTCGTCAGAGTCATAATAGCGCCATTGTATTATATTAGTATGCCTGTACAAAAATAGCGAATGTGTATTGTATTAACCCATTAGCGGCTATTTATTAACCCATTGATGAAATATTCAGGTGCAGGTACATATGTATGTATACAAAAATGGTTTTCTCCAATTGTTTGTTTCGAGATATTAAAAATTTTCTGTGGTCACAAGTATGTTTATATGGGAATTAGGAGTTTCACCGTTAGCGTTTTAAGCAGAACACGTATTTCCCCACACATTTTCATGCCTGACATAAAAAAAAACAAAATTGGAGTAACACAACTTGTGCTTCAAAGAACTCATATTGTAATCCAACTTACAAGTCTAAATTAAAGAAACCTGGCTTGACAAGTAGCCTTAACCACAATTTGTAATTAAAGTAACCAGTAAATAAAGGATCAACTAAATTTAAGATAGAACAGAATCAAATTCAACCAAATATAGGTGTTTTTTTTTTTAACTAAAATTGGAATGCAATTTTTAAACTCACTTTTTTTTAAAATGCGCACTTTGCTTTTGGTTCTGAACTCGGATTCTTTGTCACAAAGGACCATATTTTACTGCTGCATTTTTACATTTGCTACTTCTTTGCGCAAATTAAAAAAAAAATCCATTTTGAAAAAAAATATTAAAAAAAAAGAGGTACGTTAGTATAAAACTCTAAAAATTAATTTTTTAAAGCATCTAGTTCCAAAAAAAAAAACACTCATCGATTATGTAAGCTTCACTTAATGTTATGGAAAAAGCAGAATAATAAAATTTTATATCCTTCTCTTACACCAACTATTTCAAACACACATTAAAATTTCACACTGGAAAAAAATTATTTTTTGGAAAATTTGCCATGTCTGTGTATGGATAACTCCCAACTGAAAAACGATAGAAAGCTGAAAATTGGGCCAGAAGTGTAGAATTTTATAGGGAACAATACTGCGTTTTTATTTTGTTGAAAAACTCATTATTTAAAAACTGAATTTTGAGCACGCTCGGCCCCAGTGTGCATCGGTGGTAACGGCGGCTTTGAACTTGTTCGCTTTTCGTCAAATAAAAAGTTAAAATTATTATTCATCATTGTTATTAAAAGAAAGGGTGTTCAATTCGTTTTACCGGTTGTGCTACAATTTTTTTTTAAAACATTGCACATTTCAAAAACATTGCACATTTGTAAAATTTCTACATTTAAGGAATCTAGATTTGTACCCGTTCGGAATGAAAGCGACTAATCTACATTTATACCCCTTCGGAAACAATTGGTCTACAATTAGTCTACATTGATACCCGTACGAGAACAATCGGGGACTAATTGTGGACCGATAGTTCTCGAAAGAGATCAATCCGGGACAAATCTCTTTCGGGATTAATCGCACATTTTTTGCAGGGTACATACATACATATATGTATATGTACATACATATATCTATGCATATCTCACTACAATTTATTTTTGTCAATAAATCAAAGAAACCCACCTAAAAACATATTCAATGAATGTTAATGTACCTCAAATAACACCATCTGCGTGCGTATGAATTTTTACATTTTAATTTACATTTACAAGGCACGTTCTCCCTGCACATCAATAAATTTTCGGAAACTTGCTGACACCCCGAAAATCCCGGGATAGCTAGAATTTTATCCCGGGATTTTCGGTATAAGATAAAGAGAGAATATTCCGCTATTATAGCAAAGAAAAGTTATATTTTATACAATTTTTATTGGTCTCAGATCTGTATACTAATAGCAATTCCCATTCTGAATGAAATGTTGCATTATTACATTGCAGTATCATAAACATGTGACCTGTGCCCTATTAAAGTGTTGCATTTTTCATGTGATGAATGAAACAAAAATAATGCAACCTTTTACTTGTGCTAAGAGCAGAAAATGTTGCCCGTAGTCGGGCCAGTTTTATATTTTGTCAATAGAACAAACATCCCTAAAAAAGTGTTGAGTCTGTGTGGAACAGAACAAAAAAATGTTACAGCCGGAAGAAAGTGCGACATTTTTGCTAGAATAAAAAGTCCATTAGTCAAAGAGGGGATTAAAATTTTTGATTTTTTTAATAATTAAATTTTTTTGTGTTGAAGTACGCGTTGTGAGGAAGTACGCTAGGTATTTTTAAAGCTTTTAGCTTGTGGCAAAATTCATTTGATAATTACTATTTCATGATTGTTGGTCAATCATTTCTCAAATGTTTTTTGGAATTTTCCCACATGGAAAGTAAATAGTGGAAGAAAATGGAAACAAAATTTTAATTAGAGTTGATAGTCTTACAACACTGCACTAAAATTAAATACGCAGCTGCATACTCGGAATTCATATCAAAATTGTGCCTGCGATATTTATCTATTCAGAAGTTGCATTAATTTTCTGAATTTTTCGGCAAGCTTGGAAATATAAGCTTAAACAAAGTGCGTCGTTAAATTCTAAAAAAATTTTTATTGGAAATTATCAAATGATTGCAAGCCTTTTTATTAATACTAGTATCGCCGGTGGTCGAAATTCGACCATGCAATTTATTTTTTCAACTTTGTATTTGTACAAAAATTATTCCTTTTCGCGGAGATAAGCAACACTTTCCAAATTCCAGTTGTACCGCAACACTGATTTGCCCTTTTGATCACGGTCCGACGCGAAATCATGGTCAAAATCAAGGCAGATCTAGGAAGGTAGGCCCGGTGGTGAGCGCTTTTAAATAAAGCGACTCTTCAACTGTGTTTACGATATTTGTAAACACGTTTACGATATCTATTTCTCTTAACTAAAAATTTTATTTATTAATTATAAACAAATTAAATAATTTATAGAAAAAATTATATGCCTATGCACTGCTCCTGACTCATACGAACACATCCATATCAATTTTATGTGGATATGAGTATGTTAAATGTGCAAAACAGCCTGGCAATTATTTGTATGGGAAAAATTTTAGCCTATTAATATATAGATCCTAAAAGTACCAACTGCAAAGGCAAATGTTTTGTTCACAAAATGTATGTAATTTTCGTTATTGGTTGTGCTTTTTAAAGTAACTCTTAGGTCTTATTAAATAATACGCACGATTTTACATTCCTATTTTATTTTGTTACTAATGAAATAATAAAAATGGCAATAAAAATCTGTTTTTTCTTTGCATTTTAAAGTTGTAGCGTTTCTCTAAAAATGCATTTGCTTTTTTCAACCCCAAATGTGGGAAAATAATACTTGTCGAAAAATTTTTGTAACAGAAATAAAATTCTACGTTTCAAAAGGATTTCCGTGTAGTTTTAGAGATATTAATTCCCAAAGAGGCGAAAAACGCAGTTTGTGGCCATACTCACTCCTCAATATTTTTAAAATTACTCACTTTCATTAAAAACTGATTACATCTATTGAAAGCACGATCATTTCTTTTGAAGACAACGTAGATATCTGAATAAGATACCCGAAAAAACAAAGTGCTGTTTTCAAGAGAAATGATCGTTCTTTCAATAGATGCAATCATCTTTTAATGAAAGTAAGTAATTTAACAGATTGAGCAGTGAATATAGCAAAAAATCGAATTGTACGTCTCTTTGGACACGAATATCTCAAAACCTACACGTATTACCGAAAACTCGACTTCAGATTCAGAATCAGCGCACCGAAATCCTTTAAAAAAAGTAGAATTTTATTTGAGTTAGAAAATTAATAAATTAAAGTCCAAATCCCGGGATTATAAAAAAAAACTAAAAATCCCTGGATTGTAAAAATCGGAAAAATTGGAATCCCTAATGTAGATATAATAAAAACATTTTTTGCGATATCTTTGTCAAATATATAGGTAATTCATTGAATGTTCCATACGTTCCACTGTGGACATAAAACCAAATAAATGGTTTTTTTTTTAAATGCGCGTGACAGCACAAATCATGCCGACTGGCGCCACATATGTTTTGTTATTTTTTTGCGCAAAATGCGCACGGTTCCCGCTAGTATTTATATTAACTAGAGTGTTGCCTACTGTCGAAACTCGACAGTTTTTCTAGAAGTTTTCTTATGACTAAGGTGCAACTATAGTTTTTGTATAATTGTTTGTTGTTATTGTCACTGTTACTATTTTGTTTTTGTTCCTGTTGATGCTGCTCCTTTTGTTGTTACTTTCACTGCTACTATTTTGCTGTTGTTATTGTTGTTGTTGGTGTTGTTGTCGTTAATCTTTCTCATAATCCTTCTACCTACTTCTTTCTTTCTATTTTTGCTCTATTCTTTCCTTAACTTCTTCCCGCTGTGGTGCAGTGGGTAGAGTGCTCGCCTGCTATGCCTGAGGTCTCGGGTTCTAACCACGGTCCGAGCAAAACACCAGAACAATTTTTCTAATTAGTAAAAAACCAATTATTGGGTTTTTTAAGAGCAGCGGTCACCTCTCGACAGTCGTTGGCATACCCTCCGAGAATATTTCTGCCATGAAAAAGCTTCTCACAAAAAATGCATTCGCCGTTCGGAACCGGCATAAAACTGTAGGTCCACCGAATTAGTAGGAAAAACAAAAAAAGGAGCGTACCTCGAATTGGGAGAGAAGCTCGGCCATAAAACTCGCCAGAGTTATAATAGCGCCATTGTATTATATTATATAACTTCTTTCCTACTTATTCCTTCTTATCCTTCTTATTACTTGACCTTATGTTTTTGTTGTAGTGCTTTTGCTAACTTTTTACGTTTCTACTTCTTTGAATGGTAAGTTTGGTGAAAACACACAAAGTCAGCTACATATGCTTGCGCATTGAGACAGCTCTGTTGTGTGCAAAAGCATGCAACAACAACCACACGGCAATTTTCCAACGACGATTGTGGACGCATTTTCCAACCAATTTTCATGAAAATTGGCGCAGTTCTATTTGAGAGCAATACCTTTCTAATGGTGTGTTTTAAAATCGGTTCAGTAGTTTCGACGGAGAAGATGGAACAAAATTTATGTTAGCGTATTTATAATATAGATTTATTTAACAAATTTTAATTACGGACGGTTATTCACACTCAAGTCAAACTTCGACTGAAAATTAGTGTAAATACATATATACATACCTCAATGAATTTTCTTAAAATAACGGTAAAAAACCTTACTATTGTTGTTATCGTTGTTTCTAGTCTTCCTAATTGCTTCTTTCTATTTCTCGACGTTCCTTTCCCCCTTTCTTTCCTACTTTTTCTTTTTTATTCTACTTATTCCGTGTATTTCTTTTTGTTATAGTGCTTATTGTCATTGCTAATATGTTTTTGTTGTTGTTTGTAGATATTATTTCTGTTTGTAGATGTTGTTGTTATATTTGGTGTGGTGTTGTTGTTGTTACTCGGACAAAAGTCTACATACACCCCTTATTTTTGCTATTTCACGGAGCCAACAGCATTAAAAGAAAAAAGTAAAAATGCAGTTTTATTTCAAACCTTTTCTTAACTACAATAAATAAAAGAAAACTCTATTTTAATAAGAAATAAAAAAAATACTGGCGAAATTCACAAAATCAGTGCTGACAAAAGTGTACATACAGCATGAGGTTACTGTCGTGCAACTTCTACACTGCGTTGTGATAACGGTGAAATACCGTTATTTGTGTCTTCGATCGATTTTGTTATTTTTGCAACTATTCACTTATATCAATCAGTTTTGGTTTGCACGTTATACAAAGTCAGGTACATATGCATTGGGACAGCTCTGTTGTGTTCAAATGCATGCAACAACAACCACACGGGAATTTTCCAACGACGATTGTGGGCGCATTTTCCAACCAATTTTAATGAAAATTGGCGCAGTTCTATTTGAGAGGTATTGCTCTAATGGTGTGCTTAGTTTTAAAATCGGTTCAGTAGTTTCGACGGAGAAGAAGGAACAAAATATATGTAAGCGTATTAATAATATAGATACTACTGCTATATTATTATATATGTGTGAGATTGAAATGGAAATACCTGTTTTTGAAAATTTGCTGTCCAACTGCACTTTCAATACGTACACGCAGTTCACTGCCTTTGCTATGAACCTGTTTCCACATATCCAGAACTTCTTGTTGTCGAGCAGATACATTATTTTTTTCGGATGGATATGCATTTTTTACTCTTCATAAAAAATATATAAATGTTAAATGAAAATTATTACTTTTTCTGTCGAGTAACTTACGAATCTCCAAAATAGTTCACCCGATCCACCTTCTCTTCGACAGGTGCCAATTCGCGCTCCAAATTTTGATGACGTCGTTGTAAGGCTTGTACAGTCTTCAAGTCAGGACTTATTACTGCTGTATCTAGCTGCAGCATCTTTTCGGTCATCCAAACTTTTGCCTCATCGCATGCGCGATTGAAAAGATCCACACTAGATGCACCTTCTAGATTTTTTTCTCGTTGTGCCTTTGCATTATTCAGACGGTGCCAAATTTGATGTATTTCCTGTTGGCGTGCTATAATTTTGTCCACTTGTGAGTGACCCTGTCGACGGAAATTTTCCACAGCACCATCAATTTCATCAATGCGTCTCGACGCCGCTGAGAGGTCAGTCAGAAATGTTTCAAATTTACGCTTTGCATTTTCGACACCTTCGCTATCTTCCGAATCAATTATACGTTCCTTCTCTTTCATCCATTTTTCGAAATCGTCACACTCTCGATAAAAACCGAACAGGTGTATCGAGTCATCGAGTAGCACATGCCGCTTCTGCGCTATGTATTGTAGTTCTTCATAAGTGTTATTTATTTGTTTTTGTCGCCTTTCCACATTATCAGTATTTTCGGTAAAACTAATGGAGGAGGCACTTAGCTTGACTAAAGGTTTTAGTGCGGATACTATCGGTTTGATGCGTTTCACAGGAACAACTTGGCGAACCAGGACAGTTTTCCTCACCTTTTGCAGAGTTTTAATTTTCTCCACTTTGGACACAATGCACGGAACGGCACGTGGTTCGATTTCACGAACGTAATTTGCTGGCACAAATCCTTCTGCACCATTATCCTTACGAACACACCACCAATCATCGTTTGTTTTAGACTTAAGCAACATCACTTCGCCTTTATCCATTTTCATACCTTGACCCTCAAAAGGAAACATTGAACGGACGTGAGGCAACAATTTCATTTCGGTAAATTTCTTATGCTCCAATTTTTCTACACACTCATCTTCCCACACCTCCTTTGGCATGAGCCGGATTTCGTTAACCCATTCATCATGTTCGATCTCAGGTATCTCTGGCTCAGTAGCTAAGAGCTTAATAAAAAAAAATAAGTTAGTTAAAAAATTAACTAAGAAGAGATATCAAAATATACCTCAAGAGTACAAATACCAGCTTTGATGAGCTTTTCGGCTTGTTGATTTAAATTAAGGATATCACCAGAGTAGGCATTCAATTCACCTTGAAGATCGCGATGGCGCTGTAACAGCGCTTGTGCTGAGGGTTCGTCAATGCCAAAATCGTTCGATTTTACTAAAGACATCTTTTCATTCAACCAAGATTCAGCTTCATTGGCATCTGTGTAAAATTGATACCCCTCGGCGGCATCCTCAAGTTGACGGTGCCGCAGTTCGATCAATTCCTCTAAGACCTTCCAATGTGCTACCAAGGAGTCAATACGGCTTTTGATTTCTGCTAAGCGTGGATGATTTTCGCCGATAAGTTTCTTGGCAGCATCTAACATTTGCGTTGATTTTGGCTTACGTACTTTTATTTCATCTTCTAATGCTTTGTGTTTTTGTTGCAAAGATACTACAGCACGAAGATCCTTTGCTGTGATTCCCGTCTTGCAGATTCTTTGTTTGTCAATAAGCCATCCTTCCTCATTGTCATAATCTTCCATGAAATGGTAAAAGTTTCTTGCTTCCTCCAAGTACGCTCGTCGCTTTGTGCACAACTTCAACAAACTATAGAGTAATTTTCATTATAATTGGGAATTAAATTTTTAAATGCAACCTTTTACACTTACATTGCGTAGGCTTCCCCAAGTTCGACAATGCGTTGAACAAGCACTACTGCATCCTTTTGTTCTGATGTTTTATATGGTTGGGCTTGTCGACTAAAACGCTTCAATGATTCGCCAAAAGTGTTTACTTGCAGTTCTTGTAGTGAATGTGCTTGAAGCAATTCTTCTACGCCTAGCAAATGCGGGCCTACATCCTCGGAGGCAAATTGAATTTGGAGCTCCCTTATCGCTTCCGTTG
Source organism: Urophora cardui (assembly GCA_960531455.1). Classification (NCBI taxonomy): domain Eukaryota; kingdom Metazoa; phylum Arthropoda; class Insecta; order Diptera; family Tephritidae; genus Urophora; species Urophora cardui. Next base: position 86,699,950 of record OY482673.1, on the reverse strand, counting down.
CACTGGAGATTTCGAGCAGTAAGTTCATCAATGTGCTCATTTGTGATAAATTTAATCGCTGATTTTCAAGTAGTTCCAGTAGTTTACGCCATTTGTCCATTACTTCGATTTCACGATTCTTCACGCGTTCTTTGCCATGATAGCTTTCCCTTTCTAGTTCATTCGCCATAGCGGTTAGGTCGCTGAAACGATCTACACGCGCTAATATATCCGCCGAAATGGCTTCATGTTTTTTGAGTGTAGCGTCTACTTGTCGCAAATAACGTGGATCGGAAAGTACTTGAATCATTTCTTTTAGGTAGCCTTCTCTCAGCACAGATTTCTTTTCAAACTTATAATTAAGTTGTTCGAGTTTTTCTTGTCGCAAAAGCTCCTCACGCAGGGCCACCTCACGATTGTGCTCTGCATATTCGAGTAACTGCCACGCTTTTTCGATATCGTTCACCAATTGTCCTTCTTGCGGATTATAGGGCGGCTGATTGAGTGCCTTTAATAGTGTGTTAATAGTAAAAAAGAGGGCTTCAATTTCACTTCGTTCTTTATACCTTCAAGGAAAAAGGAAGAACAACGAAACAGAATATTCTAATTAAATTCTTAAAGAGAATTACTGATCACTCACTTCGGCGGCTTTTCAACTGTTCGATATTCCTTAAACGCCAATAATTTACGTTGTATGCCCTCTAACGAATTAGGAAAATCGCGCTGCTGCAATGCCAAAGTTTTTTGTCTAATCCAACTTAATAGATTTGTTGTCAGCCGTTCATAATACATTTTTTTGCTATCTGCATCCATCAATTGCCCCACAATCTTAAGAAAGAAATATGTAGAAGTTATAAATACATACATACATACTAAAAAATTTATATAAAATTTTTAACATACGTACATATCTCACCCTAAATCATAAAGTGACACAACTCAAAATTCGAAAATTTTCAGGAGCAAAGAAACTGTTTTCTTTACAAGCATTTATATGGCAAAAGGCCACGTGTAATGGCTGTTTTTCAATCAAAATAGACAACGATTGATAAGTTTTTGTTTAGCAATCGCTAGAGGTATGTTAGGTGTACCGGTTTATGATAAAAACCCAATTTCGAAAAATTTTGAGTTGTATCACTTTATGATTTGGGTGCGATATGTACATTTGCCGTCTCGTCTTATATGGACCAAAAAAAAAGTCCACCGTACGCCCCACATATGATTTCTTTTTCGAAAACATTTGTGGAAACTTTTTTTATTTTTTTTTTGGATGCCGCTAGATGTCGCTAAAATTGAATTTTTCATATCTTCGGTATTTATGGTCCGATTTTTAAATTTCATACCCCAATCTCTTTGGCTTGACAGGAGGGTTTCAAGTTTATAATTGTATTAACCCTATATGCGCCATTGGGGCCACTGTCACCCCGTACTTAGTTTATACCACCTTAATGTCTCTTTTTTTTTTGCCGGAATGACGCGTCGTCAAAAAACGTTAATCTTTTGCAAAAGAAGTATTTCAATCACTTCAGTAAAATTGGAAATAAAACACATTCACAGGATTATATGAAAGGCCGGCAGTAAAAAGTGTACATATTTTTTGGCTTATAAAAAAATCTGTAAAAAGGTGTACAAAAAAAAAAAATTCCGTAAGAAGTGGGCAAACATTTTTTTTCCATAAAAAGTGTACAAACAAAAAAATTCCGTGAGAAGTGGATAAAGCTTTTTTTCCGTAAAAAGACATAGAAATTTATTCTGTAAAAGGAGGACACAGCATTTTCTCTATAATAAGTAGGTGGACATATCATGTTTAGAAAAGATTGGATGGATGTGCGTGTTAATTATTATAAAGTTAAGTGCATACAGATGATTTGTAATCATTATTATTTTTATTATAGTTATAATTATTATTTAAATATTGAATTAATAAAAAACTAAATTTAATTAATAAAAAAGAAAGTGGTTCATAATAAAATTAATTTTATTCTTTTTTATTCATCATCACTCTCTCCGCTAGCCATTCCACCATCTCTAATTTCTGGATCCTTCTGCAGATTCTTGTAGAATTGACGATGTTGGGGGTCAATAAATTAAATTAATTCCATTAAATCGCTCAATTTCGCATCAGATATAGGTCTTCCAGAGGAAAAAAGTAGAGGAGTGTAAGCCATTTTAAATGCGTCATTAGATACTTTTTTCTTATTTATTTCAATTCTTTGCATTACTTTTTAATCAGCGAAAGCAAAAATTGTAAAAGGTTGCTTTTTTATTAATTAAATTTAGTTTTTAATTAATTCAATATTCTAATAATAATTATAACTATAATAAAGCTCTTAAAAAACCAGCGGTCACCTCTCGGCAGTGGGGGCGGCATACCCTCCAATTGTATTTCTGCCATGAAAAAGCTTCTCACAAAAAATGCATTCGCCGTTCGGAGCCGGCATAAAACTGTATGTGCACCCAATTAGTAGGAAAAACAAAAGGAGCACACCTGGAATTGGGAGAGGAGCTCGGCCATAAAACTCGTCAGAGTTATAATAGCGCCATTGTATTATATTATAATAAAAATAGTAATGATTACAAATCATCTGTATGCACTTAACTTTATAATAATTAACACGCACACCCATCCAATCTTTTCTAAACAACATGATATGTCCACCTACTTATTGTGAACTGAGGAGACCCCTACCGAAATTTTATGGCGAATAATTTTCTAGAACATTTTAGCCCTCTAGCGACCTTAAAATACTATTTCCTGACTATACTATATTTCCTTACTGTATAAAATCGGGTCAGAATAACCCTTTCTTAGGGGTGATAGATGGCGCACATAGGGTTAATACAGTTATAAAGTTGGAACGTTCCTCTCAAGCCAAAGATATTGGTGTATCAAATTTAGAAATTGGACCATAAATACTGAAGATATGAAAAAAAAATGAATTTTAGCGACATCTAACGGCGTCCAAAAAAAAATTTTCCAGAAATGTTTTCGAAAAAGAAAACATATCGGGGGGGGGGGGGGGGGGGGGCGTACGGCGAACTTTTTTTTTGCATATTTAGACCTAAAATGCATATTTACGGTCAAAATGCATTTCGTGCTTATTTTGGCACTTAATCGAGCAATATCGAAAAATATTAAGCTGGCAACATCTTATCTGTGGTTAATTCAGATAGTTGCGTATACATACAAACAAGGCTATTTATAGGCGCGTCACATAGCATACGTCAATCCGTCTACGTCGACGCATGTGACTAGGCATGGGTAACACTGCGCTGCGCCGCGCAATTGCGCTGGCGCCAACCCTGGTGTTATTGCGCTAACTCCGATTTGGAAAATGCGCCAACTCTATATAGCGCCAACTCAATGTAGCGCCAACACAGTATAGCGCCAACTCAGTATAGCGCCAACTCAATGTAGCGCCAACTCAATGATGCGCTATTGTAATATAACACTGACTCAATTTCGTGCGCTAACACCAGCACCAATATAGCGCTAGTGTAAATTGGCACCACCACAAAGCCAATAACAGCACAGCGTATATGACACCGTCACAATTATGTATGCTAACGCCAATACCGAACCATCACTAATACGAAAGGGTATTGATATTTTACTTTCACAAATAAAGAAGACAAAATTGACATTATCTGTGAATAGGAGAGAAAAATATAATACAAAATAAATTAAATAAAATATTTATTAGCATATAGTATATTTTTGTTACGCATGGTAAATGGTAAGGGGAAATTTCGATATAATGCGCCCGGACCCGGAATCTTTTTTTTTAATAGGGTGGAGCCGACCCTCGTATTTCATAATGAAGATGCCGAAAAACGAGATTCCGGCATATTTTCACAAATATACGCAAATTATTTTTAAAATTAAATTTAATTGTGGCACAATTATTCTGCCAGCGTGTAGGTAACCAGAATTGCACCAAAAGAAATAAAACGGGTATAGTAGACAGTAAGAAGCAAACAAGTGTTATTTATCGATTATTCCATGGCAATTGCGCTAAAGGTGTTATTGCGCCAGAACCGTGCGCGGCGCCACGGTTGGCGCTGGTGTTATTGTATCAGCGCCAAAAAAAATTGCGCCATTACCCATGGCTACATGTGACTGACAGCTCAGTAAACTGTGGGCATTTAAATGTGCATTGTCACAAGTACGACGGATCCGTCGCCGCAACGTACCAAAGTTGCCCAACATTCAACTTTTGGTATACGTCAATCCGTCGCTATGCCAGCTGATTGCTTTTGATTGTTAACCTTTAGTTATACTAAGGCAACACTGGCAGCTTCATAAGCCAAATTGTATTGCTCCGTGATTATTGTTATTAATTTTCGTATTTTCTCGTTATTAATCGGCTTTTCAATTAAAATTTGTGCCGAGAAATTTGGGAAGCGATTTTCCTACTCCGACGAGATCGTTAAAGTTCTACAAAAGATAAGTATTTAAGAACTTAATAGTTTTAATAAATACTCATTTATATACATATATACATACATAAAGATAAACATATATGTAAATACATACATACTAAGCAACATTTTGTTTTGCGCAGAGTTGCATCAGCTGTGCTGTACCAGCAGGTGGCGATGCCAACCCCTTTCGGCAGTTGGATCAGCTGAAATCCTGCATTTCCGGTGAACTGCATTACCGGCAGTTAGTGCTCTGCACAAGTCCAAATTGATAATATACATATATATATATATATAAAAATAAAATACAAATAAAAGGAAATAAAATACAAATAAAAGGAAATAAAATAAAATAAAATACATGAGTGCTCCAGGCACTCACTCTAACAATAACATATTGAGAAACAATTGGTATTTCACAATGAGGTGCAGTACCAATGAAACCAACCTAAACGTGCGTAAAGATAAAACAGACGATCAAAGAGCACAATCCTGCTCACCCGCTATTTCTGGAAATATTCCGCAATGCAAAAAGTGGGCGAAAAGGTTCAGACCGGATTGGACCGCTATATATTAGTAAAAAGAAAGCGGTCCCCGGAGAAAAGTGGTAAACCAAATAAGCTTTTAAAAAATTCCACGGTGAAAGAACCACCAAATGATGCACCACAAGTAGCCAATAACAAATTTAGCCTCCTTGACCAAATTGATGATAAGACTCCTGAAATACCGCAAAAAAAAAAAAATCCAAAACTCCACCAATCTACCTGAGAGAACCAAGTTCTGGCATACTTATAAACAAATTGATAGTATTGATAGGGGAAAAGAATTTCCACATTGTACCCCTTAAAAAGGGAAATATCCAGGAAGTAAAAATCCAAACGTACGGTGAGGAATACTTCCGTAAAGTAATTAACGACTTTGAAAAAAAAACAGTCTTTCTACACATTCCAGCTGAAAAGTAGCCGCGGCTTGTCAGTTGTGTTAAAAGGAATAGAAAGTTCCGTAAATTCCACTCCTTCACATTGGTCGCCTTGCCGCGGCGAAGGGGCTTAAGTTGCATATCGAGGCATCCCTCCATAGAGGGAACCTCGATGTGGGACGAACTAAGAGGAAAGCCCTCCATTTGCCTGCATACGTAGAGAAGTATAGCCTACCAATCCGGTAAGCTATCTCCTATGCGTGTGTTGGAAATGGCGGGATTGCCGCACCAACACCACCCTAATCCAAGGTGTTCAGGTATACGTGCTGAAGGATGAATGGTCAGTGGGTGGCTAAAATAACTGATCCCGTACGGTCCCCTCCGATGCCCGGGCAAGGTCGGTTGTATAAGTGCCTTCTCCCCGCATTCCGGCTCTGCGGACGAGTGACGACCCTTTCCGTAACACTCGTGGGAACAAAAACATGGAAAACTTAAACAAAAAAAATGAAAAAAAAAAACAAACCAAAATCAAATGCCAATGACGAACGAAACGGAACAGGACAACACAGCGACGGACAGAGATACGGACTCGACAATGCACTCTATGACTATGACCACTACAACTTTCTACAGAAATCCTGAACCTTTGGTGACGGATTCTGAGGAAGAGACGCTGGCATCGAGCCAGGATACAATTATAAGTGCCGTGGGAAGTACCAACCATAGTACGCCCAGGGCACAAACAGCACAACAACAGAGCACATCCTCCTAAGCAGTAGGAAGCACCAACCATAGTGCACCTGCTGTCGCGGGGGACGTCAAGAAAACAAGGACGAAGAGCGACCGCCAGCTCCGGAAAAACAAATACCAGAGGGCTTGCTGAAAAAGCTAGAAAATGGTGACTCTCCTGGCTGTTCGAAGGATGTGGCAAGATACAAAAAGGTGATTGAGGAGTTTGAAATCTACGAACGTGAGTTTCAGGCTTCTAAACCACCTCCAACAACAACAACCGACGCCAGTGAAAATTCTCAAAAGAGAAATAGATCTGACAACGATAACATCAGCAACACCACTGAGGCGACAAAGAAGCCCAAACGGGCTGACATGCCAGCCACGACACAGCGTCACTTTAGCGACGTCGCCAGAGACCATCTGCAAGTGGCCATTGTAGACGCGAACATCAGATCGCCAGCATCAATTCAGCAGAACTGGATGGAGATCGAGATCGGGTTGACGAAGCTCGCGATGCGTCGCGTGCTTGACAATCCGGCGGGTCCCCATCCGGTCTTTGACTCCTCGGAGTTGCTCAGGGGATACAGGGTGATCAAATGTGCGGATGAGTTTTCCTTGGAGTTCCTAAGGAACAGCGTTGCTAGGGTCAGCGAAGGGCTCGAGACTCTCGAGCTCAAGCTGATCCAAGCGGCGGACGTTCCAAGGAGGCCTCGTGCGCGCATTTGGTTACCCCCCACGGACAACCCGGGGGAGGAGCTGTTGAAATGCGTGAAGCTGTACAACAGTCACATACCGGCCGTTGCAGAGTGGCAGCTCATTAGGGCGGAGACAACAACAAATACCAGCAGACCGATACTCGTGGCGATCTGCGAGGAGTCGCTCGAAGCCTTGGCAAAGGCAAATCATAAGGTTGCCTTCGGCATCCGTATGGGCAAAGTCAAGGTCTTCACTGGCGACAAAACTCCCGATGAAGACGACCCTGAAGAGGTAGAAGATGCAGGTCAACTGCTGAGGGGCATCAACATCAATGACCCCACATCATAACAGACTCATCAGCTGCGCCCAGATTAATCTGCAGCACTCAAAAAGTGCCACGGATAATCTGAGGATTCTCCTGGTGGAGGATGACGTCGATATCAGTTTCGTCCAAGAGCCCTGGGTGTACAACCAAGCAGTGAAAGGGCTAAACACCAGCACACACACGCTATTCTACAAGGCTGACACAGGTAATCCTAGATCATGCATATTAATCAAAAAAGGTTTCAATGCATTTCTTTGTTCAGATTACAGCACAGCAGATACACGGTGGTCAGGGTACGGGGCGTAGACGAACGACCCATTTTCGTGGTGTCGGTGTATATGGCTCACGATAGGGAAGCTCCAGTCCCGGAACTGCGGCACTTCCTAAACGACAACAGCGACCGCACGATCATATGCTGTGACGCGAACGCCAGACATTCAATCTGGGGGAGTTCTGCAACCAACGATAAGGGTGAGTCCTTATTTCAATTTATATTAAACACTAGATTAAGTATATGTAACGTAGGGTCCAAACCGACCCTCAGATTTCCCAGTTCCGAGAGGTACCAAGGATGGGAGGAGGTCCTAGATCTGACTCTCACCACAGACGCAGATGCGTCGCTAGTGGAGAACTGGAGAGTATCCGACAAACCATCCCTATCGGATCATTGCTGGATCCTCTTCGGCTTAAGAGTGGGATCTGGACACCCTCCTCCTATCCGCTATAGGAACCCCAGAAGAACTAAATGGGATGCATTTACAAGAAGATCAGATAAATTTCTCTCCAAGGGTCTCAAAACTAAAATAGAGAGCTCCGATGAGCTTGATGCAGTAGTTGAAAACTTAGAGAAAACGCTAACAAAAGCGTACACTAAGTCCTCGTGGAATGGGGAACTCAGGGATCTAAGAACAACAGTAAGAAGAACCTTCAATGAATGCTTCAAAACTAAAATATAGAACCCATATAAGGAGGCACTAAAAAAATATAAGCAAGCACTAAGGAAAGCCAAGGCCGAGTCCTGGAAATCCTTTTGCTCCTCAATAGAAAACAGCGGGGAATCCTCCAGACTGAGCAAAATTCTGTCTAAGGTTCATACTAGCCCCCATTTCGTAAGAGGGGGGGGGGGGGGGGCGGTGAATGGACAACCTCGGAAGAGGACTCCCTAGAAACTCTTATAAATGCGCATTTCCCTGGTAGTGAAATGGTATCGACCAGTGCACCTCAACCAGTACAACTAGTACTACCAGAGGGGCTGTCAGAATCGATCATTAGCAGGGAAAAAATCGCGTACGCCATTAATAGCTTCTCTCCATACAAATCGCCAGGCCCAGATGGTATCTATCCGATAATGCTACAAAAGCTAGGAGACCCCTTGACACTCTGGCTGGAAAGGGTATATAAAGCTAGTATTGCCATGACCCACATTCCAGTAAGCTGGAGAAGGGTCAAGGTCATCTTCCTACCTAAAGCAGGGAAAAGATCCCACGAGCAGGCCAAAGACTACAGACCCATTAGCCTAACCTCCTTCCTCTTAAAGGTCTTGGAAAGGCTCATTGACATCCATATAAGAGCGATCATAACAGGGCCTAAACTCTCCAAAGCTCAACATGCTTACATGAAGGGCAGGTCCACTGAAACAGCTCTTCATGAGCTAGTAACCACCATAGAAAAATCACTAAAATACAAACAATTCTCCCTAGCGGCCTTCCTTGATATCGAAGGCGCTTTCAATAACATCGAGATCAACCAGATTGTAGGATCCCTCGAAGGTCTAGGTATCAACTACCATATCTGCAGATGGATTCAATCTATGTTGAACAACAGAATAATTCAAGCCAGCATGGGTTCGGTCACGGCTACACGCTATGTGAGGAGGGGCACACAACAGGGTGGCGTTCTCTCTCCTCTACTATGGGCTGTGAACGAAATACTACTCGAGCTCAACAAAAACGGAGTAAAGATAGTGGCGTATGCTGACTATGTAGCAATAATAGTATCGGGCCCGTTTCCGTCGACATTAAGTGATATAATCCATGCAGCCCTTAACAAACTGAAATTATGGGCCGCCAAAAGCGGACTCAGTATTAATCCTAGCAAAACCAAACTGGTGCTATTCAGCAACAGATATAAAATACCACAATTCAGAATGCCCTCTATAGACGGCAACACTCTCGAACTATCTGAAAAGGTTAAGTACCTGGGTGTCGAAATAGATCGCAAACTGAATTGGACAAACATGGAAGACAAAGATCGAAAAGAGAGCAGAAAAGGCACAAATAGCCTACTACTCGTGCAAAAGAATATTCAGCAGAAACTGGGGTCTTACGCCCAAATTTGTCTTGTGGCTATACACAGCCGTCATACGGCCAACACTAACATACGGTGCGATAGTATGGTGGCCAGCCCTACACAGGCAGTACAACGTCAAAAAACTAAACAGCTTACAACGGACAGCATGTGCTGGGGTGACAGGAGCATTGAAGTCGTGTCCAACTGACGCACTGAATATAATCCTGCATCAATTACCAATTGACCTTCACATTCGTGAAACTGCAACGAGGTCGGCAATACGACTTCTTGAGTCGGGCTGCTGGACTGACAGGCAATATGGTCACGGTAATATCCTCAACATGCTTCCCGGATTACAGAAAACATCAGACTACCTCCCAACCACACTGGACTTTAACAGGAACTTTAAGGTGAAGTTCCCCTCGAGAAGGGAATGGAGAAGGGATAGCGTGCGGAAGAAGGAAACAATCTCGATCTACACAGACGGGTCCAAAATGGACACAGGTGTGGGGTCGGGAGTTTTCTCTGAGCAACCAAATATCTCACTCTCTTTCCGTCTGCCAGACTCAGCCAGCATATTCCAAGCGGAGTTCCAAGGCATAGAGCGGGCCTGCGAGTTCTTGCTAGAAAGCACAGTCAGGGGACGCGAGGTGCACATATACACAGACAGTCAAGCGGCGCTTATGGCCCATAACAACATCCAAGACAGTCCGAAGCTGCAAAGATGCTGTTGAAGCAATAGCGGCGGAAGGCGTGGCCATCTCGCTCATCTGGGTTCCTGGTCACAGGAACATTGAGGGCAACGAGACGAGAGACATTCACGACAAACATAAGGAACTGGCCACACTTCGGTGGAAATCTACAGCAACATGCAAGATAACGAAGCAAACCTGGCCGGACTACAACATAATAAGAACTAGGGAACTCCTTAGTAGATCAAGGAAAGAAATCTTCAGAATTACAGCCACTATCACGGCACACTGGCCTTTTAGCAAACAAGCCGAACGGATGGGAATCCCATTCAACACTAGATGCAGAAGCTGCATCGAAGATGGCAGTGAGGAATCGATCACACATTTCCTGTGCGAATGTCCTGCACTGTCTCATAGCAGACACAAATCCTTTGGTAGGTTTGAACTCCAAAGCCTTAAGGACTTATCAGTTTGCCCCCCAGGATGATGAACCGCAATAACAACAACCGATCTCAGAAGGTTTACCGAGGGAGCCAAATATGGTTTCGTACGGATGGAGAACCGTGACGACAGGGATTATTTGGTCCATGAGTACGTGCATCAAAATGGCGCCTGGTGCGCTAATTGGGCCTGGCTAAAGCCGGGCAGCACAGCAACCAACCAACCAACCAACCCACTGAAATAGAGAATGCTCTAAAAGAGGAAGGGTTTAAAATACGATATGTACATAATATAAAAAATAGAAATAGATCCAGAGTTCCAACTCTTAAAGAAGGGAGATGTACATCCCATATACAACTTGCGGTACCTTCTGCACCGTCGTATCACTGTGGAAGAACCACACAAATGGGTGGGACCTGTACAATGCCACAACTGTCAGGAGTTTGGGCACACTAAGCGATACTGCACCTTGCCTAGTGTTTGTGTTATATGTGGGGATTTACATACCTCCAAGGATTGTGTGAAAGCAAGAGACAACTCGCAATTAAAGAAATGTAGCAATTGCGGAGAAAATCACACTGCGAATTACAGGGGCTGCCCGGTGTATACTTCCTTAAAGGAAAAGAGTACTCAGAAAACCACTAGTTGCGCCTCGACCCCAAAGATCCAACTAGTTCCAAAACCACGAAATGTTCCAAATACGACCTATAACAACGTTCCTCAGAATCGTTTCAGGACATATTCAGAAGCCCTGAAAGGTATGAAGGAGCCAGAAACGCAGGAGATTCCCACTCCATCTACAAATTTGGAAAAAACGTTAAACAGCTTTGTGCAAATGATGCAAGATCATATGAAATCAATGCAAAATATGATGCAAGAATTAATTAGGAACCAAAACCTCCTACTACAAACAATCTTAACAAGACCATGTATTCCCTCAATATAGGTTATTGGAATGCCAACGGTGTAAGCCAACACCGGAATGAACTCCAGATCTTCCTAGAAAGCCACCAAATAGACATAATGCTATTGTCCGAAACTCACTTGACAGTTTTCAATCATTTTAGTATTGATGGCTTTGCTTTTCACGACACTAAACACCCGGAAGGAAAAGCTAGAGGTGAAACCGGTATACTTATAAAAAAAAGAATTAGACATCATGTTCTGGAAGAATATTGCAAAGATTACATCCACTCAACGTCCGTCCATATAGATGATAGTTCTGGTGGGATGACCATAACTGCAATATATTGTCCCCCCCCCCCCCCCCCCCCCCCCCCCGCTACAATATAACAGAATCCCAATTCACTGAATTCTTCTCCAAGTTAGGCACAAAATTCCTTGCAGCGGGAGATTATAACGCAAAACATAATTTTTGGGGATCTAGATTAATATCACCAAAGGGAAGAAACCTATTCAAAGCTATTCAAATCAATAGTTTAGATATAATTTCCACCGGTCAACCAACATATTGGCCTGCTGATAGAAGCAAAACACCCGACCTCATCGACTTTGGTGTTACTCGCGGCTTAGAGCGAGGAAGAGTTCAGATAAAACCACTTTTCGATCTATCATCCGATCACTCACCTAGCCTTATAACTATTAACACATCCCCAACTTTTTACGAACTAAATCCTGGCTTAACTAATAAATATACTAACTGGCTTAAGTACAAAAAATACATAAGTTCCCATATTAACTTAAATGCAAGCCTCAAGTCACCTGGCGAGGTGGACAGTGCGATTATCGGTTTCTAAACTCCGTCTACGCCCCATTTATCTGCCAACTACCTGACGAAGAAATAATAGAAGGACTCAAAGATGAAGGCGTTATTGCTGTACATAAGTTTACTAAATTAAGTAATAATTCTCGTATTACAACAGGTGCTTTGTTACTTACATTTGACAAATATACACTACCTAATCGCATTGAAGTAGCCTGGCATTCCCTTGATGTCCGTCCCTATTATCCCAATCTCATGCGTTGTAAGTGTTGTCAGCTATTAGGTCACACCACCAAACGTTGTAACGGCACTCCCTCCTGTGTAATCTGCAACCTTCCCCCAAACCACTCCTCTCCTGCTCAATGCTCCAGAGTTAAATGTGCCAACTGTGATGGTGATCATCCCTCATCTTCTAACGCTTGTCCAAAATTCAATCAATCTAAAGAAATCCTCAAGATTAAAATTATACACAAATGTTCAATGCGCGAAGCTATTAACCTTCACAAATCCTCCCACCCAACCACCCCTATAACCTCTACTTTTGCCACTGTTACTGCATCTAACAACAATTTCTCTAAATCAAATACCTCTTCAAACATAGAAAAAAACTCAAACAAAATATTACCTGTTAATAAAATAAATTTTACAACACCAACAAATAACACCAACAGCACATCATCCTTCTCTACCATTATGGTTGACAAAGACTTTATCCAAACCCCTTCCCCCTCGTTCTCCTCCCTTAACAATTCTCCCTCGCCGCCATTCTCTCCCCTCTCCATCAACTCAACACCTACCTCTTCCCTCCCAATATCCTCTTCACCCCCAAACCTTGTACCTCCCCCCTCTCACCAACCTTTCTCCCCCTCCAAAAAACCATACATAATTTTTTAATATAAATTATTTTACCTCCTTTATACCAACACAATTATTTTTTCTCTTTCCTTTCCCTTTCAATGATTACAATCATTCAGTGGAATATTAACGGTTAATTAAATAATTATTTTGAACTTGAAATATTAATCAAAACCCATAATACCTCCGTTATCTTATTAAATGAAACGCATTTACCAAGTAATGTATCAGCCCACACCCCTAAAGCATATATTGGTCATTTTTTCAATTTACCTTCCAATACCACTAGCAAACAAGGTATCGCCATATCATATCGCCCAACAAATTCGTAATAATCTGCGCCTATTCACCCCCCAGCCAAAATGTTTCTTTATTAGATATTTCTAACCTCTTTCCTTCCCACTCTACTCCCTTTTTACTTGCTGGTGACTTAAACGCCTGGAGTCCCCTTTGGGGCTCCTCCTCAACCATTTTTAAAGGCCGCCTAATTGAGGATTATATACTTAGTTCTAGCTGTATTGTGCTTAATGATGGTTCCCCTACCCACTTCTCCACTCATTCCACGTTCACCCATATTGACCTCACTCTTTGTTTTTAGGAAAAAAGCCAAAGCAGCCAAAATCAAATCGTTTCGGTCTTTCACCAGCAATATTAACTGTTCCTCCGATCCCAAACAAATATGGGCAAACATAAAACGTCTAGCTGGTAACCCATCTTCTACACTCATCAGTCCCCTTAACACTCAAAAAGGCAATCTAATATATCCAAAGGATATAGCTCTAGAACTTGCCAAGCATTTTTCCTACTCCTCTTCTGATGTCAATTTCTCTTCTGAATTTTCTGATAATAAACGCTCTCTACTCTCACATGACTATCTAACACCCTCTCCCTTTTCTCAATCAGCCAAATATCTTGACTCAGACCTAACCCTATTCGAACCCCATAATGCACTATCTGCTGTCAAAGGAAAAACACCTGGTATAGATAAAATATCCTATCCCATTATAAAAAATCTCCCTCCTGTTATCTTAACCCGCCTCCTTGCCCTTTATAACAACATCTTTAAAACGGTCTCTTTCCCCAAAATCTGGAAAACTAGCGCAATTATTCCTATCCTAAAACCCAACAAACCTTCCGGCGAAGTCACCAGTTATCGTCTTATTTCCCTTCTTCCATGCCTAGGTAAACTATTAGAGAAAATTATTTCAACCAGACTTTCCTGGTTCCTTAATTTTAATAACCTTATACGTCCAAGTCAGGTCGCTTTTAAAAAATGCCAAAGCACCCTCGACGCCCTTCTACACCTCGATTATTACATTTCTGACGCTTTGTTAGATAGTAGATATACATTTAAACAACATTGTCAATACCTTAGAATTATACTCTTTAAAAATTCAAATATAATTAAGTATTTATCATGCAAGCGCTCGTTCATAGGCCCGGAGCTTCTCATCAACGTCGTTAAAGCACTTATATTATCCCCAATCGACTATGCTTTGGAAATATATGGCAATCATTCCAAAAATAATATAAAACTTCTGGCTGCTCCGTATCACTCAACTATTAGAAGATCGTTACGTGCCTTTCCGATATCATCAATCAAGAACATATTAGCAGTCTGGTTTACCCTCTCTTACCGATAACACAATGGATAGCATCTCCAAGCTATATCCCAAGTTAATTCTCAGCTCCAATCAAGTCTTACGGAAATCTTTTAATTCAGCCACATCTCGCAACCGTACACCAAAAATTCAATCTGCTATATATAGATGCGCAAACTTCGCCAAAGCCAACAATTTGCCGTTGAAAATGTCACAATTTCGCAAAATTCGTCATCCTCCATGGTTAATCCCAAAAACATGCTTTATTAATAAGCTTACCCGCCTATCTAAAAACATCAACCAAGGGAGGTTTATAACTCATAATTCTATGAAATCATGGCTAAATATAAACAAGAAAATTGGAAATTCGTCTTCACTGACTGATCCAAAACTGCGCAAACATCTTTTGCTGTTGTTACCGAAAAAGGTGAACCAATTTCACATGGATTCCTCTTTCCATTTTGCTCGATATTTACTGCTGAGACCACCGCTATTTACAATGCACTTCAATATGCTACAAAAAACTCTGGAAAATACATTATATGCACAGAGAGTTTATCCAGCTTCCAAGCCATCCAAAATCCCAACAATTCCACAAATATAATTGCAATAATCAGAGATTCTCTCATTTCATACTCCGGGAAAATAAAAATTATGTGGCTGCCAGGTCATACCGGAATAACTGGCAATGATCATGCTGACAGATTAGCTAAAGATACTATGACCATCCCTACGCTAACGAGCTTCTTCTTCACAAAACCAGATATATATAGTTTTATTAAACAAAAAAGGCATTCATTGTTAGCACTCCAATACTCCATATTTAACCCTACCAGGATCAAACCTCATTATCCGTCATCTATACCTACAAACATCATTACGCCGTATATACGTCTTCAAATTGGACACACCATCCTAACACACTCCCACCTTCTCGACACAACCAGAACCATTTGCTTTTTGTAATACAGCAGCAACTGTTATTCATCTTATGGAATTCTGCCCAGGACTTGAAGAAAAAAGGCAAGCTTTCTTTACCGATGTCAGTCCCATCTCTCTTCTCTCCAATCCAAATCAGAGCAATATTAAAACGATATATGGATTTCTTAAAGAATCTGATTTACTCCGAAGAATTGGATACAAAAACATTAATTTACCGGACAGCCGATAGCCTATGAAGCTAGCGCTGCATTATCTAGTAGTTTATACATATGTATGTTATTTACATTTTATAAGCTTCTATAAATAAATAAATAAAAAAAAAATAAAATACAAAGCCAACGGCAAATGAACTGGTGCCTCTTTGACACATTTTCGCTAGTTCTGAACCAGTAATTCTGTTCTCTAGTTATTGACTTCCCTGCAGAACATGTACAAATATGCAGACACATACCTATATTAATATGTACATAAATATGTACATATGTAACGAATCTATATAGTAGTATATTTTAATAGCTACATATATTATATATTTAACTAGCTGACCCGGCAAACTTCGTTCTGACCAAAATAGATTTTTTTTTATTAATTTCATTTCAAAAATTGTTATTACACCGGTATTGTTTTTAATAGAAAATTAACGATTTTTTACTACTACATTGTGTATACAATTTCAAAAATATATAATTTTAGTATTCAGTTTAAGGCTGCACGATACACAACATTTTTAGTTTTCTGTTCCGGATATTTATTTTCACTGAGTATTGACTATTTTAACCAAGTAAGTAAGAGTATTGATACGTATAGTATACCTCCATAATGGTTTTCAGGCCCCTCCTCCAACCCTTTTAGATATATTCAGCCTCAAAAGTTTAGTACGTATGGGAGGTGCAATGCCCCATTTTTCGATAAATCTTTTCTTTTTTTTGGGTGAACATGGTATTGATATCGTATATCTGCATAGTGATTTCTATGTACATACATGCCATGAACGCTTTTAGGGATAACTTTTTGGTTGCTTGTTTTTCCGACAGGGTAGGAATATGATTGTGTGCCTAATATCGGGAAATAAAGAAGAACAAATTTTGGAGCACCTCAACAGCCAACACAAAAATATAAAATTCACTATGGACACAGAGAAAAATGGAAAAATCAACTACCTGGACCTAACAATTAAAATAAACAAAGAGACTAACAAATTTGCTTACGAAATATACAGAAAACCCACAACAACAGATACAATAATACACAATAAATCTAACCATCCTCAACAGCACAAGAACGCAGCTTTCAGACATTTATTAACACGACTTGAACGAACCCCGTTAGAAAAAGAAGCTTACAACAAGGAACTCAGCACAATATACACAATCGCAGAGAACAACGGATATCAAAAAAGTTTAGTGAAGAAAATACAAAAAAACATAAATTCAAGAAAATCAGAAACCAAAGAAAAAGTAGAGAAGAAATGGGCAGTCTTATCATATACCGGAGCAACACCTTACAAATTGGCTAAAGTTTTCCAAAAATATAACATTATAGAAAGTATTTTTGCTAAAAAGTCAGTCGCAAGTCAAACATTGGTACGCAAACAGTTAGCAAATTTAAAAATGAAGAAAAATGAAGAATTACGCAAACATTTTTTGATTTTTGATGAGCTCGTGCGGAAGCTGAAATCATCCGGAGCAACTGTTACTGAAAATGATGTGGTTGCGCAATTATTTGCAACTCTACCCGACGTTTTTGATCCTGTTGTTACGGCTCTTGAAAATATGAGTGAAGCGGATCTTACTATAGATGTAGTTAAGCAGCGGCTCTTAGCTGAGGAAGCTAAACGTATTGATCGTGAAGATGAACACAATGATGGTGATAAAGTTGCAGCGTTTTCTGGAGAACAAAAGAGATTCACTGGAGTTTGTCATAGGTGTAAGAAGCGGGGCCACATGAAAAAGGATTGCCGTGTTAAATTACATCAGAGTAAGGCTACGTTGGCTTCACGTTATAAGTCAATTTGTTTTATGACTTCAATGGAATCAACCAGTGGGCGGGAATCTTCAAATAACTCGATTTCTTTTAAGATTGATTCTGGGGCAACTGATCACATGTGTAATTCTGAATGGTGTTTTTCAACATTGGAGGTTTTGAAGAAACCGGTTGTTATTAGTGTACCCAAAGAGAAGTCATGTCTTCAAGCAAATTCAGTGGGATGTATTAAAGGTTGGGCAAGCGATGTGTTTGTTACAATTAATGAGGTTTTGTTTATACCAAATCTTCGAGAAAATTTGTTGTCTGTACCTAAACTGACATCTATTGGAATAACCATATTATTTTCGGGCGATGTAGCGTATTTTCAAAAAGTGGGCGTAACAATAATGAAAGCATACAAAGTGGAAATCTTTATGAAATGAAGCTAGATTTTAAAAGAATGTCTTACTTAAGCCAAGCTGATGAAAGTAACTTGTGGCATAAAAGAATGGGTCACTTAGGTGATAATTCAATACAAGATCTTGTTAAAAGTCGAATGGTTCGTGGTATAGAGAAATATACACCAGTTGGTTTATGTGATGTATGTATTCAGGGGAAGCAGTGCAGAAGCCCATTTAGCGGAAATCGTCCAACAACATCGCGTTTTCTGGAAAGAATTCATTCGGATGTATGTGGTCCATTTGAGCAAATGACATGGGATGGGTACAAATATTTCGTTAGTTTCATAGATGACTTTAGTCATTTCGTAGTAATATATTTAATGAGAAAGAAGTCGGAAGTATACGATAAGTTAGTAGAGTATGAAGCTATTGTTTCATCTATGCACAATCTTTCTATTGCGATGATTACTGTGGACCAAGGACGAGAATATATGTCTAAGCAAGATATATCTTTCTTCAAACAAAAGGGTATTCAGATTCAGTGCACTGTAGCTTATTCACCACAACAAAACGGAGTTGCTGAACGATTTAACAGAACACTCGTGGAAAGAATAAGGGCCATGCTACTTGAAAGCGGTACTGATAAGATATTTTGGGGCGAAGCAGCACTTGCTGCCACTTATGTGCTAAATAGAAGTCCTTGTCGAAGTATTAGTTTGAAGAAGACTCCGGCTGAATTGTGGTACAATAATAAACCGGATGTATCGAAGCTTAAAATATTCGGATGTAAGGCATTTGCGTGGATTTCTAAACAAAAACGAAAGAAACTCGATGCAAAATCAATTGAGCTTGTAATTATGGGGTATGCTCCAAACGGTTACAGGCTTTGGGATGAAAATAAAGGAGAAATTATTATAGCAAGAGATGTACGTTTTAACGAACTTGTGTACCCTTTCAAACTTAAAAACAAATTATTAAATGAAGGTAGAAACTATTTACAAATTGACATAGCTCATCAGAAAGAGGGGGAAGAGTCTGAAATTATTGCTGATTGCCTTTCTGATGATAATAAAAATCAAAATGGAGAAAATGTAGATAAAACCAAAAATTCTGAAATTAATGAAGCCTTTTCTGAGAATGAGAATGGTGATCAAAATGATCAAGCTGAACCTCATCGAAGTGAGAGAATAAAGAACAGATTTTTGCAATATATTTCTGGATATTCGGCTGTTTTGGATGAACCACGTGAGCCACTTATATATGCAGATATTGATAAGAGGTCTGATAAGGAATTGTGGATAAAAGCTATTAATGAAGAATTTAATTCGATGAATGAAAACCACGTTTGGGAGTTAGTTCCATTCCCACCTAATGTTAAATTACTAAAATCAAAATGGATATTTTGTGTAAAGGAGGATGCTGATGGAAATCCAGTGCGTCACAAAGCAAGATTGGTTGTGAAAGGTTTTCTGCAAAAAGCGGGTGTAGATTATGACGAAACATATGCTCCTGTGGCAAAGATGACAACTGTCCGCATTGTGTTGGCGATAAGTGTCCAAAGGAATTATTACTTACATCAACTAGATGTCAAAACGGCGTTTCTACATGGAAATTTAAAAGAAGAAATATACATGGATATTCCAGAAGTACTAAAGGCATCTCAGGGCTTAGTATGCAAACTTAAAAAATCGTTGTATGGTTTAAAATATGTATACAAATTGACTTGCGAATGCCAAAATAGTTATATAGGACAAACAGGACGCCAAATCAAGACGAGATATCGAGAACACATAAGGGATTACAATAAGAAAATAAGAAAATCATCAACGACAGTGGAATCAAATTTCGCCAACCACATGGCAGAAAACAAGTGTACACCCATGAAAATAGGAAAAACAGCTAAAATTCTCCACATACAGCATAAAGGAAAACGACAACATATTAGAAAATATGGAGATATACAAACAAAAAACATTCGTAGGTAAAATAACAAATGAACAAATAAACACCGCATCGGATACATTATTTGAACCGCTTAAGCTACTATACCCGAAAGAGGACAAAAGACCTAAAACCGACATAAACAAAACAACACACAAACGGACAATAACGGACTTTTACCTACCTGGTTAATGAGGGTACAATAATGAAAATATGACAAAAAATAGATTTGCATACCTAAACACACAACACAGACTCACACACACATACGTCACCCGAACGCACGAATGCACGAACACATCACATGAACACGAAGTACCTGAACAAAACGACGGAAGTTAGTTACTATAAATACTATCGAACTTACACAAAATAACTCAGAACGAAAGAAGACACTGAAGATGGCGCATATTAGCCGAAACCGGTTTGTCTCCAAACCAAACTTGACAAGGGATGACGGAAAATCGTTCCACAATACATCAGCTTTTAGGGATGTTTAGCCTTAAAAATTAAGAACGCATGGGAGGTGCACGCCCCCTTTTCCCAAAACTACTGTTTTTTTCATAAGCAGGCTATTGATATCGTTAATCTCCTGATCAACTTTAGGTCCCAACCTTAAACGCTTTTATAGATATTCAGCTTGAAAAATTAAGTTTGTATGGGAGGTGCCACGCCCCCTTTTCCGATAACCTACACTTTTATGCGCAAACATTGCTTTGATATCATATAGCTCTGTACCAATTTACAGGTCCCTGACTCAAATCCTTTTAAAGATATTCAGCTTAAAAAATTAAGTGTTGTTGGGAGGCACTTTTCTGAGTGAGGAGGGTTTTGATATCACCTACCTCTATACCAATTTTCAGCTCCCTACCTTAAACTGTTTTAGAGATAATCAGCTTTAAAAATTAAGGTTGTATGGGAGGTGCCACACCCCTTTCCTGATAACCCCCACTTTTCTGAGTGAGAAGGGTTTTGATATCACCTACCTCTATACCAATTTTCAGCTCCCTACCTTGAACTGTTTTAGAGATAATCAGCTTTAAAAATTAAGTTTGTATGGGAGGTGCCACGCCCCTTTTTTTGATAGCCCCCACTTTTCTGAGTGAGAAGGGTTTTGATATCACCTACCTCTATGCCAATTTTCAGCTCCCTACCTTAAACTGTTTTAGAGATAATCAGCTTTAAAAATTAAGGTTGTATGGGAGGTGCCACACCCCTTTCCTGATAACCCCCACTTTTCTGAGTGAGAAGGGTTTTGATATCACCTACCTCTATACCAATTTTCAGCTCCCTACCTTAAACTGTTTTAGAGATAATCAGCTTTAAAAATTAAGGTTGTATGGGAGGTGCCACGCCCCCTTTTCTGATAACACCCACTTTTCTGAGTGAGAAGGGTTTTGATATCACCTACCTCGATACCAATTTTCAGCTCCCTACCTTAAACTGTTTTAGAGATAATCAGCTTTAAAAATTAAGGTTGCATGGGAGGTGCCACGCCCCCTTTTCTGATAACCCCCACTTTTCTGATTGAGAAGGGTTTTGATATCACCTTCCTCTATACCAATTTTCAGCTCCCTGCCTTAAACTGTTTTAGAGATAATCAGCTTTAAAAATTAAGGTTGAATGGGAGGTGCCACGCCCCCTTTTCTGATAACCCCCACTTTTCTGATTGAGAAGGGTTTTGATATCACCTTCCTCTATACCAATTTTCAGCTCCCTGCCTTAAACTGTTTTAGAGATAATCAGCTTTAAAAATTAAGTTTGTATGGGAGGTGCCACGCCCCTTTTTTTGATAGCCCCCACTTTTCTGAGTGAGAAGGGTTTTGATATCACCTACCTCTATGCCAATTTTCAGCTCCCTACCTTAAACTGTTTTAGAGATAATCAGCTTTAAAAATTAAGGTTGTATGGGAGGTGCCACACCCCTTTCCTGATAACCCCCACTTTTCTGAGTGAGAAGGGTTTTGATATCACCTACCTCTATACCAATTTTCAGCTCCCTACCTTAAACTGTTTTAGAGATAATCAGCTTTAAAAATTAAGGTTGTATGGGAGGTGCCACGCCCCCTTTTCTGATAACACCCACTTTTCTGAGTGAGAAGGGTTTTGATATCACCTACCTCGATACCAATTTTCAGCTCCCTACCTTAAACTGTTTTAGAGATAATCAGCTTTAAAAATTAAGGTTGCATGGGAGGTGCCACGCCCCCTTTTCTGATAACCCCCACTTTTCTGATTGAGAAGGGTTTTGATATCACCTTCCTCTATACCAATTTTCAGCTCCCTGCCTTAAACTGTTTTAGAGATAATCAGCTTTAAAAATTAAGGTTGAATGGGAGGTGCCACGCCCCCTTTTCTGATAACCCCCACTTTTCTGATTGAGAAGGGTTTTGATATCACCTTCCTCTATACCAATTTTCAGCTCCCTGCCTTAAACTGTTTTAGAGATAATCAGCTTTAAAAATTAAGGTTGTATGGGAGGTGCCACGCCCCCGTTTCTGATAACCCCCACTTTTCTGAGTGAGAATGGTTTTGATATCACCTACCTCTATACCAATTATCAGCTCCCTACCTTAAACTGTTTTAGAGATAATCAGCTTTAAAAATTAAGGTTGTATGGGAGGTGCCACGCCCCCTTAACATTTTTTATTTTTTCTTCGTCTAAACCTTCGCGGGGTAACAACCTCCATAATGATTTTCAGGCCCCTCCTCCAACCCTTTTAGATATATTCAGCCTCAAAAGTTTAGTACGTATGGGAGGTGCAATGCCCCATTTTTCGATAAATCTTTTCTTTTTTTTTTGGGTGAACATGGTATTGATATCGTATATCTGCATAGTGATTTCTATGTACATACATGCCATGAACGCTTTTAGGGATAACTTTTTGGTTGCTTGTTTTTCCGACAGGGTAGGAATATGATTGTGTGCCTAATATCGGGAAATAAAGAAGAACAAATTTTGGAGCACCTCAACAGCCAACACAAAAATATAAAATTCACTATGGACACAGAGAAAAATGGAAAAATCAACTACCTGGACCTAACAATTAAAATAAACAAAGAGACTAACAAATTTGCTTACGAAATATACAGAAAACCCACAACAACAGATACAATAATACACAATAAATCTAACCATCCTCAACAGCACAAGAACGCAGCTTTCAGACATTTATTAACACGACTTGAACGAACCCCGTTAGAAAAAGAAGCTTACAACAAGGAACTCAGCACAATATACACAATCGCAGAGAACGACGGATATCAAAAAAGTTTAGTGAAGAAAATACAAAAAAACATAAATTCAAGAAAATCAGAAACCAAAGAAAAAGTAGAGAAGAAATGGGCAGTCTTATCATATACCGGAGCAACACCTTACAAATTGGCTAAAGTTTTCCAAAAATATAACATTATAGAAAGTATTTTTGCTAAAAAGTCAGTCGCAAGTCAAACATTGGTATGCAAACAGTTAGCAAATTTAAAAATGAAGAAAAATGAAGAATTACGCAAACATTTTTTGATTTTTGATGAGCTCGTGCGGAAGCTGAAATCATCCGGAGCAACTGTTACTGAAAATGATGTGGTTGCGCAATTATTTGCAACTCTACCCGACGTTTTTGATCCTGTTGTTACGGCTCTTGAAAATATGAGTGAAGCGGATCTTACTATAGATGTAGTTAAGCAGCGGCTCTTAGCTGAGGAAGCTAAACGTATTGATCGTGAAGATGAACACAATGATGGTGATAAAGTTGCAGCGTTTTCTGGAGAACAAAAGAGATTCACTGGAGTTTGTCATAGGTGTAAGAAGCGGGGCCACATGAAAAAGGATTGCCGTGTTAAATTACATCAGAGTAAGGCTACGTTGGCTTCACGTTATAAGTCAATTTGTTTAATGACTTCAATGGAATCAACCAGTGGGCGGGAATCTTCAAATAACTCGATTTCTTTTAAGATTGATTCTGGGGCAACTGATCACATGTGTAATTCTGAATGGTGTTTTTCAACATTGGAGGTTTTGAAGAAACCGGTTGTTATTAGTGTACCCAAAGAGAAGTCATGTCTTCAAGCAAATTCAGTGGGATGTATTAAAGGTTGGGCAAGCGATGTGTTTGTTACAATTAATGAGGTTTTGTTTATACCAAATCTTCGAGAAAATTTGTTGTCTGTACCTAAACTGACATCTATTGGAATAACCATATTATTTTCGGGCGATGTAGCGTATTTTCAAAAAGTGGGCGTAACAATAATGAAAGCATACAAAGTGGAAATCTTTATGAAATGAAGCTAGATTTTAAAAGAATGTCTTACTTAAGCCAAGCTGATGAAAGTAACTTGTGGCATAAAAGAATGGGTCACTTAGGTGATAATTCAATCCAAGATCTTGTTAAAAGTCGAATGGTTCGTGGTATAGAGAAATATACACCAGTTGGTTTATGTGATGTATGTATTCAGGGGAAGCAGTGCAGAAGCCCATTTAGCGGAAATCGTCCAACAACATCGCGTTTTCTGGAAAGAATTCATTCGGATGTATGTGGTCCATTTGAGCAAATGACATGGGATGGGTACAAATATTTCGTTAGTTTCATAGATGACTTTAGTCATTTCGTAGTAATATATTTAATGAGAAAGAAGTCGGAAGTATACGATAAGTTAGTAGAGTATGAAGCTATTGTTTCATCTATGCACAATCTTTCTATTGCGATGATTACTGTGGACCAAAGACGAGAATATATGTCTAAGCAAGATATATCTTTCTTCAAACAAAAGGGTATTCAGATTCAGTGCACTGTAGCTTATTCACCACAACAAAACGGAGTTGCTGAACGATTTAACAGAACACTCGTGGAAAGAATAAGGGCCATGCTACTTGAAAGCGGTACTGATAAGATATTTTGGGGCGAAGCAGCACTTGCTGCCACTTATGTGCTAAATAGAAGTCCTTGTCGAAGTATTAGTTTGAAGAAGACTCCGGCTGAATTGTGGTACAATAATAAACCGGATGTATCGAAGCTTAAAATATTCGGATGTAAGGCATTTGCGTGGATTTCTAAACAAAAACGAAAGAAACTCGATGCAAAATCAATTGAGCTTGTAATTATGGGGTATGCTCCAAACGGTTACAGGCTTTGGGATGAAAATAAAGGAGAAATTATTATAGCAAGAGATGTACGTTTTAACGAACTTGTGTACCCTTTCAAACTTAAAAACAAATTATTAAATGAAGGTAGAAACTATTTACAAATTGACATAGCTCATCAGAAAGAGGGGGAAGAGTCTGAAATTATTGCTGATTGCCTTTCTGATGATAATAAAAATCAAAATGGAGAAAATGTAGATAAAACCAAAAATTCTGAAATTAATGAAGCCTTTTCTGAGAATGAGAATGGTGATCAAAATGATCAAGCTGAACCTCATCGAAGTGAGAGAATAAAGAACAGATTTTTGCAATATATTTCTGGATATTCGGCTGTTTTGGATGAACCACGTGAGCCACTTATATATGCAGATATTGATAAGAGGTCTGATAAGGAATTGTGGATAAAAGCTATTAATGAAGAATTTAATTCGATGAATGAAAACCACGTTTGGGAGTTAGTTCCATTCCCACCTAATGTTAAATTACTAAAATCAAAATGGATATTTTGTGTAAAGGAGGATGCTGATGGAAATCCAGTGCGTCACAAAGCAAGATTGGTTGTGAAAGGTTTTCTGCAAAAAGCGGGTGTAGATTATGACGAAACATATGCTCCTGTGGCAAAGATGACAACTGTCCGCATTGTGTTGGCGATAAGTGTCCAAAGGAATTATTACTTACATCAACTAGATGTCAAAACGGCGTTTCTACATGGAAATTTAAAAGAAGAAATATACATGGATATTCCAGAAGTACTAAAGGCATCTCAGGGCTTAGTATGCAAACTTAAAAAATCGTTGTATGGTTTAAAATATGTATACAAATTGACTTGCGAATGCCAAAATAGTTATATAGGACAAACAGGACGCCAAATCAAGACGAGATATCGAGAACACATAAGGGATTACAATAAGAAAATAAGAAAATCATCAACGACAGTGGAATCAAATTTCGCCAACCACATGGCAGAAAACAAGTGTACACCCATGAAAATAGGAAAAACAGCTAAAATTCTCCACATACAGCATAAAGGAAAACGACAACATATTAGAAAATATGGAGATATACAAACAAAAAACATTCGTAGGTAAAATAACAAATGAACAAATAAACACCGCATCGGATACATTATTTGAACCGCTTAAGCTACTATACCCGAAAGAGGACAAAAGACCTAAAACCGACATAAACAAAACAACACACAAACGGACAATAACGGACTTTTACCTACCTGGTTAATGAGGGTACAATAATGAAAATATGACAAAAAATAGATTTGCATACCTAAACACACAACACAGACTCACACACACATACGTCACCCGAACGCACGAATGCACGAACACATCACATGAACACGAAGTACCTGAACAAAACGACGGAAGTTAGTTACTATAAATACTATCGAACTTACACAAAATAACTCAGAACGAAAGAAGACACTGAAGATGGCGCATATTAGCCGAAACCGGTTTGTCTCCAAACCAAACTTGACAAGGGATGACGGAAAATCGTTCCACAATACATCAGCTTTTAGGGATGTTTAGCCTTAAAAATTAAGAACGCATGGGAGGTGCACGCCCCCTTTTCCGAAAACTACTGTTTTTTTCATAAGCAGGCTATTGATATCGTTAATCTCCTGATCAACTTTAGGTCCCAACCTTAAACGCTTTTATAGATATTCAGCTTGAAAAATTAAGTTTGTATGGGAGGTGCCACGCCCCCTTTTCCGATAACCTACACTTTTATGCGCAAACATTGCTTTGATATCATATAGCTCTGTACCAATTTACAGGTCCCTGACTCAAATCCTTTTAAAGATATTCAGCTTAAAAAATTAAGTGTTGTTGGGAGGCACTTTTCTGAGTGAGGAGGGTTTTGATATCACCTACCTCTATACCAATTTTCAGCTCCCTACCTTAAACTGTTTTAGAGATAATCAGCTTTAAAAATTAAGGTTGTATGGGAGGTGCCACGCCCCCCTTTCCGTTAACCCCCACTTTTCTGAGTGAGAAGGGTTTTGATATCACCTACCTCTATACCAATTTTCAGCTCCCTACCTTGAACTGTTTTAGAGATAATCAGCTTTAAAAATTAAGTTTGTATGGGAGGTGCCACGCCCCTTTTTTTGATAGCCCCCACTTTTCTGAGTGAGAAGGGTTTTGATATCACCTACCTCTATACCAATTTTCAGCTCCCTACCTTAAACTGTTTTAGAGATAATCAGCTTTAAAAATTAAGGTTGTATGGGAGGTGCCACGCCCCCTTTCCTGATAAACCCCACTTTTCTGAGTGAGAAGGGTTTTGATATCACCTACCTCTATACCAATTTTCAGCTCCCTACCTTAAACTGTTTTAGAGATAATCAGCTTTAAAAATTAAGGTTGTATGGGAGGTGCCACGCCCCCTTTTCTGATAACCCCCACTTTTCTGAGTGAGAAGGGTTTTGATATCACCTACCTCTATACCAATTTTCAGCTCCGTACCTTAAACTGTTTTAGAGATAATCAGCTTTAAAAATTAAGGTTGTATGGGAGGTGCCACGCCCCCTTTTCTGATAATCCCCACTTTTCTGAGTGAGAAGGGTTTTGATATCACCTACCTCTATGCCAATTTTCAGCTCCCTACCTTAAACTGTTTTAGAGATAATCAGCTTTAAAAATTAAGGTTGTATGGGAGGTGCCACACCCCTTTCCTGATAACCCCCACTTTTCTGAGTGAGAAGGGTTTTGATATCACCTACCTCTATACCAATTTTCAGCTCCCTACCTTAAACTGTTTTAGAGATAATCAGCTTTAAAAATTAAGGTTGTATGGGAGGTGCCACGCCCCCTTTTCTGATAACCCCCACTTTTCTGAGTGAGAAGGGTTTTGATATCACCTACCTCGATACCAATTTTCAGCTCCCTACCTTAAACTGTTTTAGAGATAATCAGCTTTAAAAATTAAGGTTGAATGGGAGGTGCCACGCCCCCTTTTCTGATAACCCCCACTTTTCTGATTGAGAAGGGTTTTGATATCACCTTCCTCTATACCAATTTTCAGCTCCCTGCCTTAAACTGTTTTAGAGATAATCAGCTTTAAAAATTAAGGTTGTATGGGAGGTGCCACGCCCCCGTTTCTGATAACCCCCACTTTTCTGAGTGAGAATGGTTTTGATATCACCTACCTCTATACCAATTATCAGCTCCCTACCTTAAACTGTTTTAGAGATAATCAGCTTTAAAAATTAAGGTTGTATGGGAGGTGCCACGCCCCCTTAACATTTTTTATTTTTTCTTCGTCTAAACCTTCGCGGGGTAACAACCTCCATAATGATTTTCAGGCCCCTCCTCCAACCCTTTTAGATATATTCAGCCTCAAAAGTTTAGTACGTATGGGAGGTGCAATGCCCCATTTTTCGATAAATCTTTTCTTTTTTTTTGGGTGAACATGGTATTGATATCGTATATCTGCATAGTGATTTCTATGTACATACATGCCATGAACGCTTTTAGGGATAACTTTTTGGTTGCTTGTTTTTCCGACAGGGTAGGAATATGATTGTGTGCCTAATATCGGGAAATAAAGAAGAACAAATTTTGGAGCACCTCAACAGCCAACACAAAAATATAAAATTCACTATGGACACAGAGAAAAATGGAAAAATCAACTACCTGGACCTAACAATTAAAATAAACAAAGAGACTAACAAATTTGCTTACGAAATATACAGAAAACCCACAACAACAGATACAATAATACACAATAAATCTAACCATCCTCAACAGCACAAGAACGCAGCTTTCAGACATTTATTAACACGACTTGAACGAACCCCGTTAGAAAAAGAAGCTTACAACAAGGAACTCAGCACAATATACACAATCGCAGAGAACGACGGATATCAAAAAAGTTTAGTGAAGAAAATACAAAAAAACATAAATTCAAGAAAATCAGAAACCAAAGAAAAAGTAGAGAAGAAATGGGCAGTCTTATCATATACCGGAGCAACACCTTACAAATTGGCTAAAGTTTTCCAAAAATATAACATTATAGAAAGTATTTTTGCTAAAAAGTCAGTCGCAAGTCAAACATTGGTATGCAAACAGTTAGCAAATTTAAAAATGAAGAAAAATGAAGAATTACGCAAACATTTTTTGATTTTTGATGAGCTCGTGCGGAAGCTGAAATCATCCGGAGCAACTGTTACTGAAAATGATGTGGTTGCGCAATTATTTGCAACTCTACCCGACGTTTTTGATCCTGTTGTTACGGCTCTTGAAAATATGAGTGAAGCGGATCTTACTATAGATGTAGTTAAGCAGCGGCTCTTAGCTGAGGAAGCTAAACGTATTGATCGTGAAGATGAACACAATGATGGTGATAAAGTTGCAGCGTTTTCTGGAGAACAAAAGAGATTCACTGGAGTTGGTCATAGGTGTAAGAAGCGGGGCCACATGAAAAAGGATTGCCTTTTAAATTACATCAGAGTAAGGCTACGTTGGCTTCACGTTATAAGTCAATTTGTTTTATGACTTCAATGGAATCAACCAGTGGGCGGGAATCTTCAAATAACTCGATTTCTTTTAAGATTGATTCTGGGGCAACTGATCACATGTGTAATTCTGAATGGTGTTTTTCAACATTGGAGGTTTTGAAGAAACCGGTTGTTATTAGTGTAGCCAAAGAGAAGTCATGTCTTCAAGCAAATTCAGTGGGATGTATTAAAGGTTGGGCAAGCGATGTGTTTGTTACAATTAATGAGGTTTTGTTTATACCAAATCTTCGAGAAAATTTGTTGTCTGTACCTAAACTGACATCTATTGGAATAACCATATTATTTTCGGGCGATGTAGCGTATTTTCAAAAAGTGGGCGTAACAATAATGAAAGCATACAAAGTGGAAATCTTTATGAAATGAAGCTAGATTTTAAAAGAATGTCTTACTTAAGCCAAGCTGATGAAAGTAACTTGTGGCATAAAAGAATGGGTCACTTAGGTGATAATTCAATCCAAGATCTTGTTAAAAGTCGAATGGTTCGTGGTATAGAGAAATATACACCAGTTGGTTTATGTGATGTATGTATTCAGGGGAAGCAGTGCAGAAGCCCATTTAGCGGAAATCGTCCAACAACATCGCGTTTTCTGGAAAGAATTCATTCGGATGTATGTGGTCCATTTGAGCAAATGACATGGGATGGGTACAAATATTTCGTTAGTTTCATAGATGACTTTAGTCATTTCGTAGTAATATATTTAATGAGAAAGAAGTCGGAAGTATACGATAAGTTAGTAGAGTATGAAGCTATTGTTTCATCTATGCACAATCTTTCTATTGCGATGATTACTGTGGACCAAGGACGAGAATATATGTCTAAGCAAGATATATCTTTCTTCAAACAAAAGGGTATTCAGATTCAGTGCACTGTAGCTTATTCACCACAACAAAACGGAGTTGCTGAACGATTTAACAGAACACTCGTGGAAAGAATAAGGGCCATGCTACTTGAAAGCGGTACTGATAAGATATTTTGGGGCGAAGCAGCACTTGCTGCCACTTATGTGCTAAATAGAAGTCCTTGTCGAAGTATTAGTTTGAAGAAGACTCCGGCTGAATTGTGGTACAATAATAAACCGGATGTATCGAAGCTTAAAATATTCGGATGTAAGGCATTTGCGTGGATTTCTAAACAAAAACGAAAGAAACTCGATGCAAAATCAATTGAGCTTGTAATTATGGGGTATGCTCCAAACGGTTACAGGCTTTGGGATGAAAATAAAGGAGAAATTATTATAGCAAGAGATGTACGTTTTAACGAACTTGTGTACCCTTTCAAACTTAAAAACAAATTATTAAATGAAGGTAGAAACTATTTACAAATTGACATAGCTCATCAGAAAGAGGGGGAAGAGTCTGAAATTATTGCTGATTGCCTTTCTGATGATAATAAAAATCAAAATGGAGAAAATGTAGATAAAACCAAAAATTCTGAAATTAATGAATCCCTTTCTGAGAATGAGAATGGTGATCAAAATGATCAAGCTGAACCTCATCGAAGTGAGAGAATAAAGAACAGATTTTTGCAATATATTTCTGGATATTCGGCTGTTTTGGATGAACCACGTGAGCCACTTATATATGCAGATATTGATAAGAGGTCTGATAAGGAATTGTGGATAAAAGCTATTAATGAAGAATTTAATTCGATGAATGAAAACCACGTTTGGGAGTTAGTTCCATTCCCACCTAATGTTAAATTACTAAAATCAAAATGGATATTTTGTGTAAAGGAGGATGCTGATGGAAATCCAGTGCGTCACAAAGCAAGATTGGTTGTGAAAGGTTTTCTGCAAAAAGCGGGTGTAGATTATGACGAAACATATGCTCCTGTGGCAAAGATGACAACTGTCCGCATTGTGTTGGCGATAAGTGTCCAAAGGAATTATTACTTACATCAACTAGATGTCAAAACGGCGTTTCTACATGGAAATTTAAAAGAAGAAATATACATGGATATTCCAGAAGTACTAAAGGCATCTCAGGGCTTAGTATGCAAACTTAAAAAATTGTTGTATGGTTTAAAATATGTATACAAATTGACTTGCGAATGCCAAAATAGTTATATAGGACAAACAGGACGCCAAATCAAGACGAGATATCGAGAACACATAAGGGATTACAATAAGAAAATAAGAAAATCATCAACGACAGTGGAATCAAATTTCGCCAACCACATGGCAGAAAACAAGTGTACACCCATGAAAATAGGAAAAACAGCTAAAATTCTCCACATACAGCATAAAGGAAAACGACAACATATTAGAAAATATGGAAATATACAAACAAAAAACATTCGTAGGTAAAATAACAAATGAACAAATAAACACCGCATCGGATACATTATTTGAACCGCTTAAGCTACTATACCCGAAAGAGGACAAAAGACCTAAAACCGACATAAACAAAACAACACACAAACGGACAATAACGGACTTTTACCTACCTGGTTAATGAGGGTACAATAATGAAAATATGACAAAAAATAGATTTGCATACCTAAACACACAACACAGACTCACACACACATACGTCACCCGAACGCACGAATGCACGAACACATCACATGAACACGAAGTACCTGAACAAAACGACGGAAGTTAGTTACTATAAATACTATCGAACTTACACAAAATAACTCAGAACGAAAGAAGACACTGAAGATGGCGCATATTAGCCGAAACCGGTTTGTCTCCAAACCAAACTTGACAAGGGATGACGGAAAATCGTTCCACAATACATCAGCTTTTATGTTTAGCTTTAGGATGTTTAGCCTTAAAAATTAAGAACGCATGGGAGGTGCACGCCCCCTTTTCCCAAAACTACTGTTTTTTTCATAAGCAGGCTATTGATATCGTTAATCTCCTGATCAACTTTAGGTCCCAACCTTAAACGCTTTTATAGATATTCAGCTTGAAAAATTAAGTTTGTATGGGAGGTGCCACGCCCCCTTTTCCGATAACCTACACTTTTATGCGCAAAAATTGTTTTGATATCATATAGCTCTGTACCAATTTACAGGTCCCTGACTCAAATCCTTTTAAAAATATTCAGCTTAAAAAATTAAGTGTTGTTGGGAGGAGCCACGCCCCCTTTTCGTATAACTCCTATTATTTTGCGTTAATATGGAATTGTTATCGTTTATCTCCACACCAATTTCCAAGTCCCTAGCGTAAACAATGTTAGAGATATGCAGCATGAAAAATTAAGTTTGTATGGGAGGTGTCACGCCCCTTTTTCCGATAACCCCCACTTATATGCGTGGTTTTGATATCATTTAGCTCTATACCAATTTTCAGTCCCTACCTGTTTTAGAGATAATCAGCTTTCAAAATTAAGGTTGTATGGGAGGTGCCACGCCCCCTTTTCTGATAACCCCCACTTTTCTGAGTGAGGAGGGTTTTGATATCACCTACCTCTATACCAATTTTCAGCTCCCTACCTTAAACTGTTTTAGAGATAATCAGCTTTAAAAATTAAGTTTGTATGGGAGGTGCCACGCCCCTTTTTTTGATAACCCCCACTTTTCTGAGTGAGAAGGGTTTTGATATCACCTACCTCTATACCAATTTTCAGCTCCCTACCTTAAACTGTTTTAGAGATAATCAGCTTTAAAAATTAAGGTTGTATGGGAGGTGCCACGCCCCCTTTCCTGATAAACCCCACTTTTCTGATAAACCCCACTTTTCTGAGTGAGAAGGGTTTTGATACCACCTACCTCTATACCAATTTTCAGCTCCCTACCTTAAACTGTTTTAGAGATAATCAGCTTTAAAAATTAAGGTTGTATTGGAGGTGCCACGCCCCCTTTTCTGATAACCCCCACTTTTCTGAGTGAGAAGGGTTTTGATATCACCTACCTCTATACCAATTTTCAGCTCCGTACCTTAAACTGTTTTAGAGATAATCAGCTTTAAAAATTAAGGTTGTATGGGAGGTGCCACGCCCCCTTTTCTGATAATCCCCACTTTTCGGAGTGAGAAGGGTTTTGATATCACCTACCTCTATGCCAATTTTCAGCTCCCTACCTTAAACTGTTTTAGAGATAATCAGCTTTAAAAATTAAGGTTGTATGGGAGGTGCCACACCCCTTTCCTGATAACCCCCACTTTTCTGAGTGAGAAGGGTTTTGATATCACCTACCTCTATACCAATTTTCAGCTCCCTACCTTAAACTGTTTTAGAGATAATCAGCTTTAAAAATTAAGGTTGTATGGGAGGTGCCACGCCCCCTTTTCTGATAACACCCACTTTTCTGAGTGAGAAGGGTTTTGATATCACCTACCTCGATACCAATTTTCAGCTCCCTACCTTAAACTGTTTTAGAGATAATCAGCTTTAAAAATTAAGGTTGCATGGGAGGTGCCACGCCCCCTTTTCTGATAACCCCCACTTTTCTGATTGAGAAGGGTTTTGATATCACCTTCCTCTATACCAATTTTCAGCTCCCTGCCTTAAACTGTTTTAGAGATAATCAGCTTTAAAAATTAAGGTTGTATGGGAGGTGCCACGCCCCCTTTTCTGATAACCCCCACTTTTCTGAGTGAGAATGGTTTTGATATCACCTACCTCTATACCAATTATCAGCTCCCTACCTTAAACTGTTTTAGAGATAATCAGCTTTAAAAATTAAGGTTGTATGGGAGGTGCCACGCCCCCTTAACATTTTTTATTTTTTCTTCGTCTAAACCTTCGCGGGGTAACAACAAACAAACCCCCTAAGTAAGTATTTGATTTGGTTCAGCCGTTTTCAAGTTTTAGCGTTACAATTAAATACCAAATCATTTATATATATATAGATTAAATAATTCAAAATAAAATACCTGTGCATACCTGTTAAGTTACAAAATTAATATAATAACACAATAGCGCTATTATAACTCTGACGAGTTTTATGGCCGAGCTTCTCTTCCAATTCGAGGTGTGCTCCTTTTTTTCCTACTAATTGGGTGGACCTACATTTTTATATCGGCTCCGAACCGGAAATGTATTTTTTTGTAAAAAGCTTTTTTCATGGCAGAAATACACTCGGAGGGTATGCCGCCCACTGCCGAGAGGTGACCGCTGCTCTTAAAAAATCCAATAATTGGATTTTTACGAATTAGAAAAAATTTTTGGTGTTTCCTCGGACTGGGGTTTGAACCCGAGAACTCTGGCATAGCAGGCGAGCACTCTGCCCACTGCACCACAGCGGCCACAGCAGGCCCGTAGCTAGGGGGGGGGGGCATTGTGGGACATTACACTCTACCTTTGTAAATAAAAAAGTAGCTTCGGAATTTGCCTATGCGCCTACCTGTGTCGGCTTCCATATTATGCCAATGCCGTATTTATTTTCAAACCACTAAGAATTTTTCAACAAAATTTTCTGGAAATGTTATGTGAATGTTAGTTTTACAAATTTTAAAACCCCACTATGCAAAAATACTGTGGACTGCTCCAGAAATATAAATTCAGAAAGGGAATTCCGCCGGCTGAGGGTAATTTTTTTTGAAGCGACGCCGAAGGCCGCCAACGCATTAGGGTGTACTACGCAAAAATAATTTATTATTAATAAACTATAAGTTTTCCCAAGATTTTGTTTGCTGTTTAGTGATCCATATGACCCCCCTACCCTAAAATAAAAAAAAAACCAAAAATTCAGGGGCCTGGCGCATATCGAAGTTTCCCCACAAATTTTGCATTTTTGTTAAAAATAAATTGCAAATTTAACAAAATTAAGCGTGAATATACATGGTATTGCTTTTCGGAAGTAGCAGAGGTCTATAAGAGGAAGATTGCGCGATGGTACGAATCCGTTTGACGGAATCTTTATAGCAAAAAAAAGTTTTTTGAGAGTATTGCATTGATTTTATTAATTTGCAGATTTATTAAATACTATATAATTAATAAACCTGCGTTCAAATATTTATTGGACATTTTAATATCACATACACAGCAGCCAAAGAAACTATTTGCAATCTCTCCTATAATAAAACTATGCGCATTCTTCCGTTTTTTTGCTTGAAGACGGATATCAAACGGGAGTTGGAAAAAATTCTGACGTTTGATTGGCTCAATCCACCTTCAGCAAAGTTCTAAAAGTTGTTGAAATTTTTGTAAATGAGTTGTATCCGATTTGGATTCATAAAGCTATGAACAGCGACGAAAAAGAAAATTTTCAAGTGCGGTTTTTAAAACTACGGCATCTCTAGTGTCCTTGAATGTATTGATGGAACACATGTCCGTATCATCGCTCCATATCAAAACAAGCACCCTTACTACAACCGGAAGGGATACTACAGCCTACAAGCCGCGAAATATCCGGCTGCCCTTTCAATAAACTTACTAAAATATCTATTTGCTGTTTATACTTTCCGTCATAAAAATAAGCAAACCAGTACATAATTAATTCAATTATGTATTTTTTATTAACAAAATTTATATTCACTCACATTTTGTACAGCATTCACTTAAAATTGTCTTGTGAAAAATCTCACAAAATAATTGCATAAATTCTCGCTTTTATTTTCATTCGTGATACCTACATTTCTTCCTTATTCGCTTTTCACTTTTTCGAACATCATTTAGAATAGCCGGAAAGGGAGAAGCGAAAAAATCCACAAGGAATTTGTGTTTAGAATAAGGGAAGAGGGAGAAGCGGAAAAATCCTTGTGGATTTTTCGTTTAGAATCGGGGTGGATATATATGCTGATTGATTTTGGAAGCCATGCCTCGATGTAAGATTAATTGTGATACATTATTTACTTCCGCCCTACCTTAAACCAACGCTGCCCTACCTTAAATTTAAGTCTAGCTACGGGCCTGGGCCACAGTTACAAAATTGGTTATTTTAAATACAGTCATACTACGAATACATATATACATATTTTCTCTTATTTGTACACATGCGCATGACCCCGAACGTACATGCATATCTGATATGCAAACATATTCAGCAACACTTTTCTTTATCCCTGTTTTTAAATGTTTTCAAAGGAGGGAAAAAAATTAAAGTCGCATTGAAGCCGTCCTTGGCTGAGAGATATATTTGAGGGTTGAAAAATAACTCTCAAATGGCAACAGAAAGAAGGTCGTCGGTGAGAAACCCTTTGAGTGCGAGATTCTTCTGTAACAGTCCGAGGGAAACACATTGCGCTCAGCATTTTTGCGTTTCCGTCAGACTGAAATGGAATGAAAATAAGTGTTAACAGTTAAAGTTGGTCTCTGCTTTTTAGTATACCCGACCTGATACGATTAAAATGTTAGAGAGAAATATTGCAGTAATTAAAAGGCTTATTTGGTTTTTCTTAAAGTATATTCAAGCACAAATTTTAAATTCTAATTTTCTCTGGTTTGTCCGACTGGAAATTTTTAATACAGGAATTTTGTACCATTATTATGACTTTCTTCTTTTGTATATGGATATCAAACAAAATAAGTCTTTTCACTTACATTCGCAATACGTTTTCCGCTTTTTTGTTCATTTTTCATACGCGCAAATGTGTGATAGTAAGAAGCGACGTAAGTTAAGATGGATTTCTCATCGGGACGCGCCGAATCCACATCTTCAGCGTCAAGTAAACTATAAAGCAAAGTCAATAATGAAACAAATAACGAAGCCTAAGTTCGAGTGTAATCGAAAATTAGATACTCAGCTGTATGCTTTCATTGTTTGTTTGCGTTCGTTGGAAACACGGTGTATTTTATATAAAGCGGGTGCCGCATAAAGTGGGCGTAGCTACGCCCATTTCAAAAAATTTTATCTATCATCAAATTAAGCGCATTGATATTCTTGTTAGTGTAAAATTTCATCCCCTTATTAGTTAGATGTCACGTCACAATATTTTGTTTTAAAGTGGGCGTAATTATAAACCGCTAAATTTTCTCACGTGTATTACTACAAGTGATAGAAGTGTGTACACATAGTTTCGTCATAATATCTCAATTATTTGTCGCACGGAAAAAACTATATTGATGTCACATCCATATATATGGATAATCCCCTCTGATCCATAAACTATGGATGTCACATCCATATAATGGATGCCATATCCATACCTCTTTATACATTAACATTTTTTTTAATACGATACCCATTATATTGATATGATATCTATAGTTTATCCATCATCCATATATATGGATGTGACATCCATATAGTTTTCTCCGTGTGAGTTATTGTCTCCGACATCTCGTAGATTCCTTTGTCTAAAATGAGGCTGTGCCACACCCATTTTCCAAAATTTTTATGTTTTTTTACTTTTGTCTGTAGTTGGACGAGCGCCACAAACTTGCACTGAATTATATGTATATACTTATGACACAGATATCGCTTAAAATGTTTCTAGTAGGCCCTTTATAATACCCATATATAAAGGTGGCCGTGGTCGGCAACAGATTTTGGTAATTTTTTATCTAAACCTTTCTCTTAGTAAGTAATGGTACTGCCAGATGATGCAATGAAAATGCTTTCCGAAAGTGTGAAATCATTGAAAGAACTTTCATGAGTATCCACACGACGCAATGAAAGTGCTTTCAGAAAGCACTTTTTACTTCCACTTTCCGAAAACTTTCAGGAATTACTTTTTATTTGTCCACTCGGTGAAAGGGAAATGAGTTTTTGAAAGTACTTTCTGGCAGCTGTCAAATTAAATTCAAACAACTGTGAGAGCAAGACAGATGTGTGAGAGAAAACATCTGTGCGTGAAATCGTGATGGTGGAGACTTTTGTGTTTTTTGTGTTCATATGAAAAATATAACGTGATAATTAATTATTTTAATAATTGTATTTTGTTTATACATATGTATTTTTATAAAGAAAACATATTTACATGCCGGACAACACTATCAGCTAGCAATTTTCAGGAAGTAAAACACTTTCAGATGCAACAATTGAAAGTGAAAAGTATTTCTGAAAAGTATTTTTCTCGCAGCTAGACGATGAAAGTTTTTCGTAAGAAAGTAATTGCTGAAATTTCGGAAAACACTTTCAGAAAGTACTTTTTTGGTGGCTACACGAGAAAATTTTACTTTTTATCTTTCTGAAAGCACTTTCATTGCATCGTCTGGCAGTACCTTAAAGTAAGCATACAAAATTTCATCGGTGGGTATCATGTTCCGTGCCTCAGATATTGTTTTCCAACTTTTCGATTACTTTTTCTTGCCAAACCCCTCAAAAAAGTTAGAAAATATTAATATTTCGTCTTGGAGTAACGTTATTTTTAGCGACAGCAAATTTGAGGTGTTCGGTAATTTGGAGAACAAAAATTGAGGCACTTGCCGAACGGAATATGGTAGGTCAGCAATATGGTGGGGGTTTATGACCGCTGGAGGGGTTGCTAATTTAACTTCCATGCCGATGACCATGCAGAAAAACTGATTACCTAAGTATTTTAAAGAATAATTTGTCGAAAAACTGCGCTTAGATCAGACAAATTAGATTAATCTCAATTTCGATGGCACGATATCGATTGATTTCCCTCCAATCAAATCGCTCCGGCCTAATGGTTATGGTCCAATTTTCCCCATTTTTAATACCAATCGTCCATGTCCAGATATATATACCAAATTTCATCAAAATATTTAAATTTTTGAGCAAGTTAGAGTGCGTACAGACAGACAGACGGACATGACTTAATCCATATCTATCTCGATTATTTCATGAAATCAAAATTGTAAATCTCTGTGTACTACGTACAGCTGAGTATAAAAATAAATGCTTTAGGTATTAAAATGCATAAATACCCTGCTAACAACCTTACCAGATAATTTCTGATACAGTAAATTCTGAAGAAAATCTGAGTACAAAGTTGTCTATGTAGACATATCTTATAGATTCTTTATAGATTTCTATCAGAAATGTCTAAGTAATTTTACTTTTTTCCCATCCGACAAAATTTAATAGATATCTGAACGATTTCGTGTAGACGTGCCAAAATATTTTATTTTTACTTAAATGTTTTTTTTTGTTCGTTCAAAAATCTATTAGATATCCGAATCGTCGGTAAAAAACCCAGACTTTCCCCAGACGTGTCTGTAAGAATTTCTGTCAACGTCTCCATACATTTCTCTTGCAGAAGTTGTACAGAAATCTTATTTCGGAGTTTTTTGCCGAAAAACTGATAGATATCTAACTGATTTCGGGTAAAATTGTTAGCTGGGTATGTATATTACACACCTTGGTATTCCCAGTTCTGAAGCAGCCAAATCAAAAGCATGATTTAGATTGTCAATATTCGTATTTTTCGAACTGACAATGGTGTTGTATTCGAAAAGATCGGGTCGATGTGAGTGTATAAGAGCATTGAAACCCAAGCCCGAGCGCCAAGAAGATGTAAAGTCTTGAATGTTAACACCGGAATATCCATGCGTTTTCCGTTGACACCATAAAAGCAACGCATCTTTGGCCGAACGTTTTTCGGATGATTCATTTTCTTCATCCTAAGGTAATTATAATGCAATTAAGTTGCAAGAATAAGATTTAACAAAGGGCAATTTACTAACCACATCGATTTCAATTTCTTGAATTTGAAACCTCAAAATGATTGTCCATATTAAACCCAAGATCAGTCTGGGATTTCCATCCACAATGTCTTCAGCGCCAATTGATTCTAACCGAACCTGCAAAAATTTAATGTTTATTAAATATGGGGGTAATAAGAAATTAAAAATTAATTAATTTTTAATTAAATTTTAATTAAAAATTATTTGTATTTATTAAAAAAAAAACAGTAAAAATTGAATCGTACTTTCTTACAAATATCTCCCTCTTGCTCTCAGACAATCCGTGTAAAAAACAATATGAGGAAAAAATTAAATGTTAAAAATCAAGGGGTATTTCTCAATATATGGCTTTTTATGACTAGCTGCTAATTTGTCGGAATCGGCCAAATTGGACCACTATAATATAACATTTTGGGGTATAGCTTGTCCATTAAATCTACTAGAACGTTTCTAAATAATCTTTATCCACATAGCTTCTAAAATTGGCAATGTTTAGTAAATATTTGCCAATGTAAAATTTTATTTTTCCGCAACTTTAACCGTTACTTTTAAAATCCCGTCTTCACATAACTTGTTTCGCCAACAAGAGATGTAACAAAACATCTCGCTAAATAACCCGTCTCCACGTGGCTGATCGTGATTCAGTTTAACATTTCTCTTTCTGGTTCTTCTTAAATGTTTGTATGTTTGCTTATATTTTGCGTTTTCGTTTTGGTCTGTGTGAGATTTCGATAGATTTTCGATACAAAATTAGAGAAGGCATCGATATCATCGCGTTTGGCAAGAGTATTGAGAACGAAACAAGTGTTTCAATCTTCACTCGCTCTCAGAAATTTGTATGGAAATTGGCGAGTTTCTGCACTCGTTTTGAGGTCGAAACAAGATTGAGAGAGCGAGTGCTGAAAAAAGAGCGAAACACGTTATTTGGAGATATGGTATAACTATTGTACTTATATTCACTATATCTGCTAGTATGCAATTACTTATCTTAATTGAAAAAATAGAATATTTCGTTAATCTAAGTTATTCTGAGTTTAAATTACTTGAACTAATTGTTATAGTCCCTGTTGGTAAATTTTGCCGCGTTCGCGATGTCACGTTACAAATTTTTCCTAAGCTTATAACAATCAAACTAGTGCATATATTTTCACGGTAAAACCATCAGTTGAGAGCTACATTATTACACTTTGATCTCTAATAATTCTTTTTTTTAATGTTGGACCAACATTCGCAGAGTTCTTCACTTTTCTTTTACATTTTATCACTTTCGCCATCACTCTTTAAATGCTAATATCTCAGAACCTTGAAATCAAAAGCACTTCTTATTTGCACCGATTATAATGCTACCCAAGTGCTCTTTAAAAATTAAAATGAGAAGAAAAATATTCAACGCTATGCATATTTTATTGACCTTTGAATGCGTACGAACGTCACGCAGTGATTCCAGTATTCTTGGAC
Organism: Urophora cardui; assembly: GCA_960531455.1. Taxonomy (NCBI): domain Eukaryota; kingdom Metazoa; phylum Arthropoda; class Insecta; order Diptera; family Tephritidae; genus Urophora; species Urophora cardui. The sequence continues at coordinate 86,658,413 of OY482673.1, read as the reverse complement.
CAAAAATCCCTACGACATGCCAAAAAATTCCCTACTTTTCCCTACGCTAGCAAAAATTTTCCCTACAAATTTCCCTACACCGCACAGTGCCGCGAAGGTGGACAAAAATACAAAAATCGACTGTCTTGAAACTTGATGTCAAGTTACAGCTAAAACTCCAACTAAGAGAAATTCGTAAGTTATTTTGTGATAAAAACAACTTTAAGCCTCACACACCCCCTCAAAGTTCACCTATTTTCTACATACCATTTCATTTCGGCGATTCGCACATAAAAGTGGTCGCAGTTAAAAATTTGTTAAAAATACATTTTTATTCCTAGCAAGATCAACTTTTGCAATTTGCTAAAGATATATGCGACAAACCAAAAAATGTATGGTTCATGAAAAAAACAAATATACAAATATTTTTTTTTTATTAATAAATAAATATATGATTAAACATACCAAAATCCGAAAATTGGTAAATTTTGGAGGCAAAAAAAAACACCATGAAATTCCGTGAAATTTTTTTTTGTTTATGGTATTTTGGACCTTCTACTAACAGAAACAGTCGAAATATCTTCCACCTTTTTCCAATATTTGAAAATTTTCAATTTTGAAAAAGTGACTAAATGCCCTTTTTTTGTATTATTTTGGCTGATCTATATTTATAATACTTTTTGTGAATGCCCTAAGATCTAAATTTTTGGTTCGTTTTTCAAAATTAATATAATAATATAATAATACAATGGCGCTATTATAACTCTGACGAGTTTTATGGCCGAGCTTCTCTCCCAATTCGAAGTGTGCTCCTTTTTTTTGTTTTTTTTTTGTTTTTCCTACAAATTGTGTGGACCTACAGTTTTATGCCGGCTCCGAACGGCGAATGCATTTTTTGTGAGAAGCTTTTTCATGGCAGAAATACTCTCGGAGGGTATGCCGCCCACTGCCGAGAGGTGACCGCTGCTCTTAAAAAACCCAATAATTGGATTTTTACTAATTAGAAAAATTGTTTTGGTGTTTGGCTCGGACCGTGGTTTGAACCCGAGACCTCTGGCATAGCAGGCGAGCACTCTACCCACTGCACCACAGCGGCCACTCAAAATTAAGGTGTTGAATTAAAGCTAAAATTGCCAAAAAAAATTTTGAGGTACAGGATGATTTGAAATGAAAAAATTATCAGCTAATTAAAATACTTAAATATGAATCACGGTATGGGAGCCAAAAACAAAGGTATATGAAGATTTACATATATATATATATATAGAGAGAGCAATGACGCCAGTTTACAAATAATATATTAACCAATTCGGGTAAGCAAATAAATGCAATCGAGACACCTTACAGTGCCCGAACAAAAAGAAAATAAAAACAAGTAAGGAAGCCTAAGTTCGAGTGGAATCGAACATTAGATACTCAGCTGTATGCTTTCATTGTTTGTTTGCGTTTGATGGATTTATATAAAGTTAGTGCTGCATAAAGTGGTCGTAGCCACGCCCATTTTCAAAATTTTTATCAGTCATCCAACTAAGCATATGAATATTATTCTTTGTGCAAAATTTCATTCCTTTATGACTTCCAGTTACAAAGATGTCACGTTACAAATTCCCAAAGCGTGTTCCAGAAATATCTTTGCTAAAAAGTAGGCGTGGTCATAAACAGATTTCAATAAATTTTTGCGTGTCTATTAATACAAGTTATAAAAGTATATAAACCAAGTTTCCTCATAATATCTCAATTATTTGTCGAGTTATGGGCTCCGAAATCACGTAGATTCCTTTGTCTAAAAGGAGGCGGTGCCACGCCCATTTTCCAAAATGTTTAAATTTTTTGTTTCCGGTCTATTGTAGAAATCATGCCACAAAATTTCAATGAATTATCTTTACATTTGACAAAGATATCGCTTAAAATGTTTTTATTGGGCCACTTTATAACACCCATATATATAAGAGGGCGTGGCCGTCAAACCGATTTCTCTAAAATTTTGAACATGTATTACCACAAGTAATAAAAGTGTACACACCAAGTTTCTTCATTATGTATAAATTATTTGTCGATTTATAGGCTAAGGAATCTCGTATATTCCTGCTTCTAAAAAGAGGAGGTGCCACGCCCATTTTCCAAATTTTTTACTGTTTTTGTTTTATGTTCGTAGTAAAATTTTAATGATATATCTTTATATTTGACATAGATATCGCTTAAAATGTTTTTATTAGGTCACCCATAAGACCCATATATAAAAGTGGGCGTGGTCGCCAACCGATTTTGGAAATTTTTCGCCCAAACATTTGCCTAAGTAAGTATATCACGCGTACCAAATTGTATTGATTGATATCTTCAATGGTCTCTGAGTTATGACTCATAAAACTTTCAATGTTTGTCCCTAAATAAGTGGGCGTGGCACCGCCCATTTTCCAAAATTTTTATGTGTTTTGTTTTATGTCCGTAGTTGGACTCATGCCACAAAATTTCAGTGACAGATCTTTATATTTGACAGAGATATCGCTTAAAATGTTTTTATTAGGTCCCTTTATAATACACATATATAAAAGTGGGCGTGGCCGTCAACTGATTTTAACAATTTTCCGTCCAAACGTTTGCGTAAGTATGTAAATCACGCGTACCAAATTTCATTGATATATCTTCAACGGTTTCTGAGTTATGATATATAAAACTTTCAATGTTTGACCCTTAATAAGTGGGCGTGGCACCGCCTATTTTCCAAAATTTCATCAAATTTCTTCATAGGGGCCTGAGCTCAACACGTGGGTAAAATTGCATCGCTCTAGCTATATTAGTGGCTGAGATACCAAATTTCCGATTTTTTATATATAGGAAAAGTGGGCGTGGTCATGGTCCGATTTCGCCCATTTTCAATACCAACCGTCTAAGTCTCGATACCAACTTGCATTCCAAATTTCATCAAAATATCTCAATTTTTGCGCGAGTTAGAGTGTTTACAGACGGACGGACGGACGGACATGGCTCAATCGATTTCTCTTTTCACCCTGATCATTTTGATATATATAAGTCTATATCTATCTCGATCATTTCATTCTGTTACAATCCACCGTTATGTGATTAAAACTATAATACTCTGTGTACTAGTACAGCTGAGTATAATAAATAACATACCTATTACTCTTTATCTGCATAAGGAATAATATTTTGCTTAAGCACCAAAAAAAACCGCTTGCGAAAATGATAGTACAAATGTATACACATCAGGGAGATCCAATTTTTATATATATATATATATTTTTTGTTTTTGATTGAGTCTTTTTATAATTTTGTTCACCTAACTAATCACATTACCTGTGCAAAATTTCAACGTTTTACTATTAGTGGAAAATGTTGCTCAACGCGAGTTTAAAATTTCATGAATAAGTTGTATTTGACATATCTGTGGCAATTTGCAATAATTGTCGAAAAATATGATTTCGAGATAAATTGATTTTTATATTCGAAGGCGTTTCTTAGCAAATCATAAAAGTCGATTAAAAACTATGGACGCAAAATCAGTGAGCCATTCACAATGTTGCGATCAAATTTTGTAAATAAAACAAAAAGTCATGAAGAAATTTGATTAAGTATTTACATCTACTTTGGCTGTTATGGCAAGTTTAATACACCTCTATAGTAAGTTAAGCCTAAATATTTTTATAATTTTTTCTTCGCTGGCTTCAGGTCAATTGAAACACAATGTGTTTCAAATTTTAATATTCCCAATATATTTCGACCACACCACGGTGATCATCTTCAGGGGCTACAAAAACACAAGAATAACAAAAAACCATTTAATTTTCTTAAAAAACACGAAATTGGGAAAATATGTATACATACATATGTATGTGTATGAGACAAGAAAAGAATAACTAATAAAATCACAAAAGTACATAAATATCACATAGATACATAAATAAGCGAAAACAATAATTTAAAAATTAAAAAATTTACACACATTTATGTTTATACGTCACCTTAGTTCGACGCGGAGTTTAAAACTATTTACTTATTTTCTAATAGATGTTTATATACGTGAGCACAGTTGTCAGTGTCCGTTTTGTAGTTCAGTTTTAAGTTTGTTGGTGTGTTTATAATATGTAGCATCTCCAGAGTAAATCGTTTATTGTAGTTTTGTTCTTGTTGGAGAATACTTGCTTTGTCTAAATTTGGCATATGTCCAGTAGCCGCACAGTGGGCCATGAGCGCTGTTTTCTGTGTATTTGTTTGACAATATTTTGTATCTGATTTGTGTTGCGCTAGCCTAGTCTTTAATTTGGATTTGGTTGTGCCTACATATATTTTATCACATGGTTCGTTTTCTTTGCCATTACACGGAATTTTATATATCACGTTGCTTCTCTCAGTATGTGGAATTTTCGATTTATTCTTATTAAATAGATTTTTTAAAGTATTTCTATGTTTATGGGCTACTCTTATTTTTTCTTTATTATAGAAATCCGATTTTATTAGACGTTCTGATAGTTTAGGTACATATGTGACTGACTTGAAAATTGTTGGTTGCTTTGTTTTATTTTGCTGACTATTTTGCTGTGCTTTATACATTAATGTTTTGATGGTTCTTTTTGGAAAATCGTTGTTTTGCAATAACAGTCTTGTTTCTCTTTTTATTTCTCCGTGGTAAGTGTCATCTGAAATTTGAAGCATACGTCGTATACAGCCCATTGCTGTATTTATAATCATAGTTTTAGGGTGTCTTGAGTGGAATTTGAGGATTCTTCCAGACGAGGTAGGTTTCTTATACCACTTTAATTTAAGTATGTTTCCTTCTCTTGTTATAAGCGAGTCCAAATATGGCAACTTCCGTCTTCTTCTTCTTCGATTGTGAACTTTATGTTTCTGTCAAAGGAATTTAAAGTGTTTAGTGTATTTTGTACCTCTGTTTCTTGTACAATGGCGAACAAGTCATCTACGTATTTTGTTAATAGTCTTGGCTTTGATCCTATTTTTTCCATTGTGTTGTCTAATAATACTTCCATTACAATGTCAGCGATCACTGGTGAAGTGGGAGATCCCATAGGTAGTCCTTTCAGTTGTGTGTAAATTTTATCGTCAAACTTAAAATATCTATTCTCCTGTATACAAAATTTAACCATCTCCATGAAAGTTTGTTTCGGTATTTTTGTATGATCTTTTATTTTGGTCCATTTACTTAATATTACGTCAAGTGCCAACTGTATTGGTATGCTTGGGAAAAGTGATACCACGTCAAAGGAGATTAATCTTTCATCGTCACATATGTAAGTATTATTAATTTTTTCTTTAAATTCTATTGTATTTTTTATGTTATATTTTGAGCCCGTTGTTATGTTGTTCAATATATTTACGACGTATTTGCTTAAACTATATGCTGGCGATCCAATTGTTGAACAAATCGGTCTAAGTGGTGTTCCTTCCTTGTGTATTTTAGGGAGTCCGTAAATTCTAGGGGAAATTGCCGTTGTCGAATGTAATTTAAATTTCTCTTCTTTCGAAATAAGTCCCAATTTAAAAAGTTTATCTACAATATTGTTATTTTTGGTTTGTAATTCTGAGGTTGGATCAAGTCTTTGCATTCTGTATACGTTTAAGTCTTCTAATATGTGTAACATTTTATTTTTGTAATCGCTTAATTCCATTGCCACCGTCTTGTTGCCTTTGTCGGAACTCAAAATTCTAATGTTGTTATTTTGTTTTAGGAATTTCTTAGTTTGCTCCACTGTGTCTGCTATTGCACAATCCATTTCATTATATGTGTTTGTTTTTGCATGGTTTTTTATTAGGTATGAGAATTTGGTACGCGCCTCTTCTTGTTTGTCTCTGCCATCAATCGTTTGTATTAATTCCTCTCCGTCAGCAATGTATTGGAAAAGGGGGAAATTATCTCTTTCAATGGGTAAACTAAATTTTGGGCCTTTTGCAAGTAGAGCTTTAATGTCTGGCGGGAACTCAACATTTGTTTGATTTACAAACCAATCGTCATGCTTGTTATTGTCGTTTAATATGCTGTTTCGTTTTTTTCGTAACTTCTCATACTTTGAGTATTGCTTTTCTTTTAGTGTTGTTGTCATTTTGTTTTCTATGCTTTTCTCACTCCTCATGAATTCTTGTGCATCATATGTGGTCAGCTGTTTCTCCAAATTTTCGGATATTTCCTTTACCCGTTGTTCTTGTCTTTTTTGTATGTTATATTTGTGTTTAATTAGAAGGCTCAAAATCTTTGTGTGGTAGTAGTGTGTATATCTATGTAAAGCTTTTTTTATATCTGTTTGTATGTCACAGTCAAATACAAATAATTTATTAGTTTTAGTGGTGTTTTGTATAAATTTAGGTATAAGTTTTGATTTCCTACATTTCAACAAAAATTTAATGCTAGACTTAAGTTTTATTAATTTTTTTGAGTTTAGTTGGTATTTGTTTATTGTTACTTTTGCATTTTTGTAGGTGGTTTTTATTTGTCTGTATCCCATTTTCCCAAGCATACCAATACAGTTGGCACTTGACGTAATATTAAGTAAATGGACCAAAATAAAAGATCATACAAAAATACCGAAACAAACTTTCATGGAGATGGTTAAATTTTGTATACAGGAGAATAGATATTTTAAGTTTGACGATAAAATTTACACACAACTGAAAGGACTACCTATGGGATCTCCCACTTCACCAGTGATCGCTGACATTGTAATGGAAGTATTATTAGACAACACAATGGAAAAAATAGGATCAAAGCCAAGACTATTAACAAAATACGTAGATGACTTGTTCGCCATTGTACAAGAAACAGAGGTACAAAATACACTAAACACTTTAAATTCCTTTGACAGAAACATAAAGTTCACAATCGAAGAAGAAGAAGACGGAAGTTGCCATATTTGGACTCGCTTATAACAAGAGAAGGAAACATACTTAAATTAAAGTGGTATAAGAAACCTACCTCGTCTGGAAGAATCCTCAACTTCCACTCAAGACACCCTAAAACTATGATTATAAATACAGCAATGGGCTGTATACGACGTATGCTTCAAATTTCAGATGACACTTACCACGGAGAAATAAAAAGAGAAACAAGACTGTTATTGCAAAACAACGATTTTCCAAAAAGAACCATCAAAACATTAATGTATAAAGCACAGCAAAATAGTCAGCAAAATAAAACAAAGCAACCAACAATTTTCAAGTCAGTCACATATGTACCTAAACTATCAGAACGTCTAATAAAATCGGATTTCTATAATAAAGAAAAAATAAGAGTAGCCCATAAACATAGAAATACTTTAAAAAATCTATTTAATAAGAATAAATCGAAAATTCCACATACTGAGAGAAGCAACGTGATATATAAAATTCCGTGTAATGGCAAAGAAAACGAACCATGTGATAAAATATATGTAGGCACAACCAAATCCAAATTAAAGACTAGGCTAGCGCAACACAAATCAGATACAAAATATTGTCAAACAAATACACAGAAAACAGCGCTCATGGCCCACTGTGCGGCTACTGGACATATGCCAAATTTAGACAAAGCAAGTATTCTCCAACAAGAACAAAACTACAATAAACGATTTACTCTGGAGATGCTACATATTATAAACACACCAACAAACTTAAAACTGAACTACAAAACGGACACTGACAACTGTGCTCACGTATATAAACATCTATTAGAAAATAAGTAAATAGTTTTAAACTCCGCGTCGAACTAAGGTGACGTATAAACATAAATGTGTGTAAATTTTTTAATTTTTAAATTATTGTTTTCGCTTATTTATGTATCTATGTGATATTTATGTACTTTTGTGATTTTATTAGTTATTCTTTTCTTGTCTCATACACATACATATGTATGTATACATATTTTCCCAATTTCGTGTTTTTTAAGAAAATTAAATGGTTTTTTGTTATTCTTGTGTTTTTGTAGCCCCTGAAGATGATCACCGTGGTGTGGTCGAAATATATTGGGAATATTAAAATAACACATTGTGTTTCAATTGACCTGAAGCCAGCGAAGAAAAAATTATTAAAGTTATAGGTCACCAAAAACGACTATACTAAATATTTTTATTTATATCTTTTGATTTAATTAAGTTATAAGCATGGGGGTTTTAAAGAAATATAGAGTTTTAAAAGGAGAATAACGTGGTATATATAACTCGAAATCTTCCTAAGTCGACTTAAGCGGTTATTGCTTGTGACCACAGATATTTTTTTACCCATTTACACAAAATCAAACATATTTAAAATGTAAAACATCGATAAGTTATGTTTTTATTAACATATAACAGCGATTATTACTTACTTAACAGCGATTATGCTTTATTTTAAAGAATCGTTTTTTCTAAAGGTTAACATGTAAGGAAAAACCCACTTTATTTTTCAAATTACCGTAATGTATTCACTTAATAATAATACAATGGCGCTATTATAACTCTGACGAGTTTTATGGCCGAGCTTCTCTCCCAATTCGAGGTGTGCTCCTTTTTGTTTTTCCTACTAATTGGGTGGACCTACAGTTTTATGCCGGCTCCGAACGGCGAATGCATTTTTTGTGAGAAGCTTTTTCATGGCAGAAATACTCTCGGAGGATATGCCGCCCACTGCCGAGAGGTGACCGCTGCTCTTAAAAAACCCAATAATTGGATTTTTACTAATTAGAAAAATTTGTTTGGCTCGGACCGTGGTTTGAACCCGAGACCTCTGGCATAGCAGGCGAGCACTCTACCCACTGCACCACAGCGGTGTATTCACTTACACCCAGAAAAAGAAACATCAACACGATTCGTGTAAAATTAACACGATCGATCTTTACACGTAGAACAGCAACAATTTTTTTCAAATTACACGATGTGTGAAACATGACTTTTGATTTATAAACGTCATCAGAAATTTTGGTAAATTCAACCAAATTTTATTGTTGATAAAACATGAAGCAATTTTAAAATATACATGATGATTCAAATATAAAATTTTATTCCTAAATGTCATTTGGAATCTGTTTTATTTAACATGACGATAGTGTAAATACAATCTCCAAAAAGTGTTAAAAAAAGAATGTCAAAACAATTTTGAAACATAGGCAATTTTTTTTCAAGCTTTGAAGTTCTGCTGTTCGTGCAACAGGAATATTATTTATTTATTTAATTTTTTTTTAAATAAAAATAAAGTTTTGCGGTTTTGAATTAATGAGCTAATATTTTTAGTTTACAGGTAAGTTAAAAGAGGGTTGCATTTTTGTTTTCTAAAAGTTTTTGACCTAAAATATTTTCTTTTTCCTCCTAATAGGTATTTTAAACAATGTTCAGTCAATCTTTGCCACAAGCCTGCAATTTTTACCCATTAATAACAAGGAGAAGCCTCCCTCAGAGCCGCCTGACTGTCGCAGAAAAATGCTATCATGTTTCCGACACCGGCACTTTCCGTTGCCAGTAGGGCCTTGCAGGCTTTCTTTATAGCGAAAACTTCGGATTGAAAAACACTCGTGCGCTCCTTTCGGAGTCCCAACTCTCGCAATCTAAGAGCATCTTGAGATGCCGCTTCCTTGACAATAAGTGTACATTTATAACTAGCTTATCGAATGTTATACATATACATACACTCAGAAAAAAAATCATCAACACGATTCATGTAAAATTAACACGATCGATCTTTACACATAAAACAGCAACAATTTTTTCAAATTACACGATGTGTGAAACATGATTTTGGCTTTGTAACTGTCATCTGAAAATTTGGTAAATTCAACCAAATTTTATTGTTGATACAACATGAAGAAATTTTAAAATATACAAGATGATTCAAATATAAAATTTTATTCCTAAATGTCATTTGGAATTTGGTTTATTTAACATGATAATAGTGTCAATATAAACCAAAAAAAAATGTTAGAAAAATTACGTCCCAATTTTAGTGTTAAAACAACAAGAACCACAATTAACAATAAAAGTTGGTTGATATAACACGAAACAATGTTCAAACATAAACGTCATTTGGAATTTTTGTTTATTCAACACGATGATAGTATCAATATAATCTAAAAAAGTGTTAAAAAGAACGTCACAACTATTTTTAAACATACACAATTTTTTCAACGTTTGAAGTTCTGCTGTTCATGCAAAACACAAATTAATATTATTTTTTTTTTTTTAACAAAAAGAAAGTTTTGTGCCGTGGCAATGATGGGAGTTTAGCATTTATATTTCCAATTATATTTTTAGTTCGCAGGTAAGTTAAAAGTGGATTGCATTTTTGTTTCTAAAAGTTTTTAATGTTCAATATTTTCTTACTCCTCTTCATAGTTTGCAATTTTTACCGCGAAGAGATGTTTAGCGAATGGAGTCTTTCACGCAGCATGCGGTGCATATACCGTTGCATTAGCGGCCAAACATTACTCGGTGCCAGTGATAGTAAGTACTATCGCCCATGTATAAACTATTCGTATGAGAAGGACGCTTTCAATTTGGTCGGTTGTGCGGGTGATGTACTCGAATATGCTTTATTGATCTGATGATTATATATTTTATGTTTTATATGTTTTTTATTTAAAAAAAAAAAAATAAATTGTAAAATCAACAAGACTTTCTAGTTAATTTAACAATAAATTTAAGGTAAAATCAAAAAGATGTTATTGTTAATTCAACAGGACCATTTCGTGTTAATTTAACCAGCTTAAATTGTAACATTAAGTAGTTAAAATTGTAAAATCAACAGGAAGACTCAATACATTTTAGTGTTAATTCTACAGTTGTCATCCTGTTAAACTAACACTTGACAGCAGTGTTAAATTTACACGATTACATGATGGCATACATTAAGCATCGTGTTGAAAAAAATTAACCACAAAATTTGTTGATTTTTGGTTGATTTTACACTATTTTTTTTCTGGGTGTATACATAAATATTATTTATTTATTTTATGTGAATTTAAATGAGCTATTGGCCATTTTTTAATGAAGAAAAATTGAAAAAAATTTTTTTGGTAGAAGTTATGGATCCATTTCGGAGACCCCCACATCCCCTCATCAGACTTCTTCAAGCGGCCTCAACCGAGAATCGAACTTAAGTCGTTCGATTGGTAGTCACATGTCTATCCCATTGAGCTACCACCGCCGTCAGCTTTGTTTCGCTTAAATTTCAATTTTCCCTCCATTTCAATCCACATACCAACAACAGTAGCTTAATGACACTCTGCCTTTGCTACCTAGTATGTTGGTGCGATTGTGTGTTTGGTTTGTACAAAGTTCTAAAGCTATTAACAAGCAAAGCTTTTTGTACAGGCAATGCTTGTTATGTTTTCAGACTTTTGTTTTTCGGCAGGCTCTCCGATATACATAATTACGTTTGTATTTATATGGCCGTTTTAATTCTAATAATTATTTTATGTGAATTTAAATGAGCAATTGGCCATTTTTTAATGAAGAAAAATTGAAAAAATTTTTTTGGTAGAAGTTATGGATCCATTTCGGAGACCACCACATCCCCTCATCAGACTTCTTCAAGCGGCCTCAACCGAGAATCGAACTTAAGTCGTTCGATTGGTAGTCACATGTCTATCCCATTGAGCTACCACCGCCGTCAGCTTTGTTTCGCTTAAATTTCAATTTTCCCTCCATTACAATCCACATACCAACAACAGTAGCTTAATGACACTCTGCCTTTGCTACCTAGTATGTTGGTGCGATTGTGTGTTTGGTTTGTACAAAGTTCTAAAGCTATTAACAAGCAAAGCTTTTTGTACAGGCAATGCTTGTTATTGTTTTCAGACTTTTGTTTTTCGGCAGGCTCTCCGATATACATAATTACGTTTGTATTTATATGGCCGTTTTAATTCTAATAATTATTTTATGTGAATTTAAAGGAGCTATTGGCCATTTTTTAATGAAGAAAAATTGAAAAAAATTTTTTGGTAGAAGTTATGGATCCATTTCGGAGACCACCACATCCCCTCATCAGACTTCTTCAAGCGGCCTCAACCGAGAATCGAACTTAAGTCGTTCGATTGGTAGTCACATGTCTATCTCATTGAGCTACCACCGCCGTCAGCTTTGTTTCGCTTAAATTTCAATTTTCCCTCCATTACAATCCACATACCAACAACAGTAGCTTAATGACACTCTGCCTTTGCTACCTAGTATGTTGGTGCGATTGTGTGTTTGGTTTGTACAAAGTTCTAAAGCTATTAAAAAGCAAAGCTTTTTGTACAGGCAATGCTTGTTATTGTTTTCAGACTTTTGTTTTTCGGCAGGCTCTCCGATATACATAAATACGTTTGTATTTATATGGCCGTTTTAATTCTAATAATTATTTTATGTGAATTTAAATGAGCTATTGGTCATTTTGAAAAAAAAATTTTTGGTAGAAGTTATGGATCCATTTCGGAGACCACCACATCCCCTCATCAGACTTCTTCGAGCGGCCTCAACCGAGAATCGAACTTAAGTCGTTCGATTGGTAGTCACATGTCTATCCCATTGAGCTACCACCGCCGTCAGCTTTGTTTCGCTTAAATTTCAATTTTCCCTACATTACAATCTACATACCAACAACAGTAGCTTAATGACACTCTGCCTTTGCTACCTAGTATGTTGGTGCGATTGTGTGTTTGGTTTGTACAAAGTTCTAAAGCTATTAACGAACAAAGCTTTTGTACATAATTACGTTTGTATTTATATGGCCGTTTTAATTCTAATAATTATTTTATGTGACCATTTTTTTATGAAGAAAAATTGAAAAAAATTTTTTGGTAGAAGTTATGGATCCATTTCGGAGACCACCACATCCCCTCATCAGACTTCTTCAAGCGGCCTCAACCGAGAATCGAACTTAAGTCGTTCGATTGGTAGTCACATGTCTATCCCATTGAGCTACCACCGCCGTCAGCTTTGTTTCGCTTAAATTTCAATTTTCCCTCCATTACAATCCACATACTAACAACAGTAGCTTAATGGCACTCTGCCTTTGCTACCTAGTATGTTGGTGCGATTGTGTGTTTGGTTTGTACAAAGTTCTAAAGCTATTAACAAGCAAAGTTTTTTGTACAGGCAATGCTTGTTATTGTTTTCAGACTTTTGTTTTTCGGCAGGCCCTCCGATATACATAATTACGTTTGTATTTATATGGCCGTTTTAATTCTAATAATTATTTTATGTGAATTTAAATGAGCTATTGGCCATTTTTTTTTATTTATTTTATTTTATTTATTTATTATAATGCATCAGTACAATAAGAACAAAGTGTCTTTTGTAGTACAACATTTGTTACAATACTATATGATAACTTAAGTCTATACAAAAAAAAGAAGAAAAAAAAAAAAAAAACAAAAGAGAATAAAGGGTAGAGCAGTTAGATGACAAGAAGGAATAAGGGTATTACAATTATACTCTTAATGGTAAAAAATAATAAGTAAATAGTAAAATAAAATAAATAAGAAATATACAAAAGAAAAAAAAAAATATATATATATATACAAAAAGAAAAGAAGAGGGAAGAAAGTTATACATAGATAGCACATCTAGAGATTTTACATTTGTACATGCATACATATATAATATCACTTTACTGATTACGAAAGTACGACAATAGAACAGTCTTAATATTGCTTTTGTTCACGCTATTACGAATACTTGTAGGAATAGAGTTCCATATACGAATAGCGTTGATGAAAAATAGTCTAGCGGATGGAAGAAAGTTATACTGCGGAACTATAAGGCCTTGTACTCGAGCGGACTTTGCAAGTGTTAACTTCTCATATAGGTAAGTAGGTGTTTTCTCATTCATGAGGTGGAAAAGAAAGATGCAGTTTCTTACCTTCAAGTACTCGTTAAGTTCACACCCTAGTAAGCTAGTTTTCCAAGCGGATATGTGTTCAAATCTCGCTAACCCGTACACATATCGCGTGACATGGTTAAATGCTACATTCAACTTATAAGCAGACTGAGAATCTAGCATGCTATACACTAGCTCTGCATAACTAATTATCGGCATAATGAGTTGGATAGCGAGCTTTCTTCTTGTGGCAATCGGCGTGAATTGGGCAGAGATTCGAAGGCTTCTCAATGTAAGGTAGACTTTACCAATTGTTGCGTTGATATGATCAGTACACGTAAGGTCAGAATTAACAACAAATCCCAAGTTAGTAACTTTAGACACCAATTTGAGAGCATGCTCACCAATATACAAGGAGGGAATATCTGAAGGCTGTAAACGTCCCTTACAAATAGGTAACACATAACACTTATTGACATTAAGACTAAGGCCGGTTTGTGCAGCCCATAACTTGACGGAAGATAAATCCTGGTTGAACTTAGAGCACAAGTTCATTGCCTGTTCAATAGTACTGGACATATACAATTGGATATCATCCGCATATGCATGAGTACGAGCATGCTGGCATACAGAGAACACATCATTTACGAATAGACTAAATAACAGAGGTCCCAGGATAGAACCTTGTGGAACACCAGACAATATTTGACGCAGCGAAGAGAACCTTAGATCTACCTTTACACGTTGAGACCTGCCTGTTAGATAGCTCCTCATTAGTTGTACCGCGGACGGACCAAAACCAAAATTATCACGCAATTTTAGGCACAGCAATTCATGCTTAACCGTGTCAAAGGCTTTAGAGAAGTCTAGTAAGCAAAGCAGCGTCAAATGTTTCTTGTCGAACGCAATTCTAATATCGTCCAATATTTTTACCATAGCTGTCGAGCAGCTATGTTTGGCTCTAAATCCAGACTGATACCGTGACAACAAATTGTATAAATTAACATGACGATATATTTGCTCAGACATTAGCGACTCAGCAACCTTCGACAAGTAAGGCAATATACTGATAGGCCGAAAGTCACAAGGACTAGCCGCAGACTTATTTTTGGCAACAGGAAGGACTGTTGCAACTTTCCACGCATCGGGGAAACAGGAGGTTGTAAAACTATGGTTAATTATGTGCGTAAGGGTTGGTAAAATAACTGGTAATATTATTTTTATAAATTTTATTGGTATTCCATCTTCTCCAGTTGCGTTGGATTGTATTTTATACACGCTTTTTTCCACATCAAATTGAGACACTCCACTAAATTCAAACATCTGACCATCAGGCGGTATGTGCGAACTAGTTTTGCACATGGAGGTAAGGGAACAAGAAGAAGTTACACCATTTGCAAATACTTCATTTAAAGTATCATTTTTAATGAAGAAAAATTTAAAAAAATTTTTTGGTAGAAGTTATGGATCCATTTCGGAGACCACCACATCCCCTCATCAGACTTCTTCAAGCGGCCTCAACCGAGAATCGAACTTAAGTCGTCGATTGGTAGTCACATGTCTATCCCATTGAGCTACCACCGCCGTCAGCTTTGTTTCGCTTAAATAAATATATAAATACAAACGTAATTATGTATATCGGAGAGCCTGCCGAAAAACAAAAGTCTGAAAACAATAACAAGCATTGCCTGTACAAAAAGCTTTGCTTGTTAATAGCTTTAGAACTTTGTACAAACCAAACACACAATCGCACCAACATACTAGGTAGCAAAAGCAGAGTGTCATTAAGCTACTGTTGTTGGTATGTGGATTGTAATGGAGGGAAAATTGAAATTTAAGCGAAACAAAGCTGACGGCGGTGGTAGCTCAATGGGATAGACATGTGACTACCAATCGAACGACTTAAGTTCGATTCTCGGTTGAGGCCGCTTGAAGAAGTCTGAGGGATGTGGTGGTCTCCGAAATGGATCCATAACTTCTACCAAAAAAATTTTTCAATTTTTCTTCATAAAAAAATGGTCACATAAAATAATTATTAGAATTAAAACGGCCATATAAATACAAACGTAATTATGTATATCGGAGAGCCTGCCGAAAAACAAAAGTCTGAAAACAATAACAAGCATTGCCTGTACAAAAAGCTTTGCTCGTTAATAGCTTTAGAACTTTGTACAAACCAAACACACAATCGCACCAACATACTAGGTAGCAAAGGCAGAGTGTCATTAAGCTACTGTTGTTGGTATGTAGATTGTAATGTAGGGAAAATTGAAATTTAAGCGAAACAAAGCTGACGGCGGTGGTAGCTCAATGGGATAGACATGTGACTACCAATCGAACGACTTAAGTTCGATTCTCGGTTGAGCCCGCTCGAAGAAGTCTGATGAGGGGATGTGGTGGTCTCCGAATTGGATCCATAACTTCTACCAAAAATTTTTTTTTCAATTTTTCTTCATTAAAAAATGGCCAATAGCTCATTTCAATTCACATAAAATAATTATTAGAATTAAAACGGCCATATAAATACAAACGTAATTATGTATATCGGAGAGCCTGCCGAAAAACAAAAGTCTGAAAACAATAACAAGCATTGCCTGTACAAAAAGCTTTGCTTTTTAATAGCTTTAGAACTTTGTACAAACCAAACACACAATCGCACCAACATACTAGGTAGCAAAGGCAGAGTGTCATTAAGCTACTGTTGTTGGTATGTGGATTGTAATGGAGGGAAAATTGAAATTTAAGCGAAACAAAGCTGACGACGGTGGTAGCTCAATGGGATAGACATGTGACTACCAATCGAACGACTTAAGTTCGATTCTCGGTTGAGGCCGCTTGAAGAAGTCTGATGAGGGGATGTGGTGGTCTCCGAAATGGATCCATAACTTCTACCAAAAAATTTTTTTCAATTTTTCTTCATTAAAAAATGGCCAATAGCTCCTTTAAATTCACATAAAATAATTATTAGAATTAAAACGGCCATATAAATACAAACGTAATTATGTATATCGGAGAGCCTGCCGAAAAACAAAAGTCTGAAAACAATAACAAGCATTGCCTGTACAAAAAGCTTTGCTTGTTAATAACTTTAGAACTTTGTACAAACCAAACACACAATCGCACCAACATACTAGGTAGCAAAAGCAGAGTGTCATTAAGCTACTGTTGTTGGTATGTGGATTGTAATGGAGGGAAAATTGAAATTTAAGCGAAACAAAGCTGACGGCGGTGGTAGCTCAATGGGATAGACATGTGACTACCAATCGAACGACTTAAGTTCGATTCTCGGTTGAGGCCGCTTGAAGAAGTCTGATGAGGGGATGTGGTGGTCTCCGAAATGGATCCATAACTTCTACCAAAAAAATTTTTTCAATTTTTCTTCATTAAAAAATGGCCAATAGCTCATTTAAATTCACATAAAATAATTATTAGAATTAAAACGGCCATATAAATACAAACGTAATTATGTATATCGGAGAGCCTGCCGAAAAACAAAAGTCTGAAAACAATAACAAGCATTGCCTGTACAAAAAGCTTTGCTTGTTAATAGCTTTAGAACTTTGTACAAACCAAACACACAATCGCCCCAACATACTAGGTAGCAAAGGCAGAGTGACATGTGACTACCAATCGAACGATTTAAGTTCGATTCTCGGTTGAGGCCGCTTGAAGAAGTCTGATGAGGGGATGTGGTGGTCTCCGAAATGGATCCATAACTTCTACCAAAAAATTTTTTTCAATTTTTCTTCATTAAAAAATGGCCAATAGCTCCTTTAAATTCACATAAAATAATTATTAGAATTAAAACGGCCATATAAATACAAACGTAATTATGTATATCGGAGAGCCTGCCGAAAAACAAAAGTCTGAAAACAATAACAAGCATTGCCTGTACAAAAAGCTTTGCTTGTTAATAGCTTTAGAACTTTGTACAAACCAAACACACAATCGCCCCAACATACTAGGTAGCAAAGGCAGAGTGACATGTGACTACCAATCGAACGATTTAAGTTCGATTCTCGGTTGAGGCCGCTTGAAGAAGTCTGATGAGGGGATGTGGTGGTCTCCGAAATGGATCCATAACTTCTACCAAAAAAATTTTTTCAATTTTTCTTCATTAAAAAATGGCCAATTGCTCATTTAAATTCACATAAAATAATTATTAGAATTAAAACGGCCATATAAATACAAACGTAATTATGTATATCGGAGAGCCTGTCGAAAAACAAAAGTCTGAAAACAATAACAAGCATTGCCTGTACAAAAAGCTTTGCTCGTTAATAGCTTTAGAACTTTGTACAAACCAAACACACAATCGCACCAACATACTAGGTAGCAAAGGCAGAGTGTCATTAAGCTACTGTTGTTGGTATGTAGATTGTAATGTAGGGAAAATTTAAATTTAAGCGAAACAAAGCTGACGGCGGTGGTAGCTCAATGGGATAGACCAGGGCCGTGCGCACGGGGGGGGTTTTTTGGGGGTTAAAACCCCCCATGACCAAATCTAAGTTGCAATGATTTTGCAAAAATTTTCAAAATACAGTTTATAAATTTTGCATTGAATTTTGACTCATAATTTTTGACAATATTAGTTACAATAATTTTACGGAAGAAGAATTGGTAAAAGTTGCAAAAAATAAGGTTGGCCAATACATAAGTTCGGCACTTTGAATTGCACTTGGAGCTTTCCGAAATTACAAAGTTGTGTAGCATATGTTCGTTTGGCATTTTTAAAAAAATTGTACTGATAACAAAAAATGTTCATTTTGTGAAAACAGTGAGCAGTTTCAATTAACAAGTACTGTAAACAGTACACGGAAAGAAATTTGTATACTTGAATCAAGAAAAATGCTTTCTTGAACTCAATTTAGAAAATTTTTAGGGAAATAAGAAATTGAGTTTTCCAAAAATGAGACAATTATTTTCTTATTCAAGAACACTAACAAAATCTATAGAAAAAAAATGTTGAAAAAAAATTTTTAAATAAATAGGAACATTTTTCTTAAATTTACTTAAATGAAGAAAATCTTTTTGCTAATATCAAGAAGAATTTAAGAAAATTGAGTTTCGACGAATTGGAACAACAAAATACAGCGAAAAAAAAATGTAAAATGAATAAGAAAACGTTTTCTTGAGCGAAGTAAAATTTTTCTTGCTGAATTTGCATTTCCAAAGTTACATGTATTTTTTTTCATTTGCCATCCGCTTTGCATATTTCTGAATATTTTTGCAATTCTCAGATTTTTAGTGAAGCATTTGGTATAAGGAGTTCACTATTTGCATCTTCATTTATATTAAATAAAATGTTGTCATTTCAATAAACAAGTCCTAAGAAAATACTAGTTGACTAATGATGGTTTTCTAATCCCTCATGATTAGTTTTCATTTTCCTTATTTTTTAAGTTTTTAATATTTTTAGAAAATATTTGCTTAATTTAATATTTAATATTTTCTTATGCCTCAGACACACATGTGGTATGAATATTAGAATATCAATATTATGATTTGGCTATGCTATGAAAATTTTCAATTAAACTACAATATGAGGGTGACACATATCATATATATATATCGAAATATTATAAATATACTACGATGTGTGTCTCTCGCATTACTTCCTTAAGCTCGTATAAGAAAAGTTTTACTTGCAACAAAAAAATAATTTCTTAATTTATTTCAAAAAAAAAAAAAAACACTTACCCTAAGTAAATTATTTCTTATTTATTTAAAATCCAATTTTAGTTGAAGCAAGAAAATGTTTTTTTATTTATTTAAAATCCAATTTCACTTGAAGCAAGAAAATTTTTACTTATTTATTTAAAATCCAATTTTCTTGGATTTTCTTGATATTAAGAAATTATTTTCTAAGTTCAAAATCAAGTCTAATTTTTCTTGTCTCGGCATTGATTCTAGTAAAAAATTCTTTCCGTGTACTATTCAGGACCTGGTTAACTAGGTTTTGATGAATCATAATGAGTTTCAGAAAAGTTAGAGATCATTTAAATTTATGGTGTATGGGTCTGGATATCTGTTTCAGCAAATATGTTTATCTTAGCGAAAAATGTATGCGAATGCAAACCAAAATTAAAAACCCCCCCAAGGCTAATTCCTGCGCACGGCCCTGGGATAGACATGTGACTACCAATCGAACGACTTAAGTTCGATTCTAGGTTGAGGCCGCTCGAAGAAGTCTGATGAGGGGATGTGGTGGTCTCCGAAATGGATCCATAAATTCTACCAAAAATTTTTTTTTTTTCAATTTTTCTTCATTAAAAAATGGCCAATAGCTCATTTAAATTCACATAAAATAATTATTAGAATTAAAACGGCCATATAAATACAAACGTAATTATGTATATCGGAGAACCTGCCGAAAAACAAAAGTCTGAAAACAATAACAAGCATTGCCTGTACAAAAAGCTTTGCTTGTTAATAGCTTTAGAACTTTGTACAAACCAAACACACAATCGCACCAACATACTAGGTAGCAAAGTCAGAGTGTCATTAAGCTACTGTTGTTGGTATGTGGATTGTAATGGAGGGAAAATTGAAATTTAAGCGAAACAAAGCTGACGGCGGTGGTAGCTCAATGGGATAGACATGTGACTACCAATCGAACGACTTAAGTTCGATTCTCGGTTGAGGCCGCTTGAAGAAGTCTGATGAGGGGATGTGGTGGTCTCCGAAATGGATCCATAACTTCTACCAAAAAATGTTTTTCAATTTTTCTTCATTAAAAAATGGCCAATAGCTCCTTTAAATTCACATAAAATAATTATTAGAATTAAAACGGCCATATAAATACAAACGTAATTATGTATATCGGAGAGCCTGCCGAAAAACAAAAGTCTGAAAACAATAACAAGCATTGCCTGTACAAAAAGCTTTGCTTGTTAATAACTTTAGAACTTTGTACAAACCAAACACACAATCGCACCAACATACTAGGTAGCAAAAGCAGAGTGTCATTAAGCTACTGTTGTTGGTATGTGGATTGTAATGGAGGGAAAATTGAAATTTAAGCGAAACAAAGCTGACGGCGGTGGTAGCTCAATGGGATAGACATGTGACTACCAATCGAACGACTTAAGTTCGATTCTCGGTTGAGGCCGCTTGAAGAAGTCTGATGAGGGGATGTGGTGGTCTCCGAAATGGATCCATAACTTCTACCAAAAAATTTTTTTCAATTTTTCTTCATTAAAAAATGGCCAATAGCTCATTTAAATTCACATAAAATAATTATTAGAATTAAAACGGCCATATAAATACAAACGTAATTATGTATATCGGAGAGCCTGCCGAAAAACAAAAGTCTGAAAACAATAACAAGCATTGCCTGTACAAAAAGCTTTGCTTGTTAATAGCTTTAGAACTTTGTACAAACCAAACACACAATCGCACCAACATACTAGGTAGCAAAGGCAGAGTGACATGTGACTACCAATCGAACGACTTAAGTTCGATTCTCGGTTGAGGCCGCTTGAAGAAGTCTGATGAGGGGATGTGGTGGTCTCCGAAATGGATCCATAACTTCTACCAAAAAAATTTTTTCAATTTTTCTTCATTAAAAAATGGCCAATAGCTCATTTAAATTCACATAAAATAATTATTAGAATTAAAACGGCCATATAAATACAAACGTAATTATGTATATCGGAGAGCCTGTCGAAAAACAAAAGTCTGAAAACAATAACAAGCATTGCCTGTACAAAAAGCTTTGCTTGTTAATAGCTTTAGAACTTTGTACAAACCAAACACACAAGAGTGTCATTAAGCTACTGTTGTTGGTATGTGGATTGTAATGGAGGGAAAATTGAAATTTAAGCGAAACAAAGCTGACGGCGGTGGTAGCTCAATGGGATAGACATGTGACTAACAATCGAACGACTTAAGTTCGATTCTCGGTTGAGGCCGCTTGAAGAAGTCTGATGAGGGGATGTGGTGGTCTCCGAAATGGATCCATAACTTCTACCAAAAAATTTTTTTCAATTTTTATTCATTAAAAAATGGCCAATAGCTCATTTAAATTCACATATAACACAATAATTATTAGAATTAAAACGGCCATATAAATAGAAACATAATTATTTATTTATTATTATCTAATAAAAATATACTTTTTAATTTATAAAATCAAGCAACATCTGGTTAATTTAACAATAAATTTAAGACAAAGTCAAAAAGATGTTATTGTTAATTTAACACGACCATCTCGTGTTAATTTAACTAAAAAATCATGTTAAATCAACATTATATCGTGTAAATTTTTTAAAGATTTTAGTGTTAATTCTACAGTTATAATCGTGTTAAACTAACACTTGACAGTAGGGTTAAATTTACACGTTTACAGGATGGCATACATTTAGCATCGTGTTGAAAAAAATTAACCACAAAATTTGTTGATTTTTGGTTGATTTCACACGCTTTTTTTTCTGGGTGTAGGGAGTAGAGTTTTGACAAATTTTAAGTATTAACTCTATTTTTATGACAGGCCATATTTCATTTTTAAATAATGATGTGCAAAAACTCGGTATTTTTTTAATGGGTACCCGTTACGAAAACCGATTACTTTTTTAAAATTAGAGTAATATAGACACTTTATATGTAAAGTTTCAATAAATTCTGATAACTCTTTCATGTTTTCGTAAACACCACAATCAGCAATGATTATGCCTTATTTGTCTTTCATATAGTAATGTAAAAAAAAAGCGTTTTTTTTTTATGGGTACCCGGTACCGAAAAATCACTTTCATTTTTGAAATTAGCATGGCTTAGTCCTTTTAGGTGTAAAGTTTCAACAAATTCTGAATACTATTTCGGTTTTTATAAACATATGTCTACGATGATTATGAGTAATTTTACCTTTTTAAAAAATTGTAAAAAATTAGGTTTTAACTAACTGGTAACAGATGCTGAAAAACGGATTTCGTTTCTGAAATTGGCGTGATATAACCCTTTCAGGTGTAGTTTCAGCCCATTCTGATGACTGCTCACGGTGGGCAGGAAGCGACGATAGGTTGCATGAAAATGTCGACAAAAAAGGAAAGTGGGGTTGTGTTATGTGATGTTTATATATGAAACATCCGCTGAAATTAAAATCCGAGCTGCCCTTTTTCAAGGATATCCACATTTTTTTTTTTCATCAAATATTGACGAAATCGAAAATTCGCCAATGTCCAAATTTTTCCGATTTCAGTACATTATCTGGTAGCTAAAGGATACAAGAAAAGGTATTAAAAAGAAAACAGGACACCAGTAGTGGAAAAATCCAATGTGAACAGGACCTAAAGGATAACCACTGAAATATAAAATAACACAAAAAGTACCCACTTTAATTTGAGTATAACTCCTTAAATGTTAACTCTACGTGAAAATTCATTATGATATGTTTCATTCAGAATAAATAAAGGAATATTTCTTTAATATACAATTTTGGTGTACCTGCAGTGCTTAATGTACTTTGGTGCACCTAAAGTGAAAAATTCAAAAAAGTACGTTATTTTTTTGGTGCTATTTTAAGTTCAAATATTTTGCTAGTTTATGTAAATATTTTAATCTAATGATCCAATTCTCATTCCTACATATCTATACGTTAATAACCAAATAAAGTTAGAGCTGAGATACGCGCTAGCTGTGCACGGTGAGCGGGAAGCAACAATA
The DNA here is from genome assembly GCA_960531455.1 of Urophora cardui. Lineage (NCBI taxonomy): Eukaryota > Metazoa > Arthropoda > Insecta > Diptera > Tephritidae > Urophora > Urophora cardui. The sequence continues at coordinate 86,635,007 of OY482673.1, read as the reverse complement.
GGTTGCATGAATATATCAAAAAACTATGGCTCAACGAATATGTGCCTAGCTGTGCGCCGGTACTAATTTTCGTTTAACAAAAATGTTGGAGATGTTATTCACGCTTGCTGTGTCTTTATGAAGAAGATTAGAATATCATTTTACGTAAGTTTTTAGCCGACCATCGTTTTTTCGATATTTTCATGCAACCTATTGTTGCTTACCGCCCACTGTGCACAGCTAGCGCGTATTTCAGCCCTAATTCTCTTTAGTATTAACGTATAAATATGTAAGAATGAGAATTGAATCATTAGATTAAAATATTTACATAAACTAGCAAAATATTTGAACTTAAATAGCACAAAAAAAAATAACGTACTTTTTTTGAATTTTTCACTTTAGGTGCACCAAAGTACCTCAGTGAAATATTTATATGTGCACTTCATTAATTAAATTAGTTCTCTAATTTAAGACTCTATTTAGTTATCTTTAGGCATGTAAATATTATATTACATATTTGGTAATTCGTTTATATATAATGATTAGTTTTAATCCGCTGATAATGTATACGGTATATAAAAACTTGTGGTATATGCCACCTTTCTTAGGAAAAATTTATATGTGCAAAACGCATTTTCCCTGCTTCAAATGTCAATAAGTAAGATAAAATAACTTTATTCATACAAATCGCAAGTGAAGCAAATATAAATTTTTTTGCAAACGGATATTGAGTGATTTCCAACTTTTAAAAAAATCCCACGCGGATCCACCTTGACAGAAACAGAGCGCGGTTTTATAATTGGACAAAGGGATGGTGGTGTGCCATTGGTCGAAATTGCAACGAAATTGGGACGCCATAGAAATACGATTACTAATTTCCTAAAAAACCCGGAAAAATATGGGACTACCAAACGCAGTGGCAGAAAATCAGAAATTGATGAACGTTGTAAGCAAACAATTCGGCGTCTAGCTGTTGAAAAAGGTATGAGTTGCAGTGAAATTCAAGCCCATCTTAATCTTAAGGTAACAAGGAGACGAGTCCACCAAATATTATCCCAAAACAAAAATGTCACATATACTGCGCGAGTATCTCAACCTATGCTTTTAAAAAGACATATGACATCCCGTTTGGCCTTCGCCGATAAATATAAGTTCTGGGATACAGAGTTCCAAAAAGTTATATTCAGCGATGAGAAAAAGTTTAATTTGGATGGTCCCGATGGCTGTCAAAAATATTGGCGCGACTTAAGACACCCGAGGCAGAATCGTCTTAAGCGAAACCATGGTGGCGGCTCGTTAATGGTTTGGGGGGCTTTTAGGTATGCTGGAAATCTCCACTCTGTTTCATCCCATGCAAAACCAATTCCCAAATGTACATTGAGTTATTGGACAATGTCCTTATTCAATTTGCTGAAGAAGTTTATGGAAATGAGTGGATATTTCAACAGGACAACGCCCCAATCCACACCGCTCGTACAACAAAATATTTTTTATCGTGCAGAAACATCCCTTTGTTGGTTTGGCCAGCCATTAATCCTGACCTCAACCCCATTGAGGACCTGTGGGGAATACTCTCGGCTAAGGTTTATAAGAATGGTAGACAGTTTTAGATCATGAAGCAGCTTAAAGAAACGTTGGTAAAGGAATGGGACGAAATAAGCATCCAAACCTTACAAAAATTGGTAGAGTCCATGCCAAGGAGATTGACCCAGGTTCAGTTGAAGAAAGGGAAGCATATAAATTATTAGAATTTATAAAATATTGTTATCTAGCCACATACATGTTAAAAATCCTTTGACGCACATATAATTTTTTCCTAAGGGAAAATTAAATAAAAATTAAACTAAAATCACCAGTAAATAAAGACAAATTGATTTGCTATTGTATTAGTTCATATCTAGTCATATATGTAAAAAATAATATTTAAAAAAATATAACTTTAGTTTTTTATAATTTTTATAAAATATTATTCCATGCACATATCACTATTTCACTGAGGTACATTAAGCACTGCAGGTACACCAAAATTGTATATTAAAGAAATCTTTATATCATAGTTGCCCAAGCCCTATGCTCGCATACACATTTTGTTTTTGTAATGCTCGTAAGTATAGGATTTTACTCGCCTATACACTTTCATAAGAAATGTTTGTATATAGGCGGGCATAGGCGAGTATAGGAAAATAAAATTTGTATACTCCCGAAACGTTTCTATGGAAATACAAAAACAATTTTTTATTTTGATTCGAACAGGTCCAACCCAGCAATGAAAAAAATTAAATATGGCACATATATGTATGTATATACATATGTGTACTAATTGGATTCGTTCATATTTTCGATAATGTTATCTATGTCTATTTCGAGGTGTTTGTCTGAGATCCGGTTTCTGTGTTTTGATTTTACAATTTTTAATTTTGATAATACACTTTCACATTTATACGTACTAAAAACATTGACGAAAGTTTTAAAATAAACGCTCGGAGGCAAAGATATTTAATTTTGTCACACTAATAATTAATTAATTATTTATTTATCTATTTTGAAAAATTTAGAGGGGGCATTGAAAATTAATTAATAAATTCAGTAATAGTAGCCAAATTTCATAAATCTCGTATTAAAGATGTTTTTTAAGCTTTCTAAAAACAATCCACTTTTCAATATTAATTAATTATTTATTTATAAAAATTAATATTAATTTCATTAATTAAAAATGTATACATATATTCCAATGCACATTCGTTAGCTTTGTTTGCATAACATAAAAATAAATACAAAGTTGGATTTTTAGTTAATTTCGATTACACAGGCCGACAAGAAATTTGACCGTAAACCAGACCATACTTCCCTAAAGGTTTTCGATGCGCTGAATGCAAATCTGGACGCAGAATTGCTCTATCACGTCAGGATTTTGAGATATCCTAACCAAAATGTGCAAAAAACACCGTTTTTGCCTATTCTTGAGGTTATATATAAACGACAGATTATTTTTTTTAAGAAAAAAGCACACATAGCATCATAAAGAAGAAGTTTTTCTCTTACGAATGGCGTTAAGTTTGCTCAAATATCTTTTTTTTTCGCTAAAATAGAGCAATTTAAAGTTTATATGAATTAACGTAGGTATGATGCAGTAGAACACTTACCTCTTACGATAAGTCTGCAAACTTCAATTGCTCCATCTTAGCGAAAAAAAAGATATTTGAGCACACTCAACGCCATTCGTAAGAGAAAAACTTCTTCTTTAAGAGGCTATGTGTGCTTTTTTTTTTACAAAAATAATTTTTCATTTATATATAACCCCAAAAATAGGCAAAAACGGTGATTTTTACACATTTAGGTTAGGATATCTCAAAATCCTGACGTGATAGAGCAATTCTGCGTCCAGATTTGAATTCAGCGCATCGAAAACCTTTAGGAAAGTATGGTCTGGTTTGTGGTCAAAAAAATCGGTCTCATTTTGTCGGCCTGTGTTAACAGTCTGGTTTGTGTCCTAATTTTTTTACTGGGTTATCGAGATGTGAATGAAGTTGTAGAAAACTACAAAAACAAACATATAGAAAAAAAAATTTTTTTTCTTTAAATTATGACATTGCTCGCCCGTAAGAAATGTTTGGGCATCATTGCTTTATATCGTCCCCTCAATATAACAATAGTGTATATTTTTTTTTGGGTTTTGAGAAAATCGAGTTTAAAGTTTTTGTCAAATCAGATATCTATTAAATTTTTGAACAAGAAATTATACACCATTTTTTCCAATGACATTTTGGCCCACTTTGTGGAAGTAGAATTTGACGAAATTTTGACCAGACATAGAATCAATGATGGAGATTCTAAATATGCAATAAAACAATAATGGCGTATGAGCACATACGCTATTGTTATATTGAGGGGACGATATATGTATATTACGCTAAGCGATTTTTTGTAAACACCATAACTTTTACACCGTTATACCGATTTTCGAGAATGTGGTGTCAAATGAAAGGGCTTGACCAGTAGATGTGCAGGAAAGTTTAATTTTTCTAAAAAGGGTTGCCAGCTGTTCGAAAATTTAATTTTCCTGTATAGTTTGTTTGTTTTTAAAATTTTTGGTACCATATGAAAAGGCTTGACCTGATATTGAGTAATTTAATAAAAATTTTATAAAAAGGGTTGCCACCTGTTCAAAAATTCAGTTTTACGCTATAGTTTGTTTGATTTTTAAATTTGAGGTGTCATATGAAAGGGCTTGACCTGATATTGAGTAATTTAATAAAATTTTACAAAAAGGGTTGCCACCTGTTCAAAAATTCAGTTTTACGCTATAGTTTGTTTGATTTTTAAATTTGAGGTGTCATATGAAAGGGCTTGACCTGATATTGAGTAATTCAATAAAATTTTTACAAAAAGGTTTGCCACCTGTTCAAAAATTCAGTTTTACGCTATAGTTTGATTTTTAAATTTGAGGTGTGATATGAAAGGGCTTGACCTGATATTGAGTAATTTAATAAAATTTTACAAAAAGGGTTGCCACCTGATCAAAAATTCAGTTTTACGCTATAGTTTGTTTGATTTTTAAATTTGAGGTGTCATATGAAAGGGCTTGACCTGATATTGAGTAATTTAATAAAATTTTTACAAAAAGGTTTGCCACCTGTTCAAAAATTCAGTTTTACGGTATAGTTTGTTTGATTTTTAAATTTGAGGTGTCATATGAAAGGGCTTGACCTGATATTGAGTAATTTAATAAAATTTTTACAAAAAGGTTTGCCACCTGTTCAAAAATTCAGTTTTACGCTATAGTTTGTTTTATTTTTAGATTTGAGGTGTCATATGAAAGGGCTTGGCATGGAAATGAGTAATTTATTCAAATTTTTACAAAAAGGGTGCCACCTGTTCAAAAATCCATTTTTACGCTACAGTTTATCTCATTTTTAAATTTGGAGTGTGATTTTTACAAAAAGGGTACACTGAAGATGGATAATAAAAGGAAAGGGAAGAGGAAAATGAAAGGGACGGATATGTCGAAGGAAAGGAAGCAAAAGAGGAAAATAAAATGGATAAAGGGAAAAGAAAGCGCAAATAAGGGGGACTGGGAAGAGAAAGAGAACTAGAAAGAAACATAGGAGCGCGCCAAATGGCCTTTTGGAGGTCGCTTTAAGGTTACTATAGTCTAGAAAAATATTCGGCACAAAACTTCACTATGCCCCTCGGACAAAATCTGTGTATAAAAAATCTAGGTCCACAGAAAATAAAAATAACCAGTAACTATGAAGGTATATCAAAAAATTTTCAAATGTGGCAATACATAAGTGGTCTTCCACCCTCAAATTGTAGCACAGTGTAATTGAAAGCCACAGCATGGCGTGGCCGGGTTTACTAGTATTCCTTTATTTATTCTGAATGAAACATATCATAATGAATTTTCACGTAGAGTTAACATTTAAGGAGTTATACGCAAATTAAAGTGGGTACCTTTTGTGTTATTTTATATTTCAGTGGTTATCCTTTAGGTCCTGTCCACATTGGATTTTTCCACTACAGGGGGTCAATTCTCGTTCTGTGAAAACGTGAAGTGTAAAATTTTTTTTCATTTTCATTTTCACAAACACTTTTCATCTATGTTTTCACAAACGCTAGTTTTGTGATTCTCGTTTGTGCTGTGAAAAACGTGTTCCATTATCACTGTTATTATGAAACATTTACAACTGTGTTATTGGGCAAATGTAAAAATTTAACAAATGACAAAAATAATATACACTTACTGAAAAAAGTTTTGGCTCTGTAGACAAAATAATATACACTTACGGAAAACAGTATTGGCACAGTTGACAAAGTTATTTGCCACCTCAAAAGACGCTTAATAATAATAATACAATGGCGCTATTATAACTCTGACGAGTTTTATGGCCGAGCTTCTCTCCCAACTCGAGGTGTGCTCCTTTTTGTTTTTCCTACTAATTGGGTGGACCTACAGTTTTATGCCGGCTCCGAACGGCGAATGCATTTTTTGTGAGAAGCTTTTTCATGGCAGAAATACTCTCGGAGGGTATGCCGCCCACTGCCGAGAGGTGACCGCTGCTCTTAAAAAATCCAATAATTGGATTTTTACTAATTAGAAAAATTGTTTTGGTGTTTGGCTCGGACGGATTATAATCCGGAAAGTGCGAAACCAGGAGGATATTTAATATTTCTTTAAAAAAAATTACAAAAAAGTATATGGATGTCGGAAAAAAACTGAAAATTTTCATAAAAAAAAATCTATTGATAGCTATAACTCCGTCAATTTAACGTCGATTTTAATTATTAAGGGTATTTCATCCTCTCAAAACAAAATTAAGTAACGTAAAAATCGAGACGGTAATGGCGGAGATATTGACTAAAAAGTAATCCTACTTCTTTTTCTTATCTCAAAAACTGAAATTTCAAAATATCTCGAAAACTGTTCTACTTTTGAACCATCTGATTACATATTTGGAATCAGCAGAAAATTCTACATAGGAATCGTGTATCAAATGTCGAGGATATGACAATTTTTGAAATTTTGTCGGGTAGTGTGATATGTTGTGGACTTACAGTTTCGCTTTATAACAGAAAGAGTACCATTCGATGATGCTTATTTAGAGTACTCTGAAGAACCTGAAGTAAAATTACCTCACATACGACCATTTGAAGTCATTTGCTTTCGCTAACGATATTATTAAATAAAGCAATGCTAATAAAAATGAAATAGAAAAATCAACTTCTAATTATAAATCATTTATGTAATTTAGATACATGTATTCTTCTTTGCTATAAAGTCCTTATTTCAGTCGTTTTAACAACAATGCACTTGTGTTATTTATATAAAATATTAATACTAATATTTAAAATAATATACATATGTACATATATTATAACACACTGGCGCGTTTATAACTTTGACGAGTTTTATGGCCGGGCGTCTCTCCCAATTCGAGGTGTGCTCCTTAACTTTATTTGTTTTTCCTACTAATGGCGCTGACCTACAGTTTTATGTCGACTTCGAATTTTTTGTAAGAAGCTTTTTCATGACAGAAATACACTCGGAGCATATGCCACCCACTGCCGAGAGGTGAACGCTATTTTTTTTTTAACTTAATAATTGGGTTTTTATTAATTAGGAAAAAAAATTGTGTTGTTTGTCGGGACTGGGGTTAGGACCCGAGACCTTTGGTATGCCAGGCGAGCACTCTACCCACTACGGCGGCCACAATATTTAAAATAAAAAATAATAAAAACATAAAAAAATTAAACAAAAAACAAACAAAACAATTAACGTGAAAAAAATATTACTTAAAAACAAAACAAACAAAAGCATAAACATAAACAACGAATAAAAAACAAAATAACAACAAAAAATAAGAAACAGTATACGGCGGGCTCTTTTGCCGCATACTTCACTTTTCACCTCCATTTTCACAGCAAAATTATCTGTGATAAATAATTTTTCATATGATAATATTCTGACAAATGTTTTCATTTTCACACGATACAGGAATCACGTGCAAAGTGATATTGTGAAAAAATCTCGTTCCGTTTCAATTTGTTTTTATCATATGAAAACGTTGAGACAGTTGATTTCATTTTTCATAGAACGAGAATCACAAATGTAATGAAAACGTGAAAAAGCTTTTCATTTCACGTTTTCCCATAACGAGAATTGACCCCCAGGTGTCCTGGTTTCTTTTTATACTCAGCTGTACTAGTACACAGAGTATTATAGTTTTAATCACATAACGGTGGATTGTAACAGAATGAAATAATCGAGATAGATATAGACTTATATATATCAAAATGATCAGTGTGAAAAGAGAAATCGATTGAGCCATGTCCGTCCGTCCGTCCGTCCGTCCGTCCGTCCGTCTGTCCGTCTGTCCGTCCGTCCGTCTGTAAACACTCTAACTCGCGCAAAAATTGAGATATTTTGATGAAATTTGAAATGCAAGTTGGTATCGACACTGGGACGGTTGGTATTGAAAATGGGCGAAATCGGACCATGACCACGCCCACTTTTCCTATATAGAAAAAATCGGAAATTTGGTATCTCAGCCACTAATATAGCTAGAGTAATGAAATTTTACCCACGTGTTGAGCTCAGGCCCCTAAGAAGAAATTTGATGGAATTTTGGAAATTGGGCGGTGCCACGCCCACTTATTAAGGAGCAAATATTGAAAGCTTTATGAGTCATAACTCAGAAACTGTTGAAGATATATCGATGAAATTTGGTACGCGTCATATACTTACTTAGGCAAATGTTTGGACGAAAAATTGTTAAAATCGGTTGACGGCCACGCCCACTTTTATATATGGGTATTATAAAGTGACCTAATAAAAACATTTTAAGCGATATCTCTGTCAAATATAAAGATATATCATTGCAATTTTATGCCAGGAGGCCACCTGCGGACATACAACGAAAAACACAAAAATTTTGGAAAATGGGCGTGGCACCGCCTCTTTTTAGAAGCTGGAATATACGAGATTTCTGAGCCCATAGCTCGACAAATAATTGATATATAATGACGAAACTTGGTGTGTACACTTTTATTACTTGTGGTAATACATGTTGAAAATTTTAGCGAAATCGGTTGACGACCACGCCCACTTTTATATATGGGTATTATAAAGTGGCCTAATAAAAACATTTTAAGCGATATCTTTGTCAAATATAAAGATATTTCATTGAAATTTTGTGGCAAGAGTTCCACAATAGACCGGAAACAAAAAATATACAAATTTTGGAAAATGGGCGTGGCACCGCCTCTTTTTAGACAAAGGAATATACGAGATTTCTTAGCCTATAACTCGACAAATAATTGAGATATTATGACGAAACTTGGTTTATACACTTTTATAACTTGTATTAATAGACACGCAAAAATTTATTGAAATCGGTTTATGACCACGCCTACTTTTTAGCAAAGATATTTCTGGAACACCCTTTGGGAATTTGTAACGTGACATCTTTGTAACTAGAAGTCATAAAGGAATGAAATTTTGCACAAAGAATAATATTCATATGCTTAGTTGGATGACTGATAAAAATTTTGAAAATGGGCGTGGCTACGCCCACTTTATGCAAAACTCGCTTTATATAAAATCTATCAAACGCAAACAAACAATGAAAACATACAGCTGAGTATCCAATGTTCGATTCCACTCGAACTTAGGCTTCCTTACTTGTTAATACCTTTTCTTGTATCCTTTAGCAACCAGATAATGTACTGAAATCGGAAAAATTTGGACTTTGACAAATTTTCGATTTCGTCAATATTTGATCCTTTCAAAAAAAAAAAAATGTGGATATCCTTGAAAAAGGAGCAGCTCGGATTTAATTTCAACGGATGTTTCATCTATAAACATCACATAACACAACCCCACTTTCCTTTTTGGCGACATTTTCATGCAACCTATCGTCGCTACCTGCCCACCGTGTGCTTCCACTTATATCAACACATGTTCACAAAACATTAAAATAATATACATATGTACATATATTATAACACACTGGCGCGTTTATAACTTTGACGAGTTTTATGGCCGGGCTTCTCTCCCAATTCGAGGTGTGCTCCTTAACTTTATTTGTTTTTCCTACTAATGGCGCTGACCTACAGTTTTATGTCGACTTCGAATTTTTTGTAAGAAGCTTTTTCATGACAGAAATACACTCGGAGCATATGCCACCCACTGCCGAGAGGTGAACGCTATTTTTTTTTTAACTTAATAATTGGGTTTTTATTAATTAGGAAAAAAAATTGTGTTGTTTGTCGGGACTGGGGTTAGGACCCGAGACCTTTGGTATGCCAGGCGAGCACTCTACCCACTACGGCGGCCACAATATTTAAAATAAAAAATAATAAAAACATAAAAAAATTAAACAAAAAACAAACAAAACAATTAACGTGAAAAAAATATTACTTAAAAACAAAACAAACAAAAGCATAAACATAAACAACGAATAAAAAACAAAATAACAACAAAAAATAAGAAACAGTATACGGCGGGCTCTTTTGCCGCATACTTCACTTTTCACCTCCATTTTCACAGCAAAATTATCTGTGATAAATAATTTTTCATATGATAATATTCTGACAAATGTTTTCATTTTCACACGATACAGGAATCACGTGCAAAGTGATATTGTGAAAAAATCTCGTTCCGTTTCAATTTGTTTTTATCATATGAAAACGTTGAGACAGTTGATTTCATTTTTCATAGAACGAGAATCACAAATGTAATGAAAACGTGAAAAAGCTTTTCATTTCACGTTTTCCCATAACGAGAATTGACCCCCAGGTGTCCTGGTTTCTTTTTATACTCAGCTGTACTAGTACACAGAGTATTATAGTTTTAATCACATAACGGTGGATTGTAACAGAATGAAATAATCGAGATAGATATAGACTTATATATATCAAAATGATCAGTGTGAAAAGAGAAATCGATTGAGCCATGTCCGTCCGTCCGTCCGTCCGTCTGTCCGTCTGTCCGTCCGTCCGTCTGTAAACACTCTAACTCGCGCAAAAATTGAGATATTTTGATGAAATTTGAAATGCAAGTTGGTATCGACACTGGGACGGTTGGTATTGAAAATGGGCGAAATCGGACCATGACCACGCCCACTTTTCCTATATAGAAAAAATCGGAAATTTGGTATCTCAGCCACTAATATAGCTAGAGTAATGAAATTTTACCCACGTGTTGAGCTCAGGCCCCTAAGAAGAAATTTGATGGAATTTTGGAAATTGGGCGGTGCCACGCCCACTTATTAAGGAGCAAATATTGAAAGCTTTATGAGTCATAACTCAGAAACTGTTGAAGATATATCGATGAAATTTGGTACGCGTCATATACTTACTTAGGCAAATGTTTGGACGAAAAATTGTTAAAATCGGTTGACGGCCACGCCCACTTTTATATATGGGTATTATAAAGTGACCTAATAAAAACATTTTAAGCGATATCTCTGTCAAATATAAAGATATATCATTGCAATTTTATGCCAGGAGGCCACCTGCGGACATACAACGAAAAACACAAAAATTTTGGAAAATGGGCGTGGCACCGCCTCTTTTTAGAAGCTGGAATATACGAGATTTCTGAGCCCATAGCTCGACAAATAATTGATATATAATGACGAAACTTGGTGTGTACACTTTTATTACTTGTGGTAATACATGTTGAAAATTTTAGCGAAATCGGTTGACGACCACGCCCACTTTTATATATGGGTATTATAAAGTGGCCTAATAAAAACATTTTAAGCGATATCTTTGTCAAATATAAAGATATTTCATTGAAATTTTGTGGCAAGAGTTCCACAATAGACCGGAAACAAAAAATATACAAATTTTGGAAAATGGGCGTGGCACCGCCTCTTTTTAGACAAAGGAATATACGAGATTTCTTAGCCTATAACTCGACAAATAATTGAGATATTATGACGAAACTTGGTTTATACACTTTTATAACTTGTATTAATAGACACGCAAAAATTTATTGAAATCGGTTTATGACCACGCCTACTTTTTAGCAAAGATATTTCTGGAACACCCTTTGGGAATTTGTAACGTGACATCTTTGTAACTAGAAGTCATAAAGGAATGAAATTTTGCACAAAGAATAATATTCATATGCTTAGTTGGATGACTGATAAAAATTTTGAAAATGGGCGTGGCTACGCCCACTTTATGCAAAACTCGCTTTATATAAAATCTATCAAACGCAAACAAACAATGAAAACATACAGCTGAGTATCCAATGTTCGATTCCACTCGAACTTAGGCTTCCTTACTTGTTAATACCTTTTCTTGTATCCTTTAGCAACCAGATAATGTACTGAAATCGGAAAAATTTGGACTTTGACAAATTTTCGATTTCGTCAATATTTGATCCTTTCAAAAAAAAAAAAAATGTGGATATCCTTGAAAAAGGAGCAGCTCGGATTTAATTTCAACGGATGTTTCATCTATAAACATCACATAACACAACCCCACTTTCCTTTTTGGCGACATTTTCATGCAACCTATCGTCGCTACCTGCCCACCGTGTGCTTCCACTTATATCAACACATGTTCACAATGACTATTTTCATATAAAAATGCAACAAAAACTCGGTTTACTCGAAATGAGTAACCGGTACAGAAAACCCGATTTCATTTTTGAAATAAGCGTGGCATAATACTTCTAGGTGTGAAGTTCCAGCCAATTCTGACCACTCCTATTTTTGTCCATCATTTGTATGGAGTCGCGGCACTGTGCGCCTTATTTTTTCTATATTAGCCCTGTTTTTATTTAAGCGCAGATGTATGTGCGCTTAAATAAACAGGACTATTGACATACACACCCACAAAATTGATGCAAATAAGGTTTTTATTCAAAAAGCCACGTATGCATACATAGAAATTTTTATGTTTCTAAGTATATTTTCAAGAACCTTCTTTTCATGTTCAAGGAAATGAAAAATTTCCTTACTTCTTATTCGCTCAGAAGCTGATTTCGGGAGAGTGTTTAGAAGCTCGAGATATTCAGGTACAATATATATATGTATCATCGACTGTTTCGTGAGGTGACCTAATCGATCCTTATTTCGTTTTTTTAATAAAATTTCGAGTCAGCTTATAAAATATTTTAGTTTACTCCAAATAAATTTCATGTATTAACGGCTTTTCGGTTACCCCTAACTGCAAACCATCTAATGGGCACGGAAGCCCCAATATTTGGAAGATGGCAAGGATGGTCCCCATACTTAAGCCGGGGAAGCTAGCCAATGCAGGAGAATCCTATCGACCGATATCTCTCCTCTCCCCGGTAGTAAAGACACTTGAGGCCGCCTTACTACCATATATAAACGGACATCTATAACTTGCCACACATCAACATGGATTCCGGAAAACGCTCAACAACAGCTATAAACGCCATAAAAATGCAGATAGTGCGCGGTCTCAACCAACGACCCCCTGCGAGAGAACGGTCCTCGTGGCACTTTATTTGTCAAAAGCCATCGACACAGCCAATCATGCCACCCTAATGAAGGATCTAGACGTCTCGATCCTCCCGCCGATGCTGAAAAAGTTGACGGCGAACTATCTGAGTGGTCGACAGGCATCGGTTGACTTCAGAAATGGTACCTCAAAACCAAGGAGAATAAACAGGGAGTTCGACAGGGTGGTGTCCTGTCCTCGTTGTTATTCAACTTATACATCTCAACACTACCACCTCCACCTGAAGGAGTTCGTATCATATCCTATGCCGATGACTGGTCGATTATGGCATCAGGTACCGACATAAATGACTTAAGCTCGAATATAAACGGTTATCTCTCCGACCTTTCCTACTTTTTTACATCGCGCTCCCTCGAACTGCAGCCCTCTGAGTCCTCCGCGAACCTGTTCACGACATGGACGAAGGAGGCTAGGCTAGAGCTTGGCATTCGGATAGGGAATATACCCATCCCTACCGTAAACAACCCAAAAATCTTGGGTGTTATCTTCGACAGCCTACCTTCCTTCTCCGCGCATACAACCGCGATCTCGAATAAGGTTCAAAGTCGCAATAAAATCCTCAAATCGCTAGCCGGCAGCACCTGGGGAAAAGACAAAGAAACCCTTATCGCAACATACAAAGCAATCGGACGGCCGGTCTTGAAATATGCATCGCCAATATAGTCGCCGGGGACTTGCAAGACGCAGTGGAAGAAATTCCAAGCCTGCCAAAATTCGGCGTTACGTACCGCTAGGGGAAGTCTACTCATGTCGTCGGAACACCACCTACATCACCAGGCACATGTGCTCCCAGTTGAAAATCATAACATCACGCTTAGCAAACAGTTTCTCCTGGGATGCTTCTTCAGAGGTTATCCAAACAACCATCTACTGGATCCCGAACCGCATAAAATACATAATCAACCACTAGACCCCACAACATACAGTCAGGCAATAAAGGATATACACAACGAAACAGTTTCCACATTCGTTTCAACCCGCCCTGCGTACATAATAATTAGAGACCAACCACCACGAATAGCTGCAGAAGAACTAGAGTTGCCCAGAGAAACCCGAGTCACCTTATCACAATTAAGTTCGAGCTTCTGTAGTAGGCTCAATTCCTACAGGGCCATAATCGATCCAAACATACCTAACGTATGTCCGGCATGTGGAGAGACGCCGCATGACACCCAGCACCTCTTTGCATGCCACATGAAACCAACTACTTAACACCCTTGACCCTCTGGACAAGACCAAAAGAAGCTGCAACATTCTTGGGCCTTCTGTTAAGTGAAATTGATGAACTCGTGTGAGCAGAACTCGTCGGCTAAGCAGGGCTTAGTACCGCTACAACAACAAAAACAACCCTGGATTAGAGGTTTTTGTGTGAACGAAGCTAACGAAAAAAAAAAACTTTTGCTCCGAGGCCCTGTAAGCAGGTAAAAGAATATATTGCCAGATCAGAACAAAGTACAATTTTGAAACATTACATTCAAGCATACAGAAACATTTTATTTGTACGTAATAAAAAATTTTAGGTTCTTAGAAAAAATTAATTCGTTGCAAAGGAAACGAAAATTTTTAACTTCAAAAATTCTCTACATTTAGCTAATTTTTTGAAAATCTGTCCTTTTTTCCCTACACTGCAAATTTGAGGTCGAATTTCCCTACATGTAGCCTCTTTTCCCTACGCTTGGCATCACTGACGTCACGTTCGCCATTCTGGAATCGGCCATATAACTTATTTCGTGCACTAAAATAATAAAAAAAAATTTAGGTTTTTAAAGTACTAGTTATTTAAAAGCAATATTGTTTAATACAACAGTACGCCTCACCAGAATATATTAAGTATGAAAAAATATTTGTGTAATTTCTAAAATTGTACACTCAAAAAAAAAAATTACTCAGATTATGGAAAAATGGGAATGATTCGGCGCTAAAGACATATTTCCATATTTTGATGTACAGTTTTCTTTAAAACGTGGTTTTTATTCCTTGATTTGAAGAAAATCGTACATCAAAATATTGAAATATGTCTTTAGCGCCGAGTCATTCCCACTTTTCCATAATCTGAGTAAGTTGTTTTTTCAGTGTAGCATATTTCCTTCCTGTGGCCGCTGTGGTGCAGTGGGTAGAGTGCTCGCCTGCTATGCCAGAGGTCTCGGGTTCAAACCACGGTCCGAGCCAAACAAATTTTTCTAATTAGTAAAAATCCAATTATTGGGTTTTTTAAGAGCAGCGGTCACCTCTTGGTAGTGGGCGGCATACCCTCCGAGAGTATTTCTGCCATGAAAAAGCTTCTCACAAAAAATGCATTCGCCGTTCGGAGCCGGCATAAAACTGTAGGTCCACCCAATTAGTAGGAAAAACAAAAAGGAGCACACCTCGAATTGGGAGAGAAGCTCGGCCATAAAACTCGTCAGAGTTATAATAGCGCCATTGTATTATTATTATATTTCCTTATAACGGCATAAGGTCTTTGCATGGATGAAATTTCATTACTCGAGTTATACTTAGTGGCTGAATTAGAACATTATGTGTGTTTTTCGAAAGATCCAATATATGGGACCTGGGCGCGGTTATAGTCCGATTTCACCAATTTTCAATACCAACTTGTCAAAGTCAAAATTTTATTGATTTTTTGCGATGTTTGAAAAAATTTTGATTTTCAAATTAAGTTTTTTTATAAGAAGTAAAGATCAGGAATGTTTTATTCTTTTAAAAATTAGCCTGTTCTATTGCACACATTAAGCGTAATATTAAAAAGATTCGATTGGCGATTTTTGAAGTTAACTTCTTAGGTCGATAGAGAGTACATTTCCATTGCACGGAAATAGCAAACAGGAAACAGCAAAATGTCACAACGTTGGCCCTGAATATTTTTGGACGATATACTCGTTGTTATTTCTATATCGGGTCCCAGGATCTGGGTCAGAACGTGAACCAGAATGACCCCGAAATATTGGTATCAAAGGAAATGTGCTGAGCTGGGCTTTCACATAGAGATCAGTGATGCCAGATAATCTCCGCTAAAATTCCCACAAAAATTGTAAAAAAATCCCTAATTTCCCACATTTTAAATAAAAAAATTCCACGAAATTCCCACCGAATTTAAAGCATTTATTTCAGCAATATAAGAATATATAACAAGCAAATACAGTTTTTTTAATAGCTAAAAGTATCAGTTATACAAATTATTTGCATTGCGCAAGTGGATATGATTTTTGTTGGTTTTAAAGTTGAAGCAATTGATATTTTTGGATTGAAAGGCAACTCTTACTTTAGTTATACTATTTAATTTTATATATATATATACTATTTATTTTATATATATATATTTTTTTTTTTTTTGAATACAATATTTTCCTCCAAATTTAAATTTGACAAAATATCTTCGCATTCATAACCAACGTAAACGTTATGCACGTCAAGTAAATATGGAGTTCGAAGTTCCAAAACTTTTAGCTGTAATTCCCATGGAACTGTAAAAAAGTTGGGTTTTAAGAAATTTCTTGTAATTTTCAACACAAGTGTCTTGCCCTAGTCTGTGTATAAGTACATTTCGGCTTTGGAACAATGCGTTAAATTCATTGAAGAAGTTAATAACGTACTTAAAAAATCTAAAATAAGCCTTGCTTTGAGTTATTTCCAATTCTTCATAAATAGTTTCTGCTTTTTTACGCTTATCTTCAGGCCAGGCGAAAAAAATTCTTTTGATTATTAACAATACATTACGAATGTGCACAATGAAAAATAAATTACCTAAGAGTGGCGATTATTAACACGCTTTTATTATGGCGTTTTCTTTTCTACGAAAAAATGTTGCCCTCCTATATCCCAATTATCGAATTACGTATCCTAGCTTTCTATAAAATGGCTGAATTTGTAGATAAGAGTGCCCTCTTACTTAGTTAGACGTCAATATTTGGCGAAAGGACCAGACAAACTTACAGAATGGCTAAGAAAATCAAACAGGGCAACATTATTTCGAGAAAAGAAAACGCCATTAGTTTCACCGGTATGCTTGTATGTATGTGTTTATGTAAACAAGTTACGTATACGTAGTGTAGTTCACTGTATGTTTACTTGTACCTATGTACATATGTATGTAACCGACTCATTTTTGCATTGCATAAGTTAACGCGAAAGCGATTCATAAACTGGATGGGAGTTTTTCAGTGTGAGATGTGCTTATTAACACGCTTTTATTAGTTTCACCTGTATGTATGTGGGTATGTAACTTCTAGCTGCTGCCTAAATATATGCAACATATTTACTAATGAGATTAGGTTACAACCACCGCTATTTTCCAACAGATGGCGCGCGTGTATTTATATTTTTAAAATATTCACTTATTTTAAGTTATACTATAAATTATATATATGTAGGTATGTAAACAGTTCTGCAACCAATAAATCCCTTTTTTTATATGGACGACAACAAAATGTCCCTTTTTTCCCTCTTTAAAAATTTTGCAGTGAAATATCCCTCAAAAAGGGAAATTTCCCTCAATCTGGCCCCACTGATAGAGAGGTGCTCATTACGATTTCTAGATCGGGTCCCCAGATATGGGTCAGAGTGTGGACCTGGATAACCCCGGAATATTTCTGAGCAATATTGATATCAAATGAAAGGTGTTGAGAAGGGCTTTCACATAGAGGTGCAGCCGTTGTTATTTCTACGTCGGGTCCCCAGATATGGGTCAAAACGTGAACCCGAATGACCCCGAAATATTCCTGAGTAACATTGGTATCAAAGGGAATGTGCTAAGCAGGGCTTTCACATAGAGGTGTACTCATTGTGATTTCTAGGTCGGATCCCCAGATATTGACCAAAATGTGTACCTGGATAACCTCGCAATACTTCTGAGCAATATGGTATCAAATGAAAGGTTTTGAGCAGGGCTTTCAAATAGAGATGTACCCGTTGTGATTGCTAGGTCGGGTCCCCGGATATGGGTCAGAATATCGACCCGAATGACCCGAAATATTTGTGAGCAATATTGATATCAACAGAAATGCGCTGAGTAGGGCTTTTACATATAGATGTACAGATTACGATAATATTGTGAAAAAGTGTCGGAAAAAGTGTACTATCAAAGTAATATAAGATTGCTTTATTTAAATTCTAAAGCGTAAATTAAGTGTTATTGCTGAGTGATTGTGCATATTGATGTTGCATTGATCGCACAAAGCAAAAAGCTCCCACAATCTAAACTCCACCACACACTCCTTTTTCATCACTTAGTGTGGACATAAACCATTTGAGTGGTGTAAAGTAAAGAGTATACATCAGAGCTGTATAAAGCTGCAATCAGATTGTATTACTATCATAAAAAGTTGTAATACAAGCACAGCCGGGCGCAAATGAATATATGTAGTCTAAAATATTTGTTTGCACCAGCGAGATGCCCCTCAACCATACTCCTCCTAAAGGAGGAGGTTCCCAACAGCGAGATGCCCAACAAGCCCAAGTGCAACTACAGCACCAAACCCCGATATCCCTAGGTACACCAAAACAAATGCCCCAACAGGTAACCCCATCCCACCTGCCCAGTGTTAACGTACCAAACGTACAACAGCAGATCGAAACCCTGCAAAGGCAACTGGAATTTCTCTATGCCCAACAACAACAAGCCCAGAAACCCCAAACTGCAGGAAACTTGACATCTGCTACCCCAACCGACGAATGGAAGATCGTCAATTCCAAATGCCAACGCGAAAGCCCAGGTAAAAATACTGTCTCTAAAAAACAGGCTACGCTTGAAAATTACTGGCTTGGAACCCGCCAACCAAATGAAAATGAAAACAGATTTGCCTCCCTTGAAGTTGAGGAAACAAACCAACCAACTGAAAAAATACCCAAGCCGCCGCCAATATTTATAGACAAGGTTCTAAAAATTCCCCCCAAATGAGTTTACTACTAGAAGTTGCTCCAAACTCCTATGATCTAAAGCTCACAAGCAAGGATCAAGTAAAAGTACAAGCATCATCCCTGGATGCTTATAGAACCATAGTATCACAACTGCAACAGAAGGGCACAGAGTTCTATACTTATAAAACAAAACAAGAACGTACCTTCAGAGTTGTTCTCAGAAACATTCATTCCTCAATAGACACAAAAGAAATTGTGGATTCTCTAAAAGATCTCGGTCACTCTGTCACAAACATTTGGAATATAAAACACAGAGTCACAAAAAAGCCTCTCCCCATGTTTATCATTGAACTCAAACCGGACTCCAACAAGATGAGCCCCACACCCGAAGCGTGAAATACCGCAATGCGCCAACTGTCAGCAATATGGCCACACAGTCCTACTGCCGTCGAAAATCAGTATGTATAAAATGTGCTGGAAACCACCTCTCCGCTGATTGTAAGCGAAAGACAAGATCTGAAGATGTCAAATGCGCTCAATGTGAAGGTAACCAAACAGCAAATTATAAAGGCTGTATGGTATACAAAAACCTCCAAAGCGCCAAATACCTAACTCTGAGGAAAAAAACTCCTGCACAGCCTCAGGACCAGACCTGTTAAATTCCGATTAGGATTAGTAATCAATTAAATTGTTTTGTTTTTTAATTGGTAATCATTATTTTAATTCTTTTGCAGAAAAAAAGTAATTTTAATGATTACCATTAAAAAAAATCAAAAATCATAAAAAATCAAAAATAATCAAAATAATTTTTTATGATTATTTTTGATTTTTTTGATTTTTTATGATTTTTTTTTTGATTTTTTTTTTTCATTTTGTTTTATTTTTTTTTAATATTGTTGTAAAGAAATTTGGATACGCATGCACATAAGCATTCAGGTAGGCATGCATGTTTCGTCAGAGAGGTATAAAGTTTGTTTGTACAAATGTATGTGAACGCATATTAAACTACGTAACCCTGCAGTAAATATGGGGACAGGTGTATCCAAGTCATTGTGTATTTTACAGCGACAACTGCACTAATTAAAATGTCGACAAATTTAGAAGTACAAAATTTGTATAGACTTTGGCTCATTGGAAGTTTTTCGTACTAGATACGGATACAAACCCTTCCTACACCTGGGGAAGATTCATTTCTAGGTCCAGGATAAGGACAGGGAAGAGCGAATAAATAATTCTGATTATGACAGAGATTATCTTTACGCAAATCTATTTGCAGCATAGCAAATCGTCTACTGCTTTATTATGTAGTAGTCATGCGAAGCCGCATACAAATTCCCAAATAATCCTATTTGAGGAAAAATGGGTATGTCGTGAACGCATCTGTGGCCTTGGTGGGATTTCTTGAGGCAACGTCCTTCACTTTATAGGGAAAGGAAGATCGCGGGCTTGTATCATAGTTCCGCGATGCCTAGAGAATTTTTTTACAGGAAATTAAATGTTTATCCAGATATGATTAATCCGAGATGCTTCACTCTTACTTACTTAATTCGCACGTAACCGTCTAGACGATTTTGGCCGAATCCAACATAGCGCGCCAGCTATTTCTGTTTCGTGCAGCTTGGCGCCATTTGGGAATACCTAGGGAGCCAGAATCACTGTCCACCTGATCTTCCCAACGCAGTGGAGGTCTCCGCTTTCTTCTGCGTTCAGCGGGTTTCGACAGAAATACTTTCTTGGCCGGAGCACCTTCGTCCATTCTCACGACATGACCTGCCCAGCGGAGCCGCTGGATCTTTATTCGCTGAACAATATCGATGTCTGCGTACAGCTCATTGTTAAATCTCCGTCGATACTCGCCCACGCCAAGGCGCAAAGGTCCATAAATCCTCCGAAGAAATTTCCTCTCGAATACTCCAAGCACCATCTCATCTGCTTTTGATATAGTCCACGCTTCTGCGCCATACTTGAGGACTGGAACGATGAGTGTCCTGTAGAGTATGATTTTAGTTCGTCCAGAGACGACTTTACTTTTCAATTGCCTACTTAGTCCAAAGTAGTATTTATTGGCAAGAGTGATTCTTCTTTGGATTTCTGTACTGACATTATTTCTGGTGTTAATGCTGGTTCCCAAATAGAGGTACTTCGTCTTGTCCTCGTTAACAGCCAAACCCATTTTCTTAGCCTGTTTATCCAGCTTGGAGAAGGCAGAACATACGGCGCGAGCGTTAGTGCCAATGATGTCGATATCATCGGCGTACGCCAGCAGTTGAACACTCTTGTGGTATAAGATGATTCCTGCACGGTGAAGTTCTGCAGCTCGTATTACCTTTTCCAGCATTAAGTTGAAGAAGCCACACGAAAGGGAGTCAGCTTGTCTGAAAGCTCGTTTGGTCTCGAACGGCTCGGAGAGGTCCTTCACAATTCTGCCGGTGCTGGTGGTGTTAGTCAGCGTCATTTGGCATAGCCGTATATGTTTAGCAGGGAAACCAAATTCAGACATTGCGGCATATAGGCAATTCCTATTCGTGCTATCAAACGCGGCTTTAAAATCGACAAAAAGATGGTGTGTGTCGGTTCCTTTTTCATGAGTTTTTTCCAGGATTTGGCGTATTGTGAAGATCTGGGCGATGGTAGATTTGCCAGGTCTGAAGCCACACTGATAAGGTCCAATCAGCTTGTTGACGGTGGGCTTCAGTCTTTCGCACAATACCCTTGCTAAGACCTTATATCGACGGCTGAGAATAAGATCGCCCTATTTCAAAAATTGTTTCAAAAACGCCCTATTTGAAAAATTGTTTGAATAACGTCCTATTCCAGATTTTGCTTCAAGAACGCCCTATTTGAAAAACTGTTTCAATAACATCCTATTTCAGACAAGTATTCAAAAACGCCCTATTTCAGAGAAATATATATGGAATTTTCTCTGAAATAGGGCGTTTTTGAAGCAAAATCTGAACTAGGACGTTATTGAAACAATTTTTCAAATAGGGCGTTCTTGAAGCAAAATCTGAAATAGGACGTTATTCAAACAATTTTTCAAATAGGGCGTTTTTGAAACAATTTTTGAAATAGGGCGATCTTATTCTCAGCCGTCGATATGCGATATTCAGAAGGCTTATCCCACGATAATTGGCGCGTACTGTGGAGTCTCCTTTTTTATGGATTGGGCAGAGCACACTTAAGTTCCAATCGTCGGACATGCGTTCGTCCGACCATATCCTGCATAATAGTTGATGCATTTAAAGCATTTACCCTGTAAGTGTGGGACTTTACCCGCACTAAACCTGCTGTCGTCGTACCGAATCCCCCTCCCCTACGGTACTATCATCAAGCTACCGTCGGGAGGTTGGTTGAGCACCAGGCTTTAAGTCCGTAATCGTCGTGTTATTGCCCTCAGTTTGCATATAAGGCTACATACATACCTGCATACGTACAAGTGTGCATCTTTCTTTACAACGATGTTGATAAAAAAAAAAAAAATTAAAAAAAAATCATAAAAAATCAAAAAAAAATTAAAAATAATCATAAATAATCAAAAATAATCAAAAACAATCAAAATAATTTTTTTTGATTAATTTTGATTTTTTATGATTATTTTTAATTTTTTTTGATTTTTAATGATTTTTTTTATGGTAATTGCAAAACAATCATTAAAATTTGAAAACAATGGGTAATCAATCATTAAATAGATACCTGAAAAAATAATCAATCAAACCGGTAATCATTACGATTAATAATCATTATTTAACAGGTCTTCTCAGGACAAAGCACAACAGCCAAGGCAAACCCCCATTCAAATTAACCCGTACCCAGCCACATATGCTCAAGCAGCAAAGAAAGGCGTAACACCGCGTTCGAACCCTAATAATGCTATTCCAAATAGTAATGAAATTCACACCTCATCGCAAAACACTAACGAAATGCGAGAAATGATAGGCTTACTAAAACAAGTCGTGCAACAAATGACAGCAATGATGAGCCTGCTCGTCACCTTCACGACTAAAAATTGTGCATCTTCAACCCGTTGAAAATTATTATTTGGAATGCCAATGGCCTATCCAAACACTTACTTGAAGTTAAAGTTTTACTTCAGACCCACGATATAGATATACTCCTCATATCTGAGACCCACTTTACTGACAAAAGCTAACGAAAGCACAATAGCACAAATAAAAACCAAATTGAAAACCGCAATAAAAGGTGAATCGGTAGATGTTTTAACCGCTAAACTCCTGAACATCCAACAACGTAGCAAACTGCTAACCAATACACAACTATGGGAATTACCAAAGTAGGAGATTTAGACCGCAGCCGAGATACAAAAATAATTCGAGATCCAACAATAATAATACTAATCAAAGAGGATCACAAACCCGAAACGGCAACAGACCATATAACCAAACCCGTAATGTGCGCAGCTGTACCCAGACGGAAGACCAGGAAACTCCTCTTCAAGATCAGTAGATAGGAAAATATGCGTACTAAATCTACATCTAAACAGCTATAATCTACAAGGACATCACTAAATAATTCGATTTCAAATGTCTTAATTGATACCGGAGCAGACACTCATCAGGTAACTCTGCCGTATGCAGAAGTGAAATTGATCTATATCTTAAAGAATTGTTTATAATTAATAAATTAAGAGTGCAAAAAGTGATATTCACACTATAACATATCTTGGAGCAAGTGTTTCCCCTCTATCAGGAGAAATCTAAACAGATAATAGTAATAATAATAATAACCCACGCCCTCCAATCCCGCCCGACCGCACGAGAGGCGCCCCGATGACGTACGGATATTTTTTATTTACATAAAATGCCGAGGTGTTGAGTGGCAGGAGTTTGTTAAGCGTCGAGATCTTAAACTGCTCAGCTACAGAGAAATAAAATCATCAGCTGAGTATAGTACATTTGAAGTTAGTCTTGAGAATTATAACAGAATAATCGCTACTATGTGTTAAGATAAGACAGTATTTTTTCCCTTATAATGAAAAGTGAGTCCGAAATATCTAAAAGGCTGGAATAGGAATTAAAGCTCTTACACAAACCCCGGAAAGGTTCATTTAATTCAAAGTTTGATTTACACTGCTTTAAATAGATAGGGTTGAAGTGCCTTGTTAAACGAGAAGAAATGTTAAAGTTTATTTCAGCTAGCAAGAAAGGAGAAAGAATTAAGTCATTCAAGAGCTTAACGATAAATATTACCCCTAACATTTCTCTTCGACTTGCAAGAGTCGGAAGATTAAGGAGTTTTAAACGGCTAGTATACGGTGGAAGATTGTAACCAGAGTCCCAAGGCAAATTTCTTAAAGCAAAAAGCAAAAACTGTTTTTGGACTGATCAGAGTGAATGTGGTAGTATGGATTCCAAACTATCGAACGGTATTCCAATATAGGTCTTACTAAAGTTGTAAAGAGTGCTTTAGTTATGTATGGGTCGCTGAATTCCTTTGACCAAAGTTTTACAAACGCTAAGACACCTCTTGCCTTATTTGCTGTAGCATTAATATGAATGTTAAAACTAAGTTTGCAGTCCATTATTACACCTAAATCCATAAACTCATTTACTTGTTCGAGAACTAAGCCATTTATTGCATAAGATGCTGTCTGTACGGTTTTCCGGGAAAAGCGCATGAATTTACATTTATTGAGGTTAAGTGGCATTAAGTTAGTGTCACACCAAGAAACTAAGGAATTTAAATCTTCCTGAAGCAAAGTTCTATCATCAAATGAAGAGATTGATCTAAAAAGCTTTACGTCGTCCGCATACAATGAAATTTTTGAGTGTTTAATTGTAGTAGTTATATATATATAGCAAAAACAGAATCGGGCCAAGGTGACTGCCTTGAGGAACTCCTGAAGTAACATTAATTATAGAAGAGTAAGCATTTTTGAAAATCACCCTTTGTGTTCTATTTAAAAGATCGTCCAGAGACGACTTTACTTTTCAATTGCCTACTTAGTCCAAAGTAGTATTTATTGGCAAGAGTGATTCTTCTTTGGATTTCTGTACTGACATTATTTCTGGTGTTAATGCTGGTTCCCAAATAGAGGTACTTCGTCTTGTCCTCGTTAACAGCCAAACCCATTTTCTTAGCCTGTTTATCCAGCTTGGAGAAGGCAGAACATACGGCGCGAGCGTTAGTGCCAATGATGTCGATATCATCGGCGTACGCCAGCAGTTGAACACTCTTGTGGTATAAGATGATTCCTGCACGGTGAAGTTCTGCAGCTCGTATTACCTTTTCCAGCATTAAGTTGAAGAAGCCACACGAAAGGGAGTCAGCTTGTCTGAAAGCTCGTTTGGTCTCGAACGGCTCGGAGAGGTCCTTCACAATTCTGCCGGTGCTGGTGGTGTTAGTCAGCGTCATTTGGCATAGCCGTATATGTTTAGCAGGGAAACCAAATTCAGACATTGCGGCATATAGGCAATTCCTATTCGTGCTATCAAACGCGGCTTTAAAATCGACAAAAAGATGGTGTGTGTCGGTTCCTTTTTCATGAGTTTTTTCCAGGATTTGGCGTATTGTGAAGATCTGGGCGATGGTAGATTTGCCAGGTCTGAAGCCACACTGATAAGGTCCAATCAGCTTGTTGACGGTGGGCTTCAGTCTTTCGCACAATACCCTTGCTAAGACCTTATATCGACGGCTGAGAATAAGATCGCCCTATTTCAAAAATTGTTTCAAAAACGCCCTATTTGAAAAATTGTTTGAATAACGTCCTATTCCAGATTTTGCTTCAAGAACGCCCTATTTGAAAAACTGTTTCAATAACATCCTATTTCAGACAAGTATTCAAAAACGCCCTATTTCAGAGAAATATATATGGAATTTTCTCTGAAATAGGGCGTTTTTGAAGCAAAATCTGAACTAGGACGTTATTGAAACAATTTTTCAAATAGGGCGTTCTTGAAGCAAAATCTGAAATAGGACGTTATTCAAACAATTTTTCAAATAGGGCGTTTTTGAAACAATTTTTGAAATAGGGCGATCTTATTCTCAGCCGTCGATATGCGATATTCAGAAGGCTTATCCCACGATAATTGGCGCGTACTGTGGAGTCTCCTTTTTTATGGATTGGGCAGAGCACACTTAAGTTCCAATCGTCGGACATGCGTTCGTCCGACCATATCCTGCATAATAGTTGATGCATTTAAAGCATTTACCCTGTAAGTGTGGGACTTTACCCGCACTAAACCTGCTGTCGTCGTACCGAATCCCCCTCCCCTACGGTACTATCATCAAGCTACCGTCGGGAGGTTGGTTGAGCACCAGGCTTTAAGTCCGTAATCGTCGTGTTATTGCCCTCAGTTTGCATATAAGGCTACATACATACCTGCATACGTACAAGTGTGCATCTTTCTTTACAACGATGTTGATAAAAAAAAAAAAAAATTAAAAAAAAATCATAAAAAATCAAAAAAAATTAAAAATAATCATAAATAATCAAAAATAATCAAAAACAATCAAAATAATTTTTTTTGATTAATTTTGATTTTTTATGATTATTTTTAATTTTTTTTGATTTTTAATGATTTTTTTTATGGTAATTGCAAAACAATCATTAAAATTTGAAAACAATGGGTAATCAATCATTAAATAGATACCTGAAAAAATAATCAATCAAACCGGTAATCATTACGATTAATAATCATTATTTAACAGGTCTTCTCAGGACAAAGCACAACAGCCAAGGCAAACCCCCATTCAAATTAACCCGTACCCAGCCACATATGCTCAAGCAGCAAAGAAAGGCGTAACACCGCGTTCGAACCCTAATAATGCTATTCCAAATAGTAATGAAATTCACACCTCATCGCAAAACACTAACGAAATGCGAGAAATGATAGGCTTACTAAAACAAGTCGTGCAACAAATGACAGCAATGATGAGCCTGCTCGTCACCTTCACGACTAAAAATTGTGCATCTTCAACCCGTTGAAAATTATTATTTGGAATGCCAATGGCCTATCCAAACACTTACTTGAAGTTAAAGTTTTACTTCAGACCCACGATATAGATATACTCCTCATATCTGAGACCCACTTTACTGACAAAAGCTAACGAAAGCACAATAGCACAAATAAAAACCAAATTGAAAACCGCAATAAAAGGTGAATCGGTAGATGTTTTAACCGCTAAACTCCTGAACATCCAACAACGTAGCAAAACTGCTAACCAATACACAACTATGGGAATTACCAAAGTAGGAGATTTAGACCGCAGCCGAGATACAAAAATAATTCGAGATCCAACAATAATAATACTAATCAAAGAGGATCACAAACCCGAAACGGCAACAGACCATATAACCAAACCCGTAATGTGCGCAGCTGTACCCAGACGGAAGACCAGGAAACTCCTCTTCAAGATCAGTAGATAGGAAAATATGCGTACTAAATCTACATCTAAACAGCTATAATCTACAAGGACATCACTAAATAATTCGATTTCAAATGTCTTAATTGATACCGGAGCAGACACTCATCAGGTAACTCTGCCGTATGCAGAAGTGAAATTGATCTATATCTTAAAGAATTGTTTATAATTAATAAATTAAGAGTGCAAAAAGTGATATTCACACTATAACATATCTTGGAGCAAGTGTTTCCCCTCTATCAGGAGAAATCTAAACAGATAATAGTAATAATAATAATAACCCACGCCCTCCAATCCCGCCCGACCGCACGAGAGGCGCCCCGATGACGTACGGATATTTTTTATTTACATAAAATGCCGAGGTGTTGAGTGGCAGGAGTTTGTTAAGCGTCGAGATCTTAAACTGCTCAGCTACAGAGAAATAAAATCATCAGCTGAGTATAGTACATTTGAAGTTAGTCTTGAGAATTATAACAGAATAATCGCTACTATGTGTTAAGATAAGACAGTATTTTTTCCCTTATAATGAAAAGTGAGTCCGAAATATCTAAAAGGCTGGAATAGGAATTAAAGCTCTTACACAAACCCCGGAAAGGTTCATTTAATTCAAAGTTTGATTTACACTGCTTTAAATAGATAGGGTTGAAGTGCCTTGTTAAACGAGAAGAAATGTTAAAGTTTATTTCAGCTAGCAAGAAAGGAGAAAGAATTAAGTCATTCAAGAGCTTAACGATAAATATTACCCCTAACATTTCTCTTCGACTTGCAAGAGTCGGAAGATTAAGGAGTTTTAAACGGCTAGTATACGGTGGAAGATTGTAACCAGAGTCCCAAGGCAAATTTCTTAAAGCAAAAAGCAAAAACTGTTTTTGGACTGATCAGAGTGAATGTGGTAGTATGGATTCCAAACTATCGAACGGTATTCCAATATAGGTCTTACTAAAGTTGTAAAGAGTGCTTTAGTTATGTATGGGTCGCTGAATTCCTTTGACCAAAGTTTTACAAACGCTAAGACACCTCTTGCCTTATTTGCTGTAGCATTAATATGAATGTTAAAACTAAGTTTGCAGTCCATTATTACACCTAAATCCATAAACTCATTTACTTGTTCGAGAACTAAGCCATTTATTGCATAAGATGCTGTCTGTACGGTTTTCCGGGAAAAGCGCATGAATTTACATTTATTGAGGTTAAGTGGCATTAAGTTAGTGTCACACCAAGAAACTAAGGAATTTAAATCTTCCTGAAGCAAAGTTCTATCATCAAATGAAGAGATTGATCTAAAAAGCTTTACGTCGTCCGCATACAATGAAATTTTTGAGTGTTTAATTGTAGTAGTTATATATATATAGCAAAAACAGAATCGGGCCAAGGTGACTGCCTTGAGGAACTCCTGAAGTAACATTAATTATAGAAGAGTAAGCATTTTTGAAAATCACCCTTTGTGTTCTATTTAAAAGATATGAAGATACATTGCAAAAGGCTGGGCTGAAAGCCAAGAAGATCAAGTTTAAGAATCAGCAAGGAGTGATTGACTTTATCAAATGCTTTGCTGAAGTCCGTGTATATAACATCAGTGGGTAAGTTTTGAGAAAATCCATTAGAAACACTAGTAGGTTTGTGACCGTTGATTTACCCTTACAGAAACCGTGTTGGGAATCAGAAATTAATGAGGACGTTGAATGAGACAATCTATTGGTAACTATTGCTTCAAATAATTTAGGAATAGCCGAAATATTTGCTATACCTCGATAATTTTCTATGGAGGACCTACTCCCACTTTTATGAAGGGGGATAATGAATGACTCTTTCCAGAGCATAGGGAAAATGCCTTGTTCTAAGGAACTATTGAATAGTGCAGTTAGTGGTTTAAACAGGTTTATGGCACATTTTTTTAGAAAGCATGTTGGTATCTGGTCAGGACCATAACTAAATGACTCTTTTAATGATAATAAAGCTGATAACACGTCATCTGCAGATATATATGGTTTGTAAATTGATGTATTAGGTAGGGTTGCCAGATACCTTTCCCGAAAAAATCAGTACATTGCCTTCCAACAAAAAAAAAAAAAATCAATATATGCGGAGAAAATCGTCTTTATTACTGGCATTTTGTTTTTGTTTCCGTATCATTAACTGTCAATCATGTTTCTATTATGTTTCTATGACATTCAACGTTCGCGTTGCTTCCTCCTTCCTAATTGTTTCATGGTTATGCCGTGGTGATGCTTACCAGCAAAACACCGATGAAATTCGGACACATTTTCATCATCGGTGAGAGGTTGTTAAATCGATGATTAGAACGCACATACACATCATAACACATTATTACCCCGAAACCTCGGCGTGCTGGGTGTTTGTTTCACCAAATAAATTTGATCGATGTGAGCGTCCGAAAATTCACTCACTCGTCGGAGTGCACAACAATAATTACACGTTGCTTTTCGAGTATTGTCGTAAGCATAACCACGGCATTGCAAACGGCAAATGAAAACAGTTGGAAAATTAAAAACAGTGCAGGGTGTTAAAAATTATTTTTTTTATTGTCGGCTAAAAATCAGTACAAATCAGTACAAAATCCAAAAAATCAGTATTTCTTAAGGTTTTTAAAACCCTCAGTACGGGGCACGAAAAATCAGTATTGTACTGATCAAATCAGTACGTCTGGCAACCCTAGTATTAGGAGATAATCGATATGGATAGTTACGAAATGGAAGTTCCTCTATGTTGGTATAATTATGTTTGAAAAATTGTGCAAAAAGATTGGAAATTTCTTGACTATCACTTGAAGTGTTGTCTTGATATCTCATAGCAGACGGAAACCCATTAACTTTTCTCTTGGAGTTTAGGAAACTGTAAAACGATTTTGGATTACGAATAAAATTAGACTTAATTTTACGTATATAAGCTCTATAGCATTTTTTATTTAACACAAAGTATTGGCGTCTAAGCTCAGCATACTTTAAGTAGTCAGCATGCAAGCCCGATTTCTTGTATGATTTGAAAACTCGGGATTTCTTATTTTTTAAAGTTTTAAGCTCTTTTGTGAACCAAGGTTGTAATGGCTCACTGTACTCACGAACACGTTTAGGCACAAGTTTTTCAAATAGGCAATGAATAATTTTATTAAAAAGTAAAACGTTTTGCTCGACATCGTTATTAAATTTTGGCCATGTTAAACTAGCTAACTCATGATTAAGTTTTTTAAAGTTGGCCATGGAAAAATTATAATACGTACTTGTGTTAGCTGAACTAGAAATGCAGCCACTAATATTGTTTACTTTCGTATGTAATCACTAGAGAAGTGTGGTATAAGTCCTCCGGTAGAACAAGAGGGTCACAGCGGTGAAGGACATACTTAGAGCTATCATCTACAAAAACTAGGTCTAAGATTTTCCCGAACGCATTCTGAAATATATTCACCTGGTTGAGGGAAAGATCCGCAATCTGATCGAAAAAGCTATTCATGTCCGTTCGGAATAATATTCTCCTCTGAAACGCTCCAAGAAATGCACGGAAGATTAAAATCGCCTAACACAAGCATAGAGTCAGAGGAGTTCATCAGCGCGTGTACATCTTTAAGCACAGATGCTAATTCCATATACACGCTTATATTGCAGGCTGGCGGGATATAGCAAACAAATAAATAAATCCAATCCTTTCCTTGCATAATTCGAATGCAAATCGATTCCACACCACCAATATTAGGTGTACTGACCACCTCAGAATGTAATGAGGACTTTACAGCAAACAAGACACGACCGCCGATTCTGTTTACGCGATCATTTCTATACACCTGATAATTGTTACAAAAGATTTCAGAATCAAAAACATGGGGCTTAAGCCATGTTTCGGTAAAAGAAATTACATTATAGACGCAGTCAATCGTTTTTAAATAAAAATCACTTAATTTGGTGTTCAGGCCCCTGATATTTTGATAGAAAATATTTAATGCGGAATTTAAGGTTATACTCAGTTTTTTGAAGCAGTATGAGAAATTTTCGCCGTATTGTGACCATGTATTTTAGGCTTGTTTTCAAACTCGCGAACAAAAGCACCAGGTGGCCAAAATGAACTGTTCAGTAAAGTTTGATAATCTTGAGGAGATACATCAATTTTAAAAGAAGAAATGTCTCTTGTGTGTTGGAGAGTACGAAGCTCATCGAGTGCACCCTGTAGTATATAAAATATCACTACTTTGTAATACATAAATGTACACCATATTACTATGGCAACCCTACTTTTGTTAATTACTTTTTATATCCTGTTCTTTGAATTCTTTCTTCTCTTAAATAAAGTGCGTAAGAAATCACAGGTTATGGGCCCAGCCCTAACCAAAGCAAGAGAATAAATACAATTTTCTAAAAAAGAAAAGCGGAAAAATAATTGTAACGCGAAACAAAATAAGTTCCACTTAAAATGTCAACTGCATCGGTCAAGATTGATCCGCTAAACGCGGATAACTACGACACCTGGAAACTTCACATGCGTGCAGTATTGATTAAAGGTGATCTATGGAGCTATGCATCAGGTGAAAAACCTTGTCCAAGCGATACAGGTGCAGCAAAGTGGAAAGAGTTTGATCAGAAAGCCTGCGCCGACATAACTCTTGCAGTATCTCCGTCGGAATTAGGATTAATTTCCGAATGCGAAACGTCACATGAAATGTGGACAAAGTTAGAATCTACATTTCAATCAAAAGGCCCTGCGCGAAAAGCCACCCTATTGAAATGCATCGCACTCGCACGTTTGAAGG
Organism: Urophora cardui; assembly: GCA_960531455.1. Lineage (NCBI taxonomy): Eukaryota > Metazoa > Arthropoda > Insecta > Diptera > Tephritidae > Urophora > Urophora cardui. The sequence goes on along the minus strand of OY482673.1, from coordinate 86,603,029 downwards.
AAGGAGATAATATACGCGAACACTTGAACGAGTTTTTTAACGCAGTCAGCAAGCTTAAAGAAATAAAAGTTACGGTTGGCGACGATTTATTAACAATTTTGCTGCTATACAGTTTGCCTGAATCATTTGAAACATTTCGGTGCGCGCTGGAGACTCGGGATGAATTACCCAAGCCAGATGTTCTAAGAGTAAAAATACTAGAAGAAGAACAATCCCGAAAAGCAAAGGAGGCAACTGCGGACCAAAATGGGTTAATTGCGCATTCAAAGTTTAGAACTGCAAACAAGCAAGCTGGCAACGCATACAGCGAAAAGCGAAAAACAGGCGCAACGAACAAAGAAAGAGCTGAAAAACGTACTTGCTATAAGTGCGGCGAAGTCGGCCACATTTCACGATTTTGCCGATCACAACAAAAGGCAAAAACTGCGAGCTCGAATACACGACAATTTACTGACAAAAATACAGAAAAATCTATGCTGATGGAATCTGCATTTCTGTTACACAACGCAACGAACGATTATTGGTGTTTGGACAGTGGCTGCTCTTCACATATGTGCGCAAACAAAAACAATTTCATCAATTTCAAAGAAATAAGCAAAACGCTGAACTTAGCTAACAACGACACAGCAAAAATCACCGGCATTGGCAACGTGAAGGTAACCATCAACGAAGAAGGCAACGAGGAACGGATAAACTTTGAAAAGGTGATGTATGTCAATGAATTAAGAACAAATTTGTTGTATGTATCAAAAATTACAGATAGAGGCTACGAAGTAGGTTAGGTTAGGTTAGGTTGAGGTGGCTGTCTCCGCAATTCATGAAAGCGGGGACACACTTAGGCCGAGGTGGCCCATTGTGATACCACACGGGAGCCCTAGCTTCCTTATCCCTGTTTACAAACCTTTCCGGAAAAATTAGATTCAAAAGTATGATAAGATTAGATGCCCGTAAAGCTAAACCAGCGCGTTTGTTTCATGAAGCGCAGAAAATCTAGTGTCCTTGCATTTTCCATCTCCGCCAGGCACTCGAAAAAGTGTTTATGGAGGAAGCGGTACCTGGATAGCGACAGTGCGGGGCAGTGGCATAGATAGTGCTCAACACTCTCTATTTCCTCCACGTCCCTACAGCTGCGGCAGAAGTCGTTTTTATATAGGCCCATGCGAGAGGCGTGAGTGCCCATAAGACAATGGCCTGTTAGAAGTCCCACCAGCGGACCTATAGAGAGCCGATTCAGATGCAGCACCGATACAGACCTAGCCTCATCCAGTCTAGGCCAGATTTGCCTAGAAATCACACAAGTTGACTCCTTGGCCCATCTAGCGTTAGCCTGTTCAATGGAGCGAGATCTCAACCAATGCTTGCATGAGTTAAGCGGGGGGCCAACCCATGCCGCAGATGTGATATCCTGCAAGCTTGTGCCTTCCCTTGCCAACTCATCTGCAATGCAGTTGCCCCGAACGTTGCTATGGCCTGGAACCCAAATGACGTTCAGGTCGCACCTTTCGGCTAGTTTGTTCAAAGACTCCCTACATTTTATTGCAACTATAGATGTAGCATTGTTACTCTGTAAGGATTTTATGGCAGCTTGGCTGGCAGAGAAGATTTTGATAGAATTTATGTCTGGCAGATCTGTCAGGCGACGAGCTGCTTCCCATATGGCTATTAGCTCAGCCTGATAGACGCTGCAGTGATCAGGTAGGCGCAAACTTACTTTCAGATGAAGCTTTTCGCAGAAAAACCCACTTCCAACTCTATTGTTCAATTTAGAGCCGTCCGTGTAAATGTGCAGTGTATTAGGGTCGGGATCCCCTAAGTTCTTCCACTCGCTCCTCTCCGGGATTCTTGTGGAGAATTTGTTATCCCAACAAAAGGCTGGTATTGCATAGTCCAGCTTTAGAAAATTGGCAGGGACGTTACTAAGAATTTGAGCGTGCCCGAATCTGGTGTCCCTCCAGGGTTCGGTTCCATTGAGCCTTGCCGCGTTGCAGCTGGCAATGAGTTTCCCCTGTATATCCGTGGGGAGAAGAAATAGGATGGTTTCGAGTGCTTTAGTTGGGGTGGAGGGAAGGGCTCCGCTAATAAGCATGGAAGCCATTCGCTGCACTCTAGTTAATTTGCTCTTATTGGTTTCGAGTTCCAGTGCTGGCCACCATATGGTGACTGCATAGAAGAGAATAGGTCGGACTACCGCTATGTACAGCCAATGGACGATTTGGGGGTTAAGTCCCCATCTCTTGCCTAAGGCTACGAAGTAACATTTCGGCGAGGTGAAGCGATTATCACACTTGATGGCGCATCGGTGCTCACAGCAAAACGAATTGGAGAACTTTACTACGTTAAGAGCACACAACCAACGGCAGGTATAGCAGAAACGAAACTTGATTTACACACATGGCACGTTCGCATGGGACATCTTAATGAAAAAGATTTAAAGCGAGCGCTTAGTATGGTACACGGTATGCATTTTGGCGTAAATGAAAAACTACCGATTTGTGAAGTTTGCGTTAGCGAAAAGCAAACTCAAGAGAGTTTCACAAAGCAAAATGAAAAGCGTACAACAGAATTATTAGAAATAATTCATACCGACGTATGCGGGCCAATGCGCACATGCTCGCACTCAGGTGCAAAGTACTTTGTGACTTTTACCGACGACTTTTCTCGGTACAGCGAAGTGTATTTTATCAAACACAAGTCACAAGTATTAAATATGTTCAAAAATTTTAAGAATATGTCTGAAACTTTAACCGGCAAAAAGGTTAAGATGCTGCAATCAGACAACGGTCTAGAATACATAAACAAAGAATTTAACAATTACTTGAGCGAATATGGTATCAGGCGGCGATTGACTGCGCCATACACGCCACAGCAAAATGGCATAGCCGAACGCAAAAACAGAACGTTATTAGAAATGGCACGGTGCCTGATGAAGCAGGCAGCCGTACCCGCAATTTTTTGGGCTGAAGCTATAAATGCAGCTAACTATATCAGAAATAGATGTCCAACAAAGGTCATTGATGAAATGAAGTACCTTTTAGAATTTGGTGGGGTAAAACCCCTACAGTAGTTCACATGCGACCTTTTGGCACAAAAGCTTACGTTTTAATAAAAGATAAATCAAATGGAAAATTTAGTTCGCGTTCGGAAGAAGCTATTCTAGTTGGGTACTCAAATGAAGCTAAAGCTTATCGTTTATGGGGGTCCTGAGAAACGAAAAATATTGATAAGTCGCGACGTAAAGTTTTTAGATGAAATGTTTTACAAGCAAAAGTCAGATGGTATAGAAATTGAATTTCGTGCGCCAGTAAACACTGATGAGATGGTTGAAGAAAAGCAAGAAGCTAGCGAAAAATCTGAAAATGAAAGTGAATGCGAAAAATCCGAAAAAGAAAACGAATGCGAAAAATCTGAAAGTGAAAATGAATGCGAAAAAGATGAAAAAGAAGATACACCGAAAAATGGTAGAGGCAGACCTAAATTAACTAGAACGGGAATGAGGGGACGACCGAAGAAATTATACCAAACAGCAGCATACAACCAAAGTGAAAATATTAGCGATGAATCAGAATCGAGCGTCGATTATGAAGATTGCGAATTTGCAAATTTGGCCATGACCGACGATCCCAAAACGATCAACGAAGCAATTAATGGTGTAGAGAGTTCTTCGTGGCTACAAGCTATCGAAAGCGAATATATGGCACAGTTACTGAACAAAACATGGGATATTGTTGAGCGACCTCCCGGGCGAAAAATAATCGGCAATCGATTTGTTTTCCGAACAAAAGACGGAAATATGAAGAAAGCGCGGCTAGTAGCTAAAGGCTGCTCACAACGTCCAGGGGAGGATTACAATGTTACTTATTCACCGGTAACGCGATTAGCATCAATCAGGATGATGGCAGCTTTAGCAACAGAATGGAATCTGCAAATACATCAAATGGATGTTATAACAGCGTACCTCAATGGCGAATTAGAGCAAGAAGTATTCATGGAAATCCCAGAATGCTTAGGTGAAATCCTCGAAAATGTAACTTCAGGTAAGCACCTTAATGTAGATGAAGCAAAGGCTAAAATCATTAGAAATACAGCCAAAGAATGGGCAAATGCGATGCTGAAATATGAAAACCCCGTATGTAGACTACGAAAATCTTTATATGGCTTACGACAATCTGGTTACCGATGGTACCAAAAACTTACTAAAAAGTTGCGAGAAATGGGTTTTAGTGCATCTGCATGCGATCCATGTTTTTTCATCATGAAAAAAGATTCCAAAATTATGCTTTTATCAATTTATGTTGATGACTTATTAATAGCCACAGATGATAAAGTATGGCTTCAAGAAGTCAAACATTCTCTTGCTGAAAGTTTTGAAATGAAGGACATAGGTCCAGTGAAGACATGCTTGGGCATACAATTTACCCAAGATCTTAAGCAACATACGTTATACTTAAACCAAACTGAATACGCCAAGGAAATTTTAAAGAAATTTGGAATGCAAGACTGCAAACCAGTTAAGACACCATTGGAATTGAATTGCAAACTAGAAAAACCGGAAAAACCTGATATAACCGACATGGAAAAATACCCGTATCAGAGTTTGATTGGAGCTTTGTTATATCTAGAAGTAACAACGCGACCCGATATTCCTTTTTCTGTTAATTTTCTAAGCCAATTTAACTCTAATTACAGCTCCGAACATTGGCAGTCGGCCAAACGAGATACTATTGAGATACTTGAAAGGTACTTGAAAGGTACATTGCATTATGGCCTAACGTATAAGAAAACGCAATTAGACATGTATGCAGTAGCGGATGCTAATTGGGGCGCTAATCAAACAGATAGACGTTCGTACTCCGGCTATGCCTTCATACTAGCTGGTGTTGCAATTTCATGGGAGGCACGTAAGCAGAAGACAGTTTCGCTATCGAGTACTGAATCCGAGTACATAGCTCTAGGTGAAGCCACAAGAGAGGCGCTATATCTTCGAGAAATGCTAAACGAAATCGGAATGCAACATGAATCTATCAAAATTTACAACGATAGCCAAAGCGCACAAAAATTAGTTGAAAGCTCCGCATATCATTCACGCACAAAACACATAGATATTCGGCATCATTTCATTCGTGACAAAGTTCGAGACGGCGACATCGTTTTAGAATATATGCGAACCGAAGACATGCCGGCTGACGTTTTAACAAAGGGGCTTCCTGCGATAAAACACTACAAATGCATCAATGATATGGGCGTATCAGATGGAGATACTTATTTGAACAATCCTGCACTCTTATTTCTTCGAGGGGAGGTGTTGGAGAGTACGAAGCTCATCGAGTGCACCCTGTAGTATATAAAATATCACTACTTTGTAATACATAAATGTACACCATATTACTATGGCAACCCTACTTTTGTTAATTACTTTTTATATCCTGTTCTTTGAATTTTCTTTCTTCTCTTAAATAAAGTGCGTAAGAAATCACATTGTGTATGAAAAGTTGAATTTTTTGATAAAAATATTTCCAGTAGAGATTTTGGACGAAATATAGCCCTTTAGATCATCCGCGGTTGTGTCTTTATCAAACCTAGATACGAATATTGATTTCTTCGGAGGAACGACAACTAACTTATTAACAATTGGTTCAGTCGTTTCGGGCATAGTTGATTGTACCGAAATACTTTCGAGAGGTGCATTAGAAGACCTAGAATTTGAAGATGAGTCCTTTGTAGAACAAGACCCCACAGAATGCGGATTCGGTGAAGCCAAGTCAATAAGTTCCTCCTGTGGTTGTACAGGATTTAACTGAAGATTTTTTCAACACTGGCACATTACGTGGTGCGGCAGTGGAATCACCCGTCGCACACTGGGGCCACTTATATATATGAGAACGCTCAAAATTCTGAAATCAAATTTTTTACATCAGAATCGCTTAATCTGCACTAAAGCTGTTAATCTATAGCATCTTAACCCATTGACGGCCATGAGTTAACCCGTTGGTGACCTATGTTTTTTATTTTAGTTTCGAGTTTAATTTTCTTGAATCAGAATCGATATATCGATACTAAAATACTAAATCCCAAGAATTTTAACCCCATAACGACCACGCATTAACCCATTTTTAACCAAATTTTTTCACTTAATTCTTAGATAAAAATATTTAAATCATATTAGTTGTATCTACACTAAAAGCAGTAATCTTTGGAATCTTAACCCATTAACGGTCATGAATTAATCTATTGGTGACCAGTTTTTTTTAAGATCTGAAAATAAATTATTTAAATCACAATTGGTATGTCTGTGTTATGGTGGCCGCAGTGGGTAGAGTGATCGCCTGGTATGCCAGAGGTCTCGGGTTCAAACCCCAGTCCGAGCAAAAACCAAAAAAATTTTTCTAATTAGTAAAAATCCAATTATTGGATTTTTTAAGAGCAGCGGTCACCTCTCGGCAGTGGGCGGCATACCCTCCGAGTGTATTTCTACCATCAAAAAGCTTCTCACAAAAAATGCATTCGCCGTTCGGAGCCGGCGTAAAACTGTAGGTCCACCCAATTAGTAGGAAAAACAAAAAGGAGCACACCTCGAATTGGGAGAGAAGCTCGGCCATAAAACTCGTCAGAGTTATAATAGCGCCATTGTATTATAATATTATTATTATTCTACGAAATTGCCCACATATGTATATATTAATAGATATATTGGATATTGTTAGTCTTTTTCTCCTTTTAAGCACTGTTTATTAGTTTAGTAAATATAAAACATATGTACATATAAATATGGTGAACATAAATATTCGAAAAAAATCAAGAGCTCCCCCGAAATATTTTTTGGTGGCCTTATTTGGTTTTTGAAGTTTGACTATAAAAATTTCTTTTGAGAGTCAAGCAAACATATCGCACCCTAAATCATAAAGTGACACAACTCAAATTTTTTAAATCGAGTTTTTTGCATAAATGGGTGCACAGAACATATTTCTAGTGATTGAGAAGAAAAACCATTTCTATAAGTGTCTCCTTTGACCAAAAAATGACCATTTTACGTGGCCTTTTGCCGTACGATTGCTTACAAAGAAAAAAAGTTTTTTTGGCTCTCCTTAAAATTTTTGAATTTTGAGTTGTGTCACTTTATGATTTAGGGTGCGATATAGTCTTTAAATACCCAACTGTTAGATTCCATTGCAAGGAAAAACTAAAACATATATTCGTTTGAATAATGAAAAAGCATATACATACATGTTTCATTATTCAAGCGATGATAGATAGTAAATATCTGTGTACGCTGTGAATAACTCAGCTAGACATTTCTCCATACATGTATTTATGTAGTCCTTCCTGGTTATTAAATTCCACAGGCGGGTATCTAATATCTCGTTATTCCAGAACTTGAGCGTCCTAAATTTCTCTCGCTCAAAAAAATAAATATTTTTTAAACTTCAAAAGAAATAACCAATGGCGTGTAGGCTGAGATACAAAAGGAATGCCCATTTTTTAGAAATAATACTAGGTGTTCCTGCTTTGTGCTATGCGACCAATAGTAAACCATAAGTCGGCACCAGGATATAGACTATCAAAACACCTAAATAAGCTACTAACCGAGAAACTAGACCTATCCAATAAATACACAATCAACAAGTAAGGAAGCCTAAGTTCGAGTGGAATCGAACATTAGATACTCAGCTGTATGCTTTCATTGTTTGTTTGCGTTTGATGGAAACACGGTGCAGGTACTTTATATAAATCGAGTGCTGCATAAAGTGGGCGTAGCCACGCCCATTTTCTAAATTTTTATCAGTCATCCAACTAAGCATATGAATATTATTCTTTGTGCAAAATTTAATTCCTTTATGACTTCCAGTTACAAAGATGTCACGTTACAAATTCCCAAAGGGTGTTCCAGAAATATCTTCGTTAAAAAGTAGGCGTGGTCATAAACCGATTTCAATAAATTTTTGCGTGTCTATTAGCACAAGTTATAAAAGTGTATAAACCAAGTTTCGTCATAATATCTCAATTATTTGTCTAGTTATGGGCTCCGAAATCTCGTTGATTCCTTTGTCTGAAAAGAGGCGGTGCCACGCCCATTTTCCGAAATTTTTCTATTTTTTGTTTCCGATCTATTGTAGAACTCATGCCACAACATTTCAATGAATTTTCTTTATATTTGACAAAGATATCGCTTAAAATGTTTTTATTAGGTCATTTTATAATACCCATATATAAAAGTGGGCGTGGTCGTCAACCGATTTCGCTAAAATTTTGAACATGTATTACTACAAGTAGTGAAAGTGTATAAACCAAGTTTCGTCATAATATCTCAATTATTTGTCGAGTTATGGGCTCCGAAATCTCGTTGATTCCTTTGTCTGAAAAGAGGCGGTGCCACGCCCATTTTCCGAAATTTTTCTATTTTTTGTTTCCGATCTATTGTAGAACTCATGCCACAACATTTCAATGAATTTTCTTTATATTTGACAAAGATATCGCTTAAAATGTTTTTATTAAGTATTTTAGTAAGTATATCACGCCTACCAAAATTCATCGATATATCTTCAACGGTTTCTGAGTTATGACTTATAAAACTTTCAATGTTTGCCCCTTAATAAGTGGGCGTGTCACCGCCCATTTTCCAAAATTTCACCATATTTCTTCATAAGGGCCTGAGCTCAATACGTGTGTGAAATTTTATCACTCTAGCTCTATTAGTGACTGAGATACAAAATTTCCGATTTTTACTATATAGGGGAGGTGGGCGTGGTCATGGTCAGATTTCGCCCATTCTCAATACCATCCGTTCCTGTCTTGATACCAACTTACATTTCAAATTTCATCAAAATATCTCAATTTTTGCGCGAGTTATCGTGCTCACAGACGGACAGACGGACAGACGGACGGACATGGCTCAATCGATTTCTCTTTTCACCCTGATCATTTTGATATATATAAGTCTATATCTATCTCGATTATTTCATTCTGTTACAATCCACCGTTAGGAAATCAAAGCTATAATACTCTGTGTACTAGTACAGCTGAGTATAAAAACACAACGGCACTAGTCAACAGACTGAACAACCTGAACGTACCCAAGAAATCAAAACTGGTATAATTTGACGTGAAGGATCTATACCCTTCGATACCAACGACAAAAACACTAAAAACTCTAACTAAAATACTGACAGAGAAAACGAACAAAGACATTGCAACAGAGATAGTAAATACGCTGAGAATAACCCTGGACCAGAATTATTTTAAATTTGACAATAAAATATACAGACAAACTCACGGATTGGGCATGGGTAGCCCCACATCAGCTATCCTTATGGAAGTATTTATGCAACATTTGGAGGAAAATTACATGGAAGAACTGGCGGCAAATTTGGGAGTCAATTTTTATGCCAGGTATGTAGATGACATCATCTGCCTCATATCGGGAAATAAAGAAGAACAAATTTTGGAACACCTCAACAGCCAACACAAAAATATAAAATTCACTATGGACACAGAGAAAAATGGAAATATCAACTACCTGGACCTAACAATTAAAATAAACAAAGAGACTAACAAATTTACTTACGAAATATACAGAAAACCCACAGCAACAGATACAATAATACACAATAAATCTAACCATCCTCAACAGCACAAGAACGCCGCTTTCAGACATTTATTAACACGACTTGAACGAACACCGTTAGAAAAAGAAGCTTACAACAAGGAACTCAGCACAATATACACAATCGCAGAGAACAACGGATATCAAAAGAGTTTAGTGAAGAAAATACAAAAAAACATAAATTCAAGAAAATCAGAAAACAAAGAAAAAGTAGAGAAGAAATGGGCAGTCTTATCATATACCGGTGCAACATCTTAAAAGTTGGCTAAAGTTTTTCAAAAATATAACATTAATGCAGCATTTAAAACGAGGAACAATATGGGAAAACTTCTACGAAACAACATTAACAAGGAATACCTCTTTGACAAACAAGGCGTATACAAATTGACTTGCGAATGCCAAAATAGTTATATAGGACAAACAGGACGCCAAATCAAGACGAGATATCGAGAACACATAAGGGATTACAATAAGAAAATAAGACAATCTTCAACGATAGTGGAATCAAATTTCGCCAACCACATGGCAGAAAACAAGTGTACACCCATGAAAATAGGAAAAACAGCTAAAATTCTCCACATACAGCATAAAGGAAAACGGCTTAACATATTAGAAAATATGGAGATATACAAACAGAAAACATTCGTAGGTACAATAATAAATAAATGAACAAATAAACACCGCATGAGATACATTATTTGAACCGCTTAAGCTACTATACCCGAAAGAGGACAAAAGACCTAAAACCGACATAAACAAAACAACACACAAGCGGACAATAACGGACTTTTACCTACCTGGTTAATGAGGGTACAATAACGAAAATATGACAAAAAATAGATTTGCATACCTAAACACACAACACAGACTCACACACACACACGTTACCCGAACGCACGAATGCACGAACACATCACATGAACACGAAGTACCTGAACAAAACGACGGAAGTTAGTTACTATAAATACTATCGAACTTACACAAAATAACTCAGAACGTAAGAAGACACTGAAGATGGCGCATATTAGCCGAAAAAGGTTTGTCTCCAAACCAAACTTGACAAGGGATGACGGAAAATCGTTCCACAATATATCATATTCCTACCCTGTTGGAAAAACAAGCAACCAAAAAGTTATAAATAAATTTTTATTCTTCATTCTGGTGCCCTTGAATAAAGAATAATTTTTTATTCTTCATCCAAAATTGGTTGAATAAAAAATAAAATTTCATTTTTCATTCAGATAATTTTGAATAAAGAATAAATTTTTATTCACGTTATTCAAATTATTCTTGCAGGTCACACAAGTAAATGATTTTGCGAATATTTTTCTGAATACGAACCAAGTATTTTCCCGGTCCCAACCGAATATTTTTCTGAATCCGAACCGAATATTCTACCGAATACTTTCCCGAATCCGAACCGAATATTTTCCAAATCCGAAACCGAATACTTTCCCGAGTCTAAACCGGGATACATATGTATGTATGTACTATAAGCAAAAGAAGTATGTAGTTTGTTGTTTTCATTATGTTCTGGTCATCGGTTTTTAATGACATTTGGCGCCGTTCTATTCAAATACAAGGACATTTTCATTTTACCATAACTTCGTTAATTACAGAGCCAGCGGGTTCCGGACTCGGAAATGCATTCGGTTCGGTTTTTGAAAAATATTCGGTTCGGACCCGGAAAAGTATTCGGTTCGAACTCGGAAAAGTATTCCGTTCGGAGTCGGGAAAGTATTCGGTTCGAACCCCGAAAAGTATTCCGTTCGGACTCAGAAAAGTATTCGGTTCAGGCTCGGAAAAGTATTCGGTTCGGACTCGGGAAAGTATTCTGTTCGAACTCGGAAAATTATTCGGTTCGGACCCGGAAAAGTATTCGGTTCAGATTCGGGAAAGTATTCGGTTCGGATTCAGAAAAATATTCGGTTGAGTGTTTGGGTTCAGATTCGGGAAAATATTCGGAAAAATATTCGGTTGGGACTCGGGAAAATACTTGGTTCGTATTTAGAAAAATTTTCGCAAAATCATTTACTTGTGTGACCTGCAAGAATAATTTGAATAACGTGAATAAAAATTTATTCTTTATTCCAAATTATCTGAATGAAAAAAATTATATATAATATATTTTGGATGAAGAATAAAAAATTTTTCTTTATTCAAGGGCATCAGAATGAAGAATAAAAATTTATTCTTTATTCAAGGGTATCAGAATGAAGCATAAATTTTTATTCTTTATTCAAGGGTATCAGAATGAAGAATAAAAAATTATTCTTTATTCAAGGGCACCAGAATGAAGAATAAAAATTTATTTTTTATTCAAGGGTATCAGAATGAAGAATAAAAAAACTTGACAAGGGATGACGGAAAATCGTTCCACAATACATAATAAATTTTTATTCTTTATTCAAAGGTATCAGAATGAAGAATAAAAAATTATTCTTTATTCAAGGGCGCCGGAATGAAGAATAAAAATTCATTTTTTATTTGAATAAAAATTTATTCAAAGCCGCCCATCCCTGCTACGTACATATGTATATAAGCAAAGAAATGACACGAAGATACATATGTATATACGACCAAAAGTAATGCAATTCGTTTAAATTCGGGATGGGCAAAAGTTGCCCATTTGCCCTCAAAAATTCTGCCAGCTGAGACTTTCCTGGGTGAGAGGGGATTTCAAAACAAAGGAGGGTGACGAAAATTTGAGCGAGTTGTGTCTGTATTAGTGAGCATAATGAGAGAAAAAATTTTCATTAATTGACAATTGAATTTTTTTTTGTTACTCACAAAATTTTCAATTAACCCTATGTGGTCTAATATTCGCTTCGCTCCCTACTATTTATCAAAAAACCTTTAAAGACATAAGTGTAGATAAATTCACAAAAGTCATCCATTTTCGATTAGATTTTTATACTCAGCTGTACTAGTACACAGAGTATATAGTTTTAATCGCATAACGGTGGATTGTAACAGAATGAAATAATCGAGATAGATATAGACTTATATATATCAAAATGATCAGGGCGAAAAGAGAAATCGATTGAGCCATGTCCGTCCGTCCGTCTGTCCGTCCGTCTGTAAACACTCTAACTCGCGCAAAAATTGAGATATTTTAATGAAATTTGGAATGCAAGTTGGTATCGAGACTGGGACGGTTGGTATTGAAAATGGCCGAAATCGGACCATGACCACGCCCACTTTTCCTATATATAAAAAATCGGAAATTTGGTATCTCAGCCACTAATATAGCTAGAGCAATGAAATTTTACTCACGTGTTGAGCAGGCCCCTATGAAGAAATTTGATGAAATTTTGGAAAATGGGCGGTGCCACGCCCACTTATTAAGGGGCAAACATTGAAAGTTTTATGAGTCATAACTCAGAAACTATTGAAGATATATCGATGAAATTTAGTAGGCGTGATATATTTACTTAGCCAAAATCGGTTGACGCCCACGCCCACTTTTATATATGTGTATTATAAAGTGACCTAATAAAAACATTTTACGCCATATCTCTGTCAAATATAAAGATATATCATTCAAATTTTATGGCAGAAGTCCAACTGCGGGAATAAAACGAAAACCACAAAAATTTTGGAAAATGGACGTGGCACCGCCTCTTTTTATAAGCAGGAATATACGAGATTTCTGTGCCCATAACTCGACAAATATATATATTAAAATGATCAGGGCGAAAAGAGAAATCGATTCAGCCATGTCCGTCCGTCCGTCCGTCTGTAAACACTCTAACTCGCGCAAAAATTGAGATATTTTAATGAAATTTGGAATGCAAGTTGGTATCGAGACTGGGACGGTTGGTATTGAAAATGGGCGAAATCGGACCATGACCACGCCCACTTTTCCTATATATAAAAAATCGGAAATTTGGTATCTCAGCCACTAATATAGCTAGAGCGATGAAATTTTACCCACGTGTTGAGCTCAGGCCCCTATGAAGATTTTTGATAAAATTTTGGAAAATGGGCGGTGCCACGCCCACTTATTAAGGGGCAAACATTGAAAGTTTTATGAGTCATAACTCAGAAACTATTGAAGGTATATCGATGAAATTTAGTACGCGTGATATATTTACTTTAGGCAAATGTTTGGACGAAAAATTGCCAAAATCGGTTGACGCCCACGCCCACTTTTATATATGTGTATTATAAAGTGACCTAATAAAAACATTTTACGCCATATCTCTGTCAAATATAAATATATATCATTCAAATTTTATGGCAGAAGTCCAACTGCGGGAATAAAACGAAAACCACAAAAATTTTGGAAAATTGGCGTGGCACCGCCTCTTTTTAGAAGCAGGAATATACGAGATTTCTGTGCCCATAACTCGACAAATAATTGATATATACACCTGTATTGCGAGTGTCGATTGTGATAGACAATCGATTATTTATCGACCAAAGAGCATGTAAATATAATGCTCCTGGATCGATCAACAGTCGATTATCTATCACAGTCGACACTCGCAATAGGGGTGATAATGACGAAACTTGGTGTGTACACTTTTATTACTTGTAGTACGCCCACTTTTATATAAGTGTATTATAAAGTGGCCTAATAAAAACATTTTAAGCGATATCTCTGTCAAATATAAAGATAATTCATTGAAATTTTGTGGCATGAGTTCCACAATAGACCGGAAACAAAAAATAGAAAAATTTTGGAAAATGGGCGTGGCACCGCCTCTTTTTAGACAAAGGAATCTACGAGATTTCGGATCCCATAACTTGACAAATAATTGAGATATTATGACGAAACTTGGTTTATACACTTTTATAACTTGTGTTAATAGACACGCAAAAATTTATTGGAATCGGTTTATGACCACGCCTACTTTTTAACAAAGATATTTCTGGAACACCCTTTAGGAATTTGTAACGTGACATCTTTGTAACTAGAAGTCATAAAGGAATGACATTTTGCACAAAGAATAATATTCATATGCTTAGTTGGATGACTGATAAAAATGTTGAAAATGGGCGCGGCTACGCCCACTTTAGGCAACACTCGCTTTATATAAAATACACCGTGTTTTCATCAAACGCAAACAAACAATGAACGCATACAGCCGAGTATCTAATGTTCGATTCCACTCGAACTTAGGCTTCCTTACTTGTTTACTAATGAATTAATTTTTTATCATGGTATTGATCTTTCCAACTCGCTGTACATATTATAGAAACATGTCGAGAACCTCACATAAGATGGTTAAAGTCAATAGGCTGTTTAAAATTCTAGAAATAAATACAATGGATGTGAACCTAGAATCAGTAAAACCTTAAGTTGTGATGGGAATCACTTGATTTGAAGACTTTTGAATGTAGGAAAAACCCAAACCGAACGACCTTCGTGACCTACACACCGCATCCACGTAAATGATCGGGACCCCTTCTTCGTTTTTTGCTTCGTTGAACTAACTCACACTAAACTTTATTTTAGATATAAATAATAAAACTTAAATGGGTTCATTTTCTGTATCTCACGGATTATTACCAGGGATGTCAATTTTCAGTTTCAATTTAAAAATTTTTTCGGTGGATTTTGTTTAAATTTATTTAAAAATAAATTGACGCTTAAATTACTTATATAATATTTAAGAAAATAAATTCTATGAAGCAGTGAAATGATCCAAAAATTTACTAATACTATACATGTTTTAATAGCAAATTTATGTCTCGGTTTGGCCTTGAAATTATTTTTATTTTCTTCTGCTCTCCTCATTTATTTATTTATTTTATTTCTTAATTTTACACAAAACCAATTCAGCTGTCAAACATGTTAATTACTATTTTTTATATTTTAATGATATTCTGATATTTGGTCGTACCATACGAAAACTAGTACATTTAAAATTTCTGACGAAAGCTGGCAATAAAAAAATTCTGTACGAAAAGTAGCACATTTAACTTTGGCGGACGAAAAGTAGGACTTTAAATTTTTGGCTGACGAAAAGTAGCAATAATTATATACTCTTTATACATTATAATTGTTGTGGTTTGAGCGAAATTTCTGCATTTCGTCAGCCAAAAGTCAAAGTTGCGACTTTTCGTCATCCAAAAATGTAAAGTGCTTGTATTCGTCAGCCACAAAAAATCGTATACTAGTTTTCGTATGGTACGACGATTTATTTTGAGCATTTTTATTGTGCATAGCAATATGTACTTACCTATGAACATACATACATATATGCAGGCCCGACGAGAGGGGGGGCTGAGGGGGTCAATTGCCCCGGGCCCGGGCTTTAGAGAACCCGGGAATCTCAAAATGATATCCAAGTTTTTGCTTACAGAAAATAAACGAACAACACCTTTAATCACCTTTCGTAGATAGCAATCATTTTAAATTTCAACAAATTTTATAAATCTCTTAAAGTGTCTGCACCCCACTTAAGGAATTGTTGGTTTTTGGCGTCGACTTTGCAGCATAAATTTGAATTCGTTTTCTGTTGCAACAGAAAAATTCGGTATGATGCAAATTCTTATACAGCGATATGGGTATATCCTGGGCGTTTCGGACGGTATGTTCGCACGATTTTTTGAACTTTTGAGGCAGAAATATCGCGAAATATTGTATCGTTTTATGATAAAAGGAAAGATTTAGGCCACAGCTAATGATTAAAGTATGTTAGCGACAGAAATTTAGTTTAATGCCTCTGTTTTAGCCACTTAAACTGCGTTCCGGACGCTACAAAAACACGTAAATTTTTTTTTTTTTAGTGGCTAAAACAGAAGCCTGGCATAGCAGGCGAGCACTCTACCCACTGCACCACAGCGGCCATGTATAGATAAATTAAAGTTGGTAACTATATATTCATTGAATTTTGATTTTGAGAATTTGTTCATTTAGTATGGGGGCCCTTAGTTATTTTGACCCCGGGCCCGGATTTTCTCTCGGCGGCCCTGCATATATGTACTTTAATTCGCATATACCACAGTGCACTGCCAGGAGATCAAATTTAGTATATTTTGCACATACATATATAATATAATACAATGGCGCTATTATAACTCTGACGAGTTTTATGGCCAAGCTTCTCTCCCAATTCGAGGTGTGCTCCTTTTCTGTTTTTCCTACTAATTGGGTGGACCTACAGTTTTCTGCCAGCTCCGAACGGCGAATGCATTTTTTGCGAGAAGCCTTTTCATGGCAGAAATACTCTCGGAGGGTATGCCGCCCACTACCGAGAGGTGACCGCTGCTCTTAAAAACCCAATAATTGGATTTTTACTGATTAGAAAAATTTTTTGGTGTTTTGTTCGGACTGTGGTTTGAACCCGAGACCTCTGGCGTAGCAGGCGAGCACTCTACCCACTGCACCACAGCATATATAATCAACAAAAGTCAAAATAAAAATGCCCAAAATTGATCTCTGCAATCAGTAGCTGCGGCAACTCTTAATCAGAAGTTTTTACCATAGTTTATATCTATAAGTTGCGACACTCTCAGCTGATCGTTTGGCATGTTGTGCCTGTCACTATGCAGTGCTGTGCAAAATTTACAGAAAAAAATTCAAATGAATTTTGAAATCTTTAAATCTTTGAAATTATTGTGTGAATTGAATTTCTAATGCTATATTTGTAGCGATAATAACAAAAAATTAACATATTTTTGAGTTTTAATTGATTTTGGATATTTTCTTGTGAAGATTTTACTACGTTTGAATACAACACTGTGGTCGATTCTTCTTCACATTTGGTTTATTTAGTTTCCCATTCTCCCATTGACACATAATGTGCCTGTCACTTTTAGCAACAACAATTCCCATGGTTGAAGTTTGTTTTGATGGGAATACAGTGAGTCACAGTGAAAGTGAGCCATCATTTATTCACAAATTTTTATTATTAAATATCTTTGTTAACAATTACTTGACTTTCCTAATTTCTTTGCAACGGAAAACTTTCAACAACATGCCAGAAATGATGAAAAACAAAAACAATCAAAGTAATTCTTCTAGCAGCTCTAATTTAAATACTTAAAGTTTCTCTCAAGAGTTATTATTTTTCTCTTATATATTTTTACAGTTCACATCTTACTTTATGTGTTAATTATAGGTAAACACAATCTATATAAAAGGGGATTCAGGCAATTTTTTTCCGATTTTAAAAGGTGTACTTATCAGACAATATACGCTAGATCGCGTAAAAATCGTGTTTTGTTAGATGAATAAAACACATTGCATGCTAATAAAATTTGTATTATATTTAATTCATTAGGGATAGAGTAATTGAACTGTTGAAACAATGCAACAAAGTATTAAAACCGTTTTAGGGCATATTCCTCTTAGTGGCTAACTTTCACTGTGAGCCCGTTTCATGAACTTTTCAATCAAATATTTTTTGAAATACTAAATTGCGGTTTATTATAAAATACACCTAAGTATATAATCTTGGTTTTCAATCGGTTTGTGTATAATTTTTTATTTTCATAAAACTTCGGACAACAAAACGTGGCTCATTTTCACTGCGACTTACTGTATGTATCAAAAATATAGATACACATTTATTTTTTCAAAACAAAAATGAAATATCCATGACGCCAATCGTTGCTACCCAGTAAGCATTTTTGAATGCATTTGAATTTCATTGATTTGACTTGAATTCTATCGATATTCTCCAACCAAAATCAAACGTCAGGATAAAGCCTTTGAACAACAAATGCTCATCCGATTGAAATAAAGGAACAAAAATGTAACAATTATGATTGTCTGTTTAACTTATTTCCTCACTTTTTTGTTATGCATTTAAAAATAATAACAACATTTTATACACAAAAATTAGTTGAATTATACATTCCTTTTTAAATTATATTCTTCACTCGTTTTTAGTTTATTTATTGCTAATATGATTGAATTTAATTCATGCTAATTATACTCTCAGTACAGTTCGGAAAAGTGTTGTAACTCAAGTGTAAAAACATGTTGGATATAAACTTGAGAATTGAGACTTTTCTCCAACATTGGATTCGTGCTAATTGGGATCTATCCAAATGTAGGAGAATGTAGAGTTTCCAAAGCAACCAAAGCGTTCAAAGGCATCCAGGCATTAATCAAAAAGTATGGATTGGCACAGCGTTTTATCAGCAAACACTATATCTACTGGTAGAGAGTTTAATTCTCAAACTTATCTCTAATCCAAAGCGAAGGTAGAAAACTACACTAGAAATAAATTGGAGACTGATTAGAAAAATAAGTATTTGCGAATTCTCATTAGAATCTCATTAGAAAACTAAATTTGATTTCCATTCGGAAACTATGATTTTCTAAATTTGAGAATTATGTCCCATTTTGTTTGAAATCGCTAGGATTCTCGACTGCTTCTCGAGTCGTCCTCTAACGTTAGATATTTTAGAAAAGTGCTAGTTCTTGAGTCATTCTCAAACCGATATCTAACCTAAATGTTTGTTGGGTTTCGCCATGCAAAATGGCCGTTTGAATTCAAATTTTTTTCTTTCCTTTTGAACATTTTCGTATAAGCAGGGTTGCACTTTCTCGTACTGCTCTATTACTACATTTTTCCTAGAAATATAGAAAAGGGAATATACGGATACCAATGCCTTTACTACTTCGTTCGCGTGTATGCAAATTTTAATTCATGTAAGATTAACACGATCGATCTTTACACATATAACAGCAACAATTTTTTTCAAATTACACGATTTTTGGAACGTGATTTTTGCTTTTAAAGCGTCATTTGAGATTTTGGTAAATTCAACCAAATTTTAGTGTTGATGCAACATTATAAAATAATGAATGAATCATATCAAATATAAAATTTTATTCCTAAATGTCATTTGGAATTTGGTTTATTTAACATGATAGTGTCAATATAAACTAAAAAATTTAAAAAAAAGAACGTCAAAACTATTTTGAAACATACACAATTTTTTTTGAACATTTGGAGTTCTGCTTTTCGTGCAAAACGGAATTATTATTTTTTAAATAAAAAGAAAATCTGGTGCCGTGGGAAGAGTTTAGCGTCATTGGAAGTGCGTGATAATGGCATTTCCATTTATATTTTCAGTTTGTAGGCGAGTTAAAGGTGAAACGTATTTTTATTTCTAAAAGTTTTTAATGTAAAATATTTTCTTCTTTCTCCTCATAGTTTGCAATTTTACCAGGAGGATATCCTCCCATATCTCCCAATACCGAAGCACCTTCTTTTATTGAATGTACATACATATATTGTATTTTTGTAAATTGTAAAATCAATCCAGTTAATTTAACAATAAATTTAAGGTAAAATCAAAAAGATATTATTGCTAATTTAACGCGACCATTCCGTGTAAACTTAACTAGCTTAAATTGCAAAATTATCTAGTTAAAAATGTGAAGTCAACAGCAAAACTAAATATTATTTTAATGTTAGTTCTGCACATTTATCTGTTATTTTGTGCGCACTTGGACCGATATGACCAAAAAAATTAATATATGTATATCGCACCCTAAATCATAAAGTGGCAGAACTCAAAATTCAAAAATTTGCAGGAGGCCAAAAACTTTTTTCCTTTACAAGCAATGACATGGCAAAAGGCGACGTATAATGGCTATTTTTCAGTCAAAAGAGACCCGAATGAAAAGTTTTTTTGTTGGCAATCGCTAGAAAAGTCGATTTAAAAAAATTTTGAATTGTGTCACTTCATGATTTAGGGTGCGATATATTTTTATTAAAATCGTTTCGTTGTCAAGAAAAAAATTCAGTAGAAACGGAGTAAATCCTAACTAATTTGCTCCCATTTTGGTAGTAACAGCGATTCTACGAAATTGCACAGCATTGATTCCTTCATTCTCTCGATTTTCGCACAAATACAAATGCATTTTTAAAAATGAAGAAGAAGAAGACCATTTGAGTGACCAAACTATATACCACCCCATTTTACTATTTAAACTTTAAAAACTCTCAGTTTCGTCAAAATGAAGTGCACTGTGGGCAATATCAAACAAATTTTGTAGTCCAGAATTGTATTAGCTTCTATTTTAATTTAATTTCATATCACTTTAAAATAAGAAGTTGGGGGAGAAAATAAAATATCAATATTATAAAAATTAAAACACTTAATAATAATAATACACCAATTGGATGTACCTACAGCAGGGCTGCTCAACGCTCTTGTATTGAATGTACAAAACTCAATACATCTACAAATTTTGTATATGCACTGAAAATTTTTTTTGCTCATTTAATTTTTTTATGAATTCCAATAAGATATTATTTCAGAATTTATTTTCAAATGGTAGTATCAAATACATAAAAATTTTTTTTATATTTTATATGAAAATTTTTTGAATACAAATTTTTTGCAGTGCTTTCATTTTTTGAATTTTTATTACATTACAAATTTGTTTTTGTAAATTTCGATTTCTTACGGCAGTGCTCGAGCTCCTATACAAAGTGCTGCACATTCAATATGAATCATAGGCACATTCATATAAAATTTTTTTTATATCTGAGTGCTTATGGGAGTGCAAAGAAAATTTTATTTTCATATTTGAAGTGAAAATATGTATCTGTGCCTATGATTCGGAACAAAACAAAAACAATTGTGCTTTGAGTGCCTATGAGGTGAGCAGCCCTGACCTACAGTTTTACGCCGGCTCCTAACGGCGAATGCATTTTTTGTGAGAAGCTTTTTCATGGCATAAATACAGCGGTCACTTGATGTTTTACAAAATGTGTATTAATTGAAATAAAATAAAATTAGTAAATTTTAATAAAAAATTAAGCTGAGAAATCTACTTTCTGATACCAATGTAGGAGATATTATGCGACTAGCTGTAGCGTAGAAAATATCTCCTAATAAAGAGGAGCTAACGAAAAAAAGGTAACGAAAATGACATTTTTAATGTTTATTTCCTGTCATGTTTTTTCATTATTCTTTGAATTTCTTTAATATACATATAAAATGGTGCAGTGGGTAGAGTGCTCGCCTGCTATGCCAGAGGTCTCGGGTTCAAACCGCGGTCCGAACAAAACACCAAAACAATTTTCTAATTAGTAAAAATCCAATTATTGGGTTTTTTAAGAGCAGCGGTCACCTCTCGGCAGTGGGCGGCATACCCTCCGAGTGTATTTCTGCCATGAAAAAGCTTCTCACAAAAAATGCATTCGCCGTTCGGAGCCGGCATAAAACTGTAGGTCCACCCAATTAGTAGGAAAAAACAAAAGGAGCACACCTTAAATTGGGAGAGAAGCTCGGCCATAAAACTCGTCAGAGTTATAATAGCGCCATTATATTATTATTATTATATTATTATTATATAAAATGTATGTATTAAAATCAGTTCATTCCAAATCTGAATTAACAAAATATTTTTATTTTGAAATAAAAAATGTTTATTTTATATTAACAATATTTTATTGACTTTGTCACACTGTGTTCATTCTTATATCCATGATACAAATATGTACTACTAGGCAGGTACGTATTCGGGGGGTTTTCTGGGGGTTCCATCCCCCTCAGAAATTTAGGGACTTCCACAATCATTTTTAATACTAATGAAAATTGAATGTGGTATAAGAATAATAATTAAGAAGAACGCGTAAAATCGCGGAAAAATGAAATTTTACATTGTCAAATATTTACTAATTTCCATTGTTAATTCGGAAGGCTATCTGAATAAAGATTATTTAGAAAGATTCTAGTAGATTAAATGGAGAAGCTATACCCCAAAAAGGCTATATCTGAAATATCGGTCGTAGGGCAGCTATATGTTATAGTGGTCCGATGTCGACAATTTTAGTCACATTATTTGGGTCAGTACGGGTACCAATACTGCAAAGTTTCTTGTCCCTAGCTTTTCAAATGGAGAAATTATACCCCAAAATCTATAATCTGAATAATCTGTTGTATGGGAGCTATATACTACAGTGGTCCGATTCGGCCGATTCCGACAAATGATCATCTAGTCATAAAAATATATCCATATACCGAATTTCTCAAATATGTCTGGAGAAATACTCCTTGAGTTTGAAAATTTAATTTTTAGTCATACCTTTCTACGAAATTGCCCACATATGTATATATTAATAGATATATATTGGATATTGTTAGTCTTTTTGCCTTTTAAGCACTGATTATTATTTTAGTAAATATAAAACATATGTACATATAAATATGGTGAACATAAATATTCGAAAAAAATCAAGAGCTCCCCCCGAAATATTTTTTTGGTGGCCTTATTTGGTTTTTGAAGTTTGACTATAAAAATTTCTTTTGAGAGTCAAGCAACCATATCGCACCCTAAATCATAAAGTGACACAACTCAAATTTTTTAAATCGAGTTTTTTTCATAAATGGGTGCACAGAACATATTTCTAGTGATTGAGAAGAAAAAACATAAGTGTGTCGTTTGACCAAAAAATTACCATTTTACGTGGCCTTTTGCCGTACGATTGCTTACAAAGAAAAAAAGTTTTTTTGGCTCTCCTTAAAATTTTTGAATTTTGAGTTGTGTCACTTTATGATTTAGGGTGCGATATAGTCTTTAAATACCCACCTGTTGGATTCCATTGCAAGGAAAAACTAAAACATATATTCGTTTGAATAATGAAAAAGCATATACATACATGTTTCATTATTCAAGCGATGATAGATGGAGAAATACATATCTAGCTAAGTTATTCATGTATACATACCCTACAAAAAATGTGTCGGGTATACAAGTTGAACAATTAGTCTCTTCATAGGACATGCTCGAACAAATGCGATCAATTCACTCCATATAAAGGGATGTAAAATTGTATTAGTCGCATGCTCCCTTGCGATTGATACCGGACACGTCCCGGATAAATCGTATTTTTGCAGGGTACATACATATGTACATATATTTATGAATGTATTAGGGGCCCAGTATATTGACCAATATATGAGGATGGTATAAATATTTGAATCAATTTAAATATTTTAAATGATTTCTCATATAGCCTTCAATTTTACAGCTCCATTTAGCATGTCGGTAAGTGAAAATTATTTTTAAAGTTTGACCTCAGATATGTATATACCTATTTTTATCTATATACATATATCTCTAAACTAACCGAATTTTTCATACCTAAAACCTCTGGAGTGCTCTGGCCTTAGATTCATAAATATCTATATCTACGTATATATATATATTAGGGCTTACGATTCAATCTCGAGCAGTGTGCAGAAATTCGAGGATCGAGAAAACCGAGACTCGGGTTCTCGATTAAATCTCGTTTCTCGGATTTCTCGATAACATATTATGTGTATTGTGTCAAAAAATTATGAATATCAAAAATTTCTCGTCATTGGAAAGAAAAAATTTTATATTATGAAATTTTAATTGTATTTCACATAGAATTTTGTGAAGTACACCTGGGAATGGCGTAAATGGCACATATTCATACACATGTAAGTACTTACAAGCAGAACAAGCTACGAAACAGCATAGTATGCTTATACCGCTATTTCTGCGATGTAGTTGAATGTCGAGAAGCTCGCGAGCCTTTCGAGATTTGCGAGATTCGAGAATCTCGCGAGAACTCGAGTCTCGCTAGAAATCTCGTCTCGCTCGAACTCGAGAAATCGTAAGCTCTAATATATATATAAAAATCTCATGTCACATTTTTGTGCGGTATTTACTTTTAAACTACTCAAACAATTTTAATGATAGTAATTTTTCTTTTACAACAGAAATGAAAATTGGAAAATTATTTTTAAAATTTGACCTTAGATATATACCTATATTTATATCTCTTCGTCTGTCTATAACCGAATTTTTCATACTCCAAACCTCTGAAAGTGCTCTGGCCTTAGATATGTACTTATCTATATCTACATACATCTATACATATACATATATACAAATCTCATGTCACAATATTTGTGCGCCTTTAAATTTAAAACTACTGACACATTTTAATGAAATTTGGTAGTTATATCTCATTGGGTTCCATTAAGGTTATTAGTATGGAGATAGACAATACCAAAAACATGTGTACATACAGAAAAATCCGGTAGGTATCGCTGTTGTATTTTATATCTATTTACATCAAAGTATCGGTCCAAATTTGAATTTCTCGAGTAAATTTTAGGTTCCCAAAACTTGGGAATTGTTACAAAATGTTTGTTAATAATATCTTTGACTAGAATATAATAGTATGTATAATAAAATGCCTCTGAAATAGCTTTAACGAGTTGTAAGGACGAGCTTATCTCCCTCATTTGAGGCGCATTCCTTAATTTTTGTTTTTTCCTACTAATTGAGTGGGCCTATGAGGGTATGCCGTCCACCGCCGAGAGGTGACCGCTATTTCTGATTTCTAATGAATTACATTTTTTTTGGTGTTTGTCCGGACTGGGGATAAAACCCGAGACCTCTTTTATTGCAGGCGAGCCTTTCACACACTACACCACAGCGGCCACTCTTTGACTTGAAATATATTTAAATTCAAAAATAAATTTTATCTCTGTATTTCTGACTCACCCAAATCCAAATTACGCAACCCCCGTGAAATATTATTTGAGATGAGATTTGTTTGAATTATAATATTTTAAAAGTAAATGGGAGTTTTGAGTTATGACTATCTATTTATACGAATGTAAAAAAAAATACTGGGAACCTGTATTTTTAAGAAAAAATTTATGTATAACAATTCCCAAGTTTTCGGTTATGGAATAAACCTATTTGCTGCATGATTAATCAATGTATATATATTCTCTACAGGCCCATGTATGTACATATATATTTCATTTTTCTCCGGGGCTACTAGGTGGTAATATAATTTTCCTGCTGCTAGAATACGAGAAGGGTGTTCAAAGGTCAAGTCTTCACTTTAGCGGTAAAGTAAATTATGTTACCCTGCGGAATAAGGCCATTAGAGGATTTCAAATATGTTCTGATATTTTCCTGTAAATAGAAATAGAACACAACAGAGACACCGCAGTAAATTCATGAATTTTATCGTTGCGTGAGTCAAATCCTTTTTGATTTCATATAATGAATCAATTTTATTTCTGATTTCGTTTTTCATCCAAATCCATTTTTTATACTCAGCTGTACTAGTATTATAGTTTTAATCACATAACGGTGGATGGTAACAGAATGAAATAATCGAGATAGATATAGACTTATATATATCAAAACAAGTAAGGAAGCCTAAGTTCGAGTGGAATCGAACATTAGATACTCAGCTGTATGCTTTCATTGTTTGTTTGCGTTTGATGGAAACACGGCGTATTTTATATAAAGCGAGTGCCGCATAAAGTGGGCGTAGCCACGCCCATTTTCAACATTTTTATCATCATTTTTGTCATCCAACTAAGCATATGAATATTATTCTTTGTGATTTCATTCCTTTTTGACTTCTAGTTACAAAGATGTCACGTTACAAATTCCAAAAGGGTGTTCCTGAAATATCTTTGTTAAAAAGTAGGCGTGGTCATAAACCGATTGCAATAAGTTTTTGCGTGTCTATTAGCACAAGTTATAAAAGTGTTTCGTCATAATATCTCTGTCTGCCCGTCTGTAAACACTCTAACTCACGCAAAAATAGAGATATTTTGATGAAATTTGGAATGCAGGGACGGTTGGTATTGAAAATGGGCGAAATCGGACCATGACCACGCCCACTTTTCTTACATAGAAAAAATCGGAAAGTTGGTATCTCAGCCACTAATATAGCTAGAGCGATGAAATTTTACCCACGTGTTGAGCTCGGGCCCCTATGAAGAAATTTGATGAAATTTTGGAAAATGGGCGGTGCCACGCCCACTTATTAAGGGTCAAACATTGAAAGTTTTATATGTCATAAATCATACATACTAAGGCAAACGTTTGGACAGAAAATTGTTAAAATCGGTTGACGGCCACGCCCACTTTTATATATGTGTATTATAAAGTGACCTAATAAAAATATTTTAAGCCATATCTCTGGTCACAGCCAATGTAAAAAATTTACCAAAATTAAAATTACCAAAAAAAACTACAATTTTTTTTACAAATGATAAAAATCGCTAGCTTACAATGCAAATTGTGTAAGTCCTTTTTTAAAACTTTGTAGGAGAGACAAAAAACAAAAAAGAAAAAGAAATTCGAAATGAAAAAAAAATTTCTGTTCATATAAATATTTTGGACTTACACAATTTTTTTCGCTTTTTGGACTTACACAATTTGCGTATCACTGAATAACAACGAGTAGAAATATGACAAGTATCTCAGACTTGTTTAGCGCGGTGCGTATTTGATTTTTCTAGCGTTCTACGTAAAAATACACTTTTTCATAAAAGTGGACTTACACAGTTTGCACTCTAAGCTAGCGAAATGTAATTTTTTCAGACTATAATTTAACATTATAGTACACAAATATCGCTTATAATACATATATCAAACTCTTAAGGCCTTTGGCCACTTAAAATCTGGAATGTTAAGAAGTGTATACATATGTGTGAGTGTCGGGTGATTGACGCAAATATCTAAAAGATTTGATTCTCATCAACGCGAGCCCGAACAAGAACGTGTAGCACGACGACTGCCGATTGCACTAACACACACAAAAAACTCACACATACACACTGCTTGACATGCCAGATTGTCATTTGCCAAGGGCCTTTAACTATACTTCAAAAGTAAGTCTCATATTCTCTTCTGGAAATCTACGCGCATAGGTAGATTTTCAAGTTTTATGCGCCCAAAATTGAATTTTGTAAAATTGTTACAATTACAGAAAAAAAACAATAATTCATCGCTTTTTTCCCGACCCCATACTCTGCACTTGCCCCAGATGGTCGTAACTTAGCATATATGAAGTTAATTTTTTTGTTTTTTTCTTACATATTTTTAAGTGCTAGTTTCAACTTGAATATTTATTATTTAAAGCATTTCATTTAAGTAATCGTGATGAATCCTAAAGGTTCAAGTAATTATTAACACTTTTCAATAATATCCTTGGTTTCCAATAATTCTAAGTTTATAGTTTTAAGCTTTTAAAGTTGGGATATTTAAAAAAAAATTATCACTCTTTTTCATGTTAAAAATTGGTTTTGTTATGTTGCTCTGTCAGACTCAGTCAAATTAACCCTCGGACATGATATCTAGTACAATTAGTAGTTAGCCGACAAAAAATTACGTCGCACAAAGCCGCACTTCACTACTAGATACAGGGTTTTTCATATGTACCTACAATAATTTTCTTTTTGTGCTTTATATTTAATTTTAATGTTTATATTTCTAACTCATATCTTGGTTAATGTAGGTGATGCTCGAAAGTAACCCAGATATTTAGCAGCGATTATTGTTAACTTTTTAGGCAGTATTTTTAGTATTTCCAATTTTTCAAAGTTAAGGAAGTACTTATCATAAAAAGGGGCTAAGGATTATAAAGCTACATTTTTTAGAAGATTTTTGAGTATGCAATTTTGCAGCTCATTCAATTGTAATATAATAATATGCAACATTCAACTTTTTGAAAAATTTCATTGGCTTTTCGCAAATTTTAATTGGAACGGTCTCACGTACATATAACGCAAACACCCTACAGAAAAAAATTACTAAAATCGACGGAAATTTTTACAGCATTGAGAATAGCACTTTTTTACACTAAAATTTTTTGGCTATATAACAGTACACTTAGAAATCTCCTCAAAATCTTCTATAAATTCTGGCCGCGTTTTGAAATTTTTAATCCACTTTTAGAAATTTCTACGATTTTTCGGATTTTTCCATAAGCTTAGAAATCCTGCTTAAGGCGATTTTTATTGAAAAATTGTTTACATTTTTAAACGAAAATAAGAGTCAAATTTTCGACAGAACTGTTAGAAATAAATTTAAAAATTCTGGCGTATGATTTTTTTTTTTTGAGTCACTGTATATATTTTTCAATAAAATCGACTTTTAACTAGAGCCCTAGATACCCGGGTATCGAGCAATTCGATCTGATCGTTTTTGTTTGAAACCCGTTTGTTGTTCAAATGCCCGTACAAACATTCGAGCATTCGAGCTTACAAACAAAAAAAATGTGTATCGGAAAAACAAAAATAAAAAAAACTACATATAAAGAAAAAATAATAATAATAAACAAAAGAAAAA
Organism: Urophora cardui; assembly: GCA_960531455.1. Lineage (NCBI taxonomy): Eukaryota > Metazoa > Arthropoda > Insecta > Diptera > Tephritidae > Urophora > Urophora cardui. The sequence continues at coordinate 86,574,362 of OY482673.1, read as the reverse complement.
AAACAAACTTCAAAATACCCGAATTGTTCAAATGCCCGTACAAACATACGGGTAATAAACAAACAAACAACTCTTCGAGCATTTGAACAACAACTGTTCGGGCTACTCGAAAATGTTCAAAAAAATCGAGAGCTCTACTTTTAACACAAATTATTAAAATTTTGCATTAAAGAAGCAATTTGGAATAGATGTACACAATAAAATATTTTTGGCCGCATAAAACTTGAAAATCTACCTATGTGCTACGGTTATAAATAATAATTTTCTTATATAATTTAGTTTTTTAATATTCCATTTTGACAGACATTAAGTAAAATATCAAGTTCAGATACTCTCATACATTGCATATTTATTCCCATTGTAGTTTCTACTAATATTATTTGATTAAGATGATAAGTAATTGAAAGAAAACTTGAAATTTAAATAATTGGCGTTCCTTTTCTGTTATTAGCATGTTAATAACAGCAATACCGTATAATAATTGTAGCGTTTGTTGAGCCGTAAGGAAGGAAAAATTAGTATTCTCATTGATTTTTTCCTGAAAAAGAAATGCATGCTAATAAAGTCAAAGATGGTTTTATGGTCAAAACGAATCCCCAAAACCCTCCCCCCCCATTACTACGCCACTGATCAAACGCAAACAAACAATGAAAGCATACAGCTGAGTATCTAATGTTTGATTCCACTCGAACTTAGGCTTATTTGTTTGTTGTTTTGTTTTTTTTTTTTTAGCATCCAATATGTTTTGCCAACTGTATAAGTAAAATACATCTAACAATTTTGTGGTTCGTTAAAAGTAATTAGTAATTAATAATAACTTAATATACATGGTGGGCATGTATGGATTGCTCTCAGTAGCGCATCCATTTATTGCAGTGCATCAATAAAGATCAGTAAATGATTTTCTTTTGAGGCGTACGAAATTAATTGGTCTTGCCGTTAGGGCTAGAACGAGTGGGTTGGGGTGAGCTAATAATCTCATTTGGTATGATGCAGCATACTTTCTGATTTCTTGAGCGATAGTAGGTATATTTAGGTCACGATGTAGTTGGTCGTTCGTGACGTAGTAGGGCGCATTTATAATCATTCTAATGGTTTTCGATTGGAATCTTTGGAGAATCTCTATATTTGAGTTTGCTGCTGTTCCCCACAGCTGTATGCCATAAGTCCAAATGGGTTTTAAGATAGCTGAGTAGAGCAGGAGTTTGTTGTCGATTGAACTCGTCGATTCATGAGCCAATAGTGATTTCTCAGTTTTATACCAAGAGCTTTTCGTTTGGTGAATATGTGTGTTCTCCATGTTAGTTTTCTGTCGAGATGCATACCAAGGTACTTTGTTACGTCACTTTGCGGTATATCAATGCCGTTGAGTTTTACGGGTGGGCAAGTGTTACGTCTAGTGGTAAACGTCACTTGGACAGATTTTGATTCATTTGACTTTTCTTTCAGCCAATGGGTAATTTTATTTAAACTTCTTTGAAGCTTGAGTGAGGCCACGTCAGGGTTGAGGTCTGCAGCCAGTACGGCAGTGTCATCGGCAAAAGTGCCGATAGTGACTCCTTCTGCTATTGGGAGGTCATATGTGTAAAGTAGGTACAGTATTGGGCCCATTACACTACCTTGCGGGACGCCTGCTAAGCTCTCGTAAAGCTCAGACTGCTCCAAATCCAGACAACTTTTTATTTGTGATTTCATTTTCAGTCAAATCAAAGGATATCGTGTATTTAATTTTTTGAAAATAGAAACCTTTCCAGTAATAAAAAAATATGTTTTATCAGGATGGCGAAGCAGATCACAAAATAAAAGTATCTTTTATTTTGAATATCAAATCACTAATAAGATGATGATGACTGTTGATAACTGAAACTGAACTGCACAAACATGCATACACACACATACATATACACATTAACTGAAATACGTATATACAGTAAAACCCGCATAAGTGCCTTGCCTAAAATTGACAGGAATTTGAGGTACTTAAGCGGGTTGTGTACTTATAAGAACCCGCTTTAGTACCTCAGGTTGGGCACTTAAACAACCCCGTTTTAGTACCTTCTGTTGGGTAGTTAAACATTTAATAATTTTAAAAATATTGCAAACAACTTATTTAAACACAAACAAAAAATTTATTCACCAAAAAATATTTTGATTACATATTAATTAAAATCGTATTTCATATTGCATATACGCTCTTTGTTTTTACGAATCTTTATTTTATATGTACATATTTATCTTGATTTTCGATAAATTAGTAATGGTATAAATAAACAATCGATTATAATGAGTTGCCGCTTGAAAAAAGCAATTGTATTCAGAAAGGTACTTAACCGGGGGAAAACGTACGCAAAATTTTATTTAATGCACAACAAATTATGGTACTTAGGCGGGTTGAGTATTTAAGCGGGGAGGTACTTAAAAGGGTAAATTTGTTTGATATTTTTTACAAAAGCCATAGTGTCCGCATTTGTTGGGTACTAAAACGGGTTAGGTGCTAAAGCGGGGAGGTACTAAAGCGGGGTTTACTGTATAAGACTTTTAAAGTTGCTTTTGCTTAGACTACTGCGCGTGGATTTTGGTATAGAATTCCATATTCGAATAACATTGACGAAGAATAGGCGTGCGGAGGCCAAATAATTATAAGTTGGCACTATGAGGTCAGAAGTTCTGAGAGACCTTGTGAAAACTAGTTTATCATACAGGTAACTAGGCTGCTTTAACATAATGAGTCGATAAAGGAACCAGCATTAACACCAAAAATAATGTCTGCACTGAAATCCAAAGAAGAATCACTCTTGCCAATAGATGCTACTTTGGACTACGTAGGCAATTGAAAAATAAAGTCCCCTCTCGGCGAACCAAAATCACACTCTACAGGACACGCATCGTTCCAGTCCTCATGTACGGCGCAGAAGCATGGACTATATCAAAAGCAGATGAGATGGCGCTTGGAGTATTCGAGAGGAAAGTTTTTCGGAGGATTTATGGACCTTTGCGCGTTGGCGAGGGCGAGTATCGACGGAGATTTAACAATGAGCTGTACGAGCTGTACGCAGACATCGATATTGTTCAGCGAATAAAGATCCAGCGGCTCCGCTGGGCAGGTCATGTCGTGAGAATGGACGAAGGTGCTACGGCCAAGAAATTATTTCTGTCGAAACCCGCTGAACGCAGAAGAAAGGGGAGACCTCCACTGCGTTGGGAAGATCAGGTGGACAGTGATGCTGGCTCCCTAGGTATTCCCAAATTGCGCCACGCTGCACGAAACAGAAATAGCTGGCGCGCTATGTTGGATTCGGCCAAAATCGTCTAGACGGTTACGTGCCAATTATGTAAGTAAGTAAAGGAAAATGCAGTTTCGGACTTTAAGATAACTGGAAATTTCACAGCCTAATAGGCGAGTTTTCCAGCTAGATATATGGTCAAACCTAGCTAAACCGTAGACAAAGCGTGTGACATGATTAAATGCCACATCAATTTTATGAGCAGATCGAGAACTAAACTTACTCTAGATTATCTCGGAGTAGCATATTATTGGCATTATTAACTTTAAGACCAGCCTTCCAACATGAACCGGCCTTTAATAATTTTAGTATTGACGGCTTTGCGTTCTACTTACTAGAAAACGGATTAAGCATGATCTACTGGGAGATTATTGCAGGAATTATATACACACAACATCAGTGCATATAGAAGATAGCTCTGGTGGGCTCACTGTAACTGCAATATACATAATCCCAATTTACTGAATTCTTCTCTAAGTTGGGCCAAAGAAATTAAAACTTCGAGGAGCATATCCTATTAGGCCGTAAAAACCTCCAAATTACAAAAAAGCAGCTTACTGAAATTCCTTCCATTCAGAAAGCTCATCAATTACTAATATATATGTATAACATATGACTGTGTTCCGGACGAGCCTATCGCATTAGGCCGTAAAAACTCCTAAGTTCATACACGCAGCTTATTGGAATTCCTTCCAATACGAAACTGCAACAGCACTTAATAATGCAACACACGATTGTGTCACCGATAAGCCTGTCCTGTCAGGCCGTACGAACTTTTAATACTTTCCAATCAACTGCTTGGAATTCCATTCCATTCCGACGGCATAAATACATACATATACATATAACCCTCGAGTACTCGCGCCTCGTAGAGTAACACGGATTCTCGCGCATGAGCATTTTGCTCACTCGCCCTTGTAATGTAATTTTTCAATGCATTTACATTGTTAATCATTTCCCCTTTTGTCGTAGAAATATTACTAACTAATTGGTTTTGAAGTAGCATATTTATTTAAGGAATTCACCTTTTAAAATTTTATTAAATCAATCGAATAAAACATAAATTTGTTATTTCACATTTCACATTAACAAAATTATTTATTGTCCACCCAATTAGTAGGAAAAACAAAAAGGAGCACACCTCGAATTGGGAGAGAAGCTCGGCCATAAAACTCGTCAGAGTTATAATAGCGCCATTGTATTATAGTATTATATTGTAAAAAAAATAACCAAATAAAATTATAAAATCAGTCTGCGTTATGATTCATATTAAAGTAGCTTTCGAAGTAAAATAACCTCGTATATCTTACATGTTCCGTGCAGAGTAATTTTGCTCATAAAGTTCACCCTCTGTTTTGAACGCCTATTTTTACTCCTGAGGCATAGCTCGCAAAGGCCAGGCTTTTTAGTATACTCACTTATGTTGTCCTCCTTCTCCAAACTATCGGCGGATTGTTCGGAGGTAGTGTTGTGATCACTTTTTTCTGTTCCGCCATCACTCTGTGGAAATAATTCATTTTCGTCATTGTGTAAGCCTTCGTCATATAACACTTCTTCCAACCAAGAAGCAAGTTGTGAAGAGGCCCTACCACAATGACGTCTGCGTTCCATTTCAACAGTACTAGCAAATACAAATGAAGATATTGTAAAAATAATAAATATCAGCGTTAAACCCTAGGTTTCCAACAAAAAAGATTAAACATAAAATACTTACATCGTTTCTCGCGCAATGAGCAAAATGCCGCTCTCAAAAAACAATCTCCCATCTGAAGCTGTGATGGTGCACTAACGGAAAGAAATATTCGTCAAAGTGTGAATCACAACCACTTGCGAAGGTACTCAACACATCAAGTGCCACAAATCCATAGAACATAGAAATTTCGCGAAATAAAAAATTGCTTGAGCAAAATGCTCATAGCGCGAGTGCTCGAGGGATAATGAAAATGAATAACATAACGAATATAAAATAAAATTACGTACATACCTACATACTCTAAGTAAAAGCAAAAATATTCCCATAATAAATGTATTCATACTTATTTATTTTATATCAAATACAATTGCTTTTCATCCAAATGTTATTTGAAGCAGTGGCAACGAAGAACGTCATTGTATTCTAGGTTAAGATTTTATAAAAATTGTCATATTCTCCAAGAATGATATAATAAAAACTATATCCGAAAAAAAAATTAGGTTTATACATAGATACATATATATATATATATATATATATCCGTCATCAGTCGGATTTAATTTGTATGAAAAAATTAAAAGTTCATAAAAAAGTTTGGTCCCGATTGGTGGTGGTTAATGCGTGGTACAGAAAATCAAATTATTTCAGTGGAGTTTCATGGGGGTCAAAGTTCAGATTACCATATGCGACACAAAAAAATTTAGTCTTCTTACTTATTTCTTAACGACCGCTTATTCCTTTATTATTTTTTAAGGTATTCATATGCTTACCTTGGTGTGTAAGAACGCCAGACTCTTGTTGACATTTTCGATTTTATGTACACGCATTCGACCGCTATTCGGCTTTCCTAGTTTCTCCGATGATATAATCTCTAGCAGTTTAAGTAGTTTTATGCCGTCCGCTAGATCTGCGAATAAGTCTTCCACCTCCATTTTTGCCTAAAATTAAATAACCCACCTTAAACAAGTATAAATAAGCGGATATACATACATGCATAATGTATATACATTTTCGGTGTTTTATCGATCCCAGGATCTTCGAGATGAAAATTACAGTATAGGTATTCCGGTATCGTACCGAACTTTTTTTTAATTCGACGTAGGTTATAATTTTTGCGAGCAAAGTTTTTTTTTAAATATTGAACAGAATTTTTTATAATTTTCGATGAAAATCGCAAAAAAAAAATATAAACTACGCCGAATTAAAGAAAAGTTATGGAGAAGAGGGGACAAAATTTGTACCGAGGGGTAAGCAAAGCCGCCCAATAAATATTTTAGTTGGAAATTGATTTGAGGTCAAATGGATGTCCAACTCGTTTTCCAATTTGCAATGTTTATTTTCTATTGTACCTTCATTGGAGAACCAACCCATTCTCAAGGAAAACATTACAATCACCCTTATTACGGTTGTCGTCGTCGACACTCACTCGACGCTGTCGGCGACGACTTATCAAAATCGGTATTACGTATGGTAAATTCGATAACTTGTGACAACTATCGAAACATATTTGGTATCAGCTAAGTCGACGTCGACGGTCACTCGTTGCCATTTTCGTCGACGCTGCGTTTAATGGTGACATGAAGAAAATTTAGTATGTATGCATTTTTGTTTTTAAACTTTTATTACGGGAGTGTTAAAATTAGTATAACTAACATCCGCAGAATATTTCCTGCTAGTTTCATTGAAAAATTCGGTGAGCGCATATACCGAAGCCGACGCAAAGGTTTTCAATGTGGTACGATTCCAACTAATTTTTCACAACATTCCGTCCTAAAGAATTGGAGTTTTCAATAGTTTAAAAACTTTTTAAAAAGTTGTGTTTACGAGAAACACATAGTGATTGTGCCTCCCCGTGTGGAGAAATTGTAAAATTGTAAAGATAAGTACATATATAGACAATTAAAAAAATTCCTTTCAATCCTTATTTGTACATGTATATGTAGTATGTCTTTCCATATGTACATATGCATGTACATACATAGTGCGAGTACTAAGCAACAACATCTCTTTTGCATTTTTTGATTTCCATAGATATTCTGGATATCAGCTGTTCAGCGTTGCCAACCAATATTCGAGCTGCGAGTATTGACCAGTAGGTGGCGCTGTCCCAAAGTAGCTAGTACTAGAACCTGCTGTGCCATCCAGAGTATAGAGGTCTGCACAAGTCCGTGTACATATTCTAAACCAGGGCTGCTCACCTCATAGGCACTCAAAGCACAATTGTTTTTGTTTTGTTCCGAATCATAGGCACAGATACATATTTTCACTTCAAATAGGAAAATAAAATTTTCTTTGCACTCCCATAAGCACTCAGATATAAAAAAATTTTATATGTATGTGCCTATGATTCATATTTAATGTGCAGAGCAAAGGCACTTTGTATAGGAGCTCGAGCACTGCCGTAAGAAATCGAAATTTACAATAACAAATGTGTAATGAAAAAAAAATTCAAAAAATGAAAGCACTAAAAAATTTGTATTCAAAAAATTTTCATATAAAAATAAAAAAATGTGTATGCATGTGATACTACTATTTGATAATAAATTCTAAAATAATATTTTATTTGAATTCATAAAAAAATTTAAATGAGCAAAAAAATTTTTCAGTGCATATATAAAATTTGTAGATGTATTGTTTTGTACTTTCAATACGAGAGCGTTGAGCAGCCCTGTTCTAAACAATACTTTTCATTAGAGGTCTGCACAAGTCCATACATATTTTAAATTAGATTATAATTAAAACTAAATAAAATAAAAATAAAAAAAAAATAAAAATTTAAAATAAAATAAAATAAAACAAATTGCACTAACAGATAAGATTTCAAAAGAGAGCTTACAGTCTCTCTTTGATAACAGGCGAAATGCCTATTTCACGATAGAATCGCCCGATAAAATTGAAAAAGCGCCAAAAGCCGGCAACGAAAATCCGGCTACTGAACAAAAGGCACGGTCTTGTTCTCCGTCGGTGCCAAAAACTTACTCACAGCCTCTAGCAAGTACTTCCGCAGCTGGAGCCCAAAATAAAGCTGAAGATACCATAAATATGGCAGATAAAAACGCCAAGAAAATAATTGTGCAAACTGGTTTGGATCGCTATATCCTTATAAAAAGAAAGCGAACGCCAGAAAAGAATGGGAAATCGAATCCCTCCAAATTAATCAAAGGTGACCTGCCAGCAGAGGCAACGAAAGAGGCACCGAAATTAACATTGGGCAACAACAGATTCAGTGTGCTCGCTGAACCTCAAAACATTCAAGTGGAAAAACCACAAAAAAGTTCCAAGCCCCCTCCAATATATCTACGAGAACAAAGCTCTACTGCATTAGTAAGCAAACTGGTTGAGCTAGTAGGTCCAAAAAACTTCCACGTCGTACCTATAAAAAAAGGCAATATACAGGAAGTTAAAATTCAAACTTATAGCGAGGATTATTACCGCAAAGTAACTAAAGACTTCGAAAACAGAAAAAAAAATTTCTATAACTATCAGCTAAAAAGTAGCCGCGGCTTATCAGTTGTACTAAAAGGAATAGAAAATTCCGTAAGCCCGGCAGAAATAGAGACTGCATTAAACGAAGAAGGTTTTAAAGTCAAATATGTTTACAATATAAAAAATAAAGCCAATATACCGCAACCGATGTTCAGGGTTGAAATTGACCCAGATTTCCAGCTTTTAAAGAAGGGAGAAGTACATCCCATTTACAAACTACGTTATCTTCTACACCGAAGAATCTCTGTGGAAGAACCGCATAAACGTGTGGGCCCCGTACAATGCCATAATTGTCAGGAGTTCGGGCATACAAAACGATATTGCACATTACCTAGCGTATGTGTAATTTGCGGAAATTTGCACAGCTCCAAAGAGTGCGGGAAACCAAAAGAAAATCCAGAAAATAAGAAGTGCAGTAACTGCGGTGAAAATCACACTGCTAATTATAGGGGTTGCCCAGTATACATCTCATTAAAAGAGAAAGGTAGCAAAAAACCTAAAAATGTCCCTGTCCCACAACCTCAAAATGTGCCAAAAACAACTATTAATACAGCTCCGCAAAGAAATCTGGGAACGTACTCATACGCTCAAGTCTTAAGAGGCACACAGCAGACTGAAATCCAAGACGATTCCACTCCACCAACATCACTCGAAAACACTCTAAATAGCTTTGTTCATATGATGCAGGACCATATGAAGTCAATGCAAAACATGATGCAAGAATTGATTAGGAATCAAAACCTCCTACTTCAAACAATTTTGTCAAGACCATGAACTGTTTCAATATAGGTTTCTGGAATGCTAACGGCATAGGCCAACATCGCAATGAACTCCATGTTTTCCTAGAAAATCACCAAATTGACATAATGTTAGTGTCTGAAACCCATCTGACTGTGTTTCATAATTTTAGCATGGATGGTTATGTGTTCTATAATACTAAACACCCCGAAGGAAAAGCTAGAGGCGGAACCGGGACACTTATAAGAAAGAGGATTAAGCACCACGTGCTAGAAGAATATTGCAAAGCTTATATACACTCAACATCAGTGCACGTTGATGATAGCTCCGGCGGACTAACTGTATCTGCAATATCGCTAGCTGTGTAAGTCCATTTTTATGAAAAAGTGTTTTTAAGTGTAGAACGCTAGAAAAATCAAATACGCACCGCGCTAAACAAGTCTGTGACTCTTGTCGTATTTCCACTTGTTGTTATTCAGGGTTGCGCAAATTGTGTAAGTCCAAAAAGCGAATAAAATTGTGTAAGTTCAAAATATTTACATGAACAGAATTTTTTTTTTTTAAATTTGAAATTTTTGTATTTTTTGTTTTTTGTCTCTCCTACAAAGTTTGAAAAAAGGACTTACACAATTTGCACTCTAAGCTAGCGATATACTGTCCTCCCCGTTTTAATATAACAGAGTACCAATTTACTGAATTCTTTTCCAAGTTAGGCACGAGATATTTAGCAGCAGGAGATTACAATGCTAAACATACTTTTTGGGGATCTAGGTTAATAACACCAAAGGGAAGAAACCTGTTCAAAGCAATCCAAAGCAATGGTCTTGATATTATATCAACAGGGCAGCCAACATATTGGCCCACTGATAGGAGCAAAACTCCCGACCTCATAGATTTTGGGGTAACTCGCGGCCTCGATCGGGATATACCTCAGATAGAATCACTTTTTGACCTATCATCTGATCACTCTCCTTGCGTCATATCTATTAAAACCCTTCCAACTTTAAACGAACTGAACCCAAGCTTAACTAATAGATTTACGAATTGGCTGAAGTACAGAAAATTTATAAGTTCGCATATTAATCCAAATGTGAGCCTTAAATCAGCCGCCGAAGTGTAATATGCGATAATTGACTTCACAAACTTACTGCAAGTGGCAGCAAAGGTTTCAACGCCATTACGTCCTAACACAATCCAGCAGCAAAGCATTAGTTCTTTCAATGAAAACGATATCATTGAGCTAGTTTCCAAGAAAAGGCAACTTAGGAGAGACTGGCAAAGGTTGCGATCTCCAACTCTGAAAAACGAGCTAAAAAAATGTACGAAAGAGCTCCAAATGCTCCTAGAGGAGAAAAGGGAAACGAAATTTCAAAATAGAATTAAGTCCCTCACGGCCACATCCTGTACAGATTATTCTTTGTGGCGCTCTCTCAAATATCTAAAACGACCGGTTCAGCAGGATCCTCCAATACGAATGCAAAATGAATTTGCTCGAAGTGACCACGAAAAAGGAATAGCTTTTGCAACCCATCTCTCAAATGTATTTACTCCAAATGAGGGGCAAAATGTTCTCCAAGAAAATACACCACAATTACCAGCAATACCACTTTGTTTTAAACTAGACGACTTGAATAAAACTATATCCAAAGACATAGAGAATAAGAAAGCACCAGGGTATGACAGAATAACAGGTGAAATGTTAAAAGCTCTTCCCATAGTAGCTATTAAGCAACTACTATACATCTTCAATAGTATCCTCCGATTATGTCACTTTCCTAATCCATGGAAACTATCTGAAATTATTATGATCCCAAAACCAGGCAAAGACCCGACAATAGTAAGCTCCTACAGGCCAATAAGCTTAATCTCTATCTTTTCCAAACTATTCGAAAAATTATTGCTGAACAAAATTCAGCCCATCTTAGAACTCCACGAAACCATACCAAGTCACCAATTCGGATTTAGAGAGCAGCACGGTACGATAGCAACAAGTGCATAGAATAGTTTCAGAAATAAGGTCAACTTTTGAAACCAAACGATATTGCACTGCCCTATTCCTAGATGTGGCACAAGCTTTCGATAAAGTATGGCTAGAAGGGCTATTGCATAAAATAAAACAAACACTTCCTTATAATCTCTGCGGGATCCTAGAAAGCTTTTTAACAGGTAGAAAATTTCGAGTAAGGCACAAAAGTTCTACAACCGAAAGTCATCCAATTTCTGCTGGAGTTCCACAAGGTAGCGTTCTAGGGCCTGTACTATACTTAATTTACACAAAAGATCTGCCAACCAACGCGAGCCTTGTCACGTCTACCTTCGCAGATGATACGGCTATACTGAGTGTGCACGCAAATCCTACAACTGCTACTATCCAATTGCAGAGACACATAAAAACTTTAGAACAAGGCTTACTACGTGGAGAATTAAGGTCAACGAATCTAAATGTGTACAAGTAACTTTTAGCCTAAAAAAAGACACATGCCCACCAGTCTCAATAAATGGGAAAATAATAACTCAGAAAGACTTCGTTACGTACCTTGGAGTCACATTGGATAGAAGAATGACTTGGAAAAATCACATTGACAAAAAGATTATTCAAACCAAGTTGAAAATAAGCCATCTGCAATGGTTAATTGGTCCAAGTTCCAGACTGGGATTAGATAATAAGATATTAATATTTAATATGGTTTTAAAACCAATTTGGATGTATGGAATACAACTATGGGGCTCAGCATCGAAATCTAGCGTAGAAAGAATTCAAAGGCTACAGTCCAAGATATTAATATGCAAAGCTCCTTGGTATGTAAAAAATTCAATTATACATAGTAACCTAGAGATAAATACGGTGACCGAAGAGATAGAGAAAATGCAAACAAATTATGCGAAAAGATTAGCCAACCATCCTAATTCATTAGCAAAAAGTCTCCTAAAGCAAAACTATCCTAGGCGGTTAAAGAGAAAGGATGTAAACCTCAATTGTGCATAAGGTCATATTATGTTAGACCAATATCTCGAAAGTAACGTAAAGTAAAGATAATGATGAACGTCGCCGAAGCGACCGACCAATGGCCATCGCGATGAACGGCACCTAGTCCCTGGCGTTCATAGTACAGGCTAGTGGAAATAACGTAAAATACAATAAACGTCGCCGAAGCGTCCGACCAACGGCCACCGCGATGAACGCACCTAGTCCCTGTTGTTCATCGCACGGGCTAGCGTAAATACCGAACAATACAATAAACGTCGCCGAAGCGTCCGACCAAAGGCCATCGCGATGAACGCACCTAGTCCCTGTTGTTCATCGCACGGGCTAGCGTAAATACCGAACAATAAAATAAACGTCGCCGAAGGGTCCGACCAACGGCCATCGCGATGAACGCACCTAGTCCCTGTTGTTCATCGCGCCAGCCCGCGCGAAGACAGACACCTCTACGATCACCATGCTATGGCTGTACATATAAATTTAAATAAAAACTTAAACTGTTTATCCACTTTTGAAAAAAAAAAATAAATTAATAATAATAATAATAATAAATAAATAAATAATTAATAATAGTGACCTAGACCAAGATAAACTTCATTACACAACTAGGTTAATATTACACTCCTAGGTTAAGATACATGCCATATGTGTATATGTAAAAAGACTCTTTGCCAACTTTATTATTTGTAGCATTGGCAACAAATAATTTATTGTATTAGTTTGTAAGATTTGCGAAATTATTGTTATTTTCTAAACAAGAAAGATTCAATAAAAACAAATATGATGAAAAAAAAAAAAAAACATTGAGAAGCAATCACCCTTAAATTGAATGCCTTGGCACCTCCTTTAAGAGAGATTGAGGAGAAAACTAATTTATTAAATATTTGTGTACATATGTACATACATACATATGTATATATTTCAACTAATTTAATTTTTCTTTTATTTCTTAATTACTCGAGTACTTCATTGATAAAACTTGATGAATCATATGCAAAATACATTTATAGTAAAGAAATAAAATAGCACAAATAACAAATACGGAAAAAATTTCGCACAGATTGTAAATAAAATCAAACAGCTAGTGCAGAAATTATAGGGATGGTACTTTCGTCATTCGTTTTACCGATAAACAGTCGACGTCGTCTCAATACGCTTAGCTAATACCGATGTGACGACGACGTCGAGGCGACGTGATGTCGACTGAAAAGTGACAACGACGTCGACGACGACAACCGCAATAATGGTGAATTTGTATTACTAAAAAAATCTTAGTTCTCCACATGAGAAATCCTTTGATATCAATTTAAACTCAAACATTAAACCCCAATTAGATTCAAATGTAAAAAAAAACACGATTTATTAATAGTTGAAGAAGAACCACAAAAGTTCTCAAAGATTGGAAGAAAGTTTTACTCGCGCATACTGGGCGTGTACTTATGAATATCCCAATAAGCACGAATCCAATGTCAAATTCTCAATTCTCAAGTTTATATCCAACATGTTTTTACACTTGAGGTACAACATTTTTTCCAAAGTTTGACTTCAATTTGAAAACCAATGGAATTCATTTTGAAAATGTGTGTGTATTTTTAAATATGGCAACACTTCTGTTTTGTCAGAATTGAGAGCATAATTATTCAATTCAATCATATGAGCAAGAAGTGAACTAAAAAGTGAGTGAAGAAGAAAATATAAAAAGGAATGTATAATTCAACTAATTTTTGTGCATAAAATTTTATTATTGTTAAATTCCTGAAGGTTTTGGCCCAATGTACGTTTGCTTTGTTTGCTTCGCTTTTCTTTGACAGCTTCTGTAGCCCTGTAGCCCGTTTCTGTAACCTTGCGATATGAATTATAACGCAAAATACAACCCTGAATCTTAGTTATCGAAAGGTGGTGTTTCTGTATGAGTGGTGAGTATGTATTTTCGATATTTCTTGCGTTACACTGTGGAACAAATTTAGGTCAACAAAAGTTAACTCGGTTCTGAAAGTTAGGGGTGAAAATAGAGGCTAAATTAGAAGACCCGTATCGCGGCGTTTGCTTAGGTTAGTTCGAATTTGTTTTTAATCGACCTTTGAACTTTGCAGGCAAATGCCGATTTTCAGCATATTGTTTGTATGGTTTTTTTGCTATAACTCGTCGACTAATTGAGATTTTTTTGTTGGAGTGACAGCAAACGAAAGAAAATTAAATTTCCTATACAAGGGGTCTTTCTCTACCTCTTATAGTTTCTAAAATATTGATGACTCAATTTGAATTTTTTCGATTTTTCAAAGAAAAAATTGACTTCGTCAGGCAATATCTTTAAAACCAAAATTTTCACCTTCGGTTTTACTCCTTTACGTGAAGCTACATTCTATTAGCAAAAAAATAAGCTATTAACGAAGAAAATCCATGGTAAAATGGAAAAGTTATAGGCGATCATGTAAATACAGCCAAGTCGCGCAAAATCTCAATTAGTCGACGAGTTATAGCAAAAAAACCATACAAACAGTATGCTGAAAATCGGCATTTGCCTGCAAAGTTCAAAGGTCGATTAAAAACAAATTCGAACTAACCTAAGCAAACGCCGCGATACGGGTCTTCTAATTTAGCCTCTATTTTCACCCCCAACTTTCAGAACCGAGTTAACTTTTGTTGACCTGAATTTGTTCCACAGTGTTATTCATATCACTAGATCTGAAGGTCGTGATATTATACGTTAAAACGAAAATGAGTGAAGTTCGTTGGTAACTATTTTAAATTTTTTGTTTTCTAATTAATTTTTTATTTTATAGAAGAAAATCAGGAGTGGAAAAATTGTAAAAAAACCAAAAAGTAAAACTTTTGGAGCTGATGAAGGCAAATAAAAAAGTGGCAATGGGGGCTTTTAGCGGTCCCAATAGTGCCTCCATGAGCCACAATGTATGGGAAGCCGTTGCTCTGGAGCTAAATGCAGCGGGGGAGCTTTCAAGACAGCCGATCAGTGGAAAAAAGTGCGTATATACTATGGAACTAACCGTAATGTATACATACCTGTATCGTAATATTTTATTTATAGAGTTGGTCCGATTGGAAGTATAGCGTCAAAAAACAGGAGGCAAAAATTAAAAAATTTTGTAACAGAACCGGCAATCTTCCGGCAAGCGAGGGACCTATTCCGCTCGAGGGAATCGATGTGGAAGTTTTGGAGTTCATTCCCTCAGATTCAATAGACGGAGATGGCAGAACAAAAGAAGCTGGATTTTCTGAGATAAATATACAAAGGTTCAAAATACGTTCGGCAAGACGAATGTTTTTTTTTTGGATTGTGTCATGAATCCAAAACTTTACTGTTTGTTTATATATGGGCGTGTCCTGCGTTACGGACATTCCTTTCAGAAACACTTTTTGGGCATAAAATCAAAAGTAGTCTTTGCAATTAATATCATTTGATTATTATTAACGCAAACAGTAGCTACTCATGGAATACCAGTGAAAGATTTCTCCTAAGACATTTACCTTTACCTGGCCGCTGTGGTGCAGTGGGAAGAGTGCTCGCCTGCTATGCCAGAGGTCTCGGGTTCAAACCCCAGTCCGAGCAAACAGCAAAAAAAAGTTTTCTAATTAGTAAAAATCCAATTATTGGGTTTTTAAGAGCAGCGGTCACCTCTCGGCAGTGGGCGGCATACCCTCCGAGTGTATTTCTGCCATGAAAAAGCTTCTCACAAAAAATGCATTCGCCGTTCGGAGCCGGCATAAAACTGTAGGTCCACCCAATTGGTAGGAAAAACAAAAGGAGCACACCTCGAATTGGGAGAGAAGCTCGGCCATAAAACTCGTCAGAGTTATAATAGCACCATTGTATTATTATTATTAGAATTAACTCTAGTTAAGTTTTTTTATTGAACTGAATTCTGTCCAACAAGATTTTTATCTCCATTTAACTCGAGTTATGTAAGTTTTTTTAATAAACAGAAAACACAAATAAATGTGTCCACATAACTCTAATTTAGATGTTTTAATAAAATGATTTTCATACAATACTAGACTTAAGTGAAGATAAGTTACTTTAACTGATGCAAAATGTTTATATTTGAGTTAGGATAATTTGTATATCTTAATAACTTTTTAACTATTACTCCGATTTAAATGGGGATAAGACAGATCGATGGATTTTCCTCCAAAGATTAACACTATAACAATAACTGAATTTCGCACTATCTCGAGTTAGGCTACTTTAATTTGCGGGCACAGAAATAATAATATATGTGGCTATTCACTGGTATTAATAAAAACTTTGCTATCGTAACATCTAATGATTTTATTTGCAGACAAATGAAACAAAAGAAAATGGTCCAGAATTTTTGGATCTCACCATAGAAACTCCAAAAATGACTCCAAACGCGACTTCAAAGGCGACTCCAAAATTAAATACAAGCTCTACCACACTCGACCCAGCCCCATCTCAGTCGACCCCACGTGGCTATAATACTTTCGGCAGTGCTTACACCGAAATAAAAAGGCATATGGAAGAGCAAGACAAAAGCCAAAGGGAATTCAATAATGAGCAACAAAAATTCAATTGCGAAATTTTAAATACGCTGAAAGCCATTCACGAAACCCTCAAGTCAATAGACACGTCGTTAAATCCACAATCGCTGAATAATTAAACTACCATTATTTTTTCCACTTCTTCTTTCACTTAAAAATTAACGCTATTCCGGTGTTTCTCTATGAGTCAATTCTCTTTAAATTTCCTATTTTGGTAAATTTCCAAAATTTGTCTACATAATTCTATATCAAAAACCATTGAAATCAATTTGAATCACTGTATTCAAAATTCTAGAAAATTCTAGAAAATTCGAGAAACTTTTTAAAAGTTACCACAAGTTTTAACAATTTTTTTAGAATTCTTAGAGACTTTTGAGTATGCAGTTTTGCATACTTAAGTCTTTAAGAATTTTAAAAAGTTTCTCGAATTTTCTAGAATTTTGAATAAACCCTGCAAGAAACCATCCGATCATATGATCAATCATTTAGCCGATACTTATGATGAATATTTCAATCAGTGCCCAGAACAAAATTTCCATCAGTTTTCTTCGGGAGACATGAAAAATCTGATGTAAACATTGGTGTACGTGTGTGGTCAGCTCTGATATAAATTTAAAGCCAGTGTGATGTAAATAAGATCAGTCCTGATATAATTGTTAATCAGGCATGATCGAATGCAATATTACAGTGCTGAGGGAAAGTCCTGTCCGGCCTGATGTAAATAATATCAGACCTCATATAAATGTCAATCAGGCATGAGCTAATGTAGAAATCAGGACTGATGTAACAATTAGTCCTGTCTGATTGAAACAACATCAGACCTGCTATATATAGGGATCAAGGCTGAGCAAACACTCCTGATGGATAAATGAATCCTGCCTGATATAAAAAAATGTATATATAATGTGAAATAAAAGATAATTTTTTCTTAATAACGAATTTATTTCATTTATATGTATATCTATATACATAATATATATATATCTATATAATAAACCTTTCCACATCTCCGAAATTTTAATTTTTCTTCAACACGTTTTTATTCCGCGATAAGGCAATTCCGAAATGCCGTTTAATCATTTTCGTTTGCATTTTAGTGATATATATGATCAAAAAATTCCGGGGTCGTGTGCATTATATTAAAATTTCCCAATTTATTAATTTAAACATAATTTTTCAACGCTTGTAGAATTTTCGCGCTTGCTTTTTTTTTAACTTTACAGCGAAAAATTTGGAGATTAAAATCTACATCAGCAGTGTTTTACAAATGATTGATCAAATGTTATGAAGTGCTGATACATATCACCAGTGTCACACAGATGATTGATCAAATGTCTGGAAGTGTTTTTGCAAGTGTATTGGTGGTGTCAGAAATTCTGTTAATGTATTGGTGTTTCCATCAGTCGTTTCTTGCGGGGAAATGATTCAAATTAATTTCAATGGTTTTTGATATAGAATTATGTAGAAAAAATTTAGAAACTGACCAAAATATGTAAAATTGATAGATTTGGAAGATCACTTTATTAAAAACTTCTTTGTTCTACATGCGAATGACTATCAAATTAGAGAATTATTTTTAGTTATGAGCCATTGAATATTGAAACATTATTTATTTATATTTATTTATTTGAATTAATTATATTAATTTAATTTAATTAAAACTAAAAGTTCCTGTAAATATAAATGCCTTACTTAAATCTTTAAATCGTGTTTTTTACTGGAACTATATATTCTGCAATTCTGTTGCATTGCACGCAAAATTTTTCCACTCAACATCAGCACCTGAAATATTTTCTTCCATATTTCATTGATATCACATTTGACTTCATCATCAATTATAATATTCCAACGAGTTCGTGAATAAGCGACAAACAAGCACGGGCGGTAGTTGGGTGTTTTGTGATAAATTAATGGCAATGCTACCTGTACCAGTACTTGCTGATATTTTATGAGATTTTGCTTCATAGCATCTGCCATCATTTTCAATAATCTGGGCTGCGCCATACAATTGGATAATTTTTTGTACGCATGAGCTTCCGGAACTGCTGTTCGTGTTGCCGCTGACTGTTGATGCATCGGTGGATACGTTAAAATATGGATTATTGTTGGCTCTTTCTGTGAATGGAAACAAAATGTTAGTTCCGCATTAATTTCAATGTAACCAAATAGAGTAACCGTCCAATGGCGCATACGCGGTGAGATTCTCCGATATGGACTACTTTTTCGGCTTTGACTGTTACTGCGGCTGCGATTGCTACTACGACTGTTTTCACGTAAATGCTCCTTCTGCGTTTTTGCTTCAATTGGGTTTTTGACGATGTCCCTAACATATCTTTGGTTTTCTAGTGCATCTACCTTTTGCACCACAACACCTTGTATACTGAAAATTATGGCGTTTTCGATTCTGGCCAAAATGTCGCACTTATTCTGCACTTTTATCGGGCTGTCAAATTTTTTTGTTCTATTCCACATAGATTCCACACATTTTTTCAGGGTTGATTGTTCTATTGAAAAAAATGTCGCACTCTCCCCGACCACAGGGCAGCATTTTCTGCCATTAATATGAACAAGGGGTTGCATTTTTTTGTTTCATACATCACATGAAAAGTGCAACATTTTCTTAGGGCACAGGGCGCATGTTGATAATGTTGCCTTGTAATAATGCAGCATTTTTGTTCAGAATCGAAAACGCTATTAGTTAACTATTTGTGGATGCACCTTCAGGAAATTTATTTATTAGTGCAGGTGTTTATTGGTATTATATTATATTAGAGGTGTTATTATTACTGCCAACGGATACAATTATCAGTTCCTCGAAGCCTGAATGAAATTTTGTGCCAAAATCAATATTTGAACAAAAATCGATAAAAACAAACTTTTGTATGGACGAAAAAAGCAAACACTTAACTGAACTGCTCTGCACTTATTCTGGGTTAATTGAACAGACCTATTAGATTAATTGAAATAATGTCTAACTATCCTCTCCCGAACCATTCGTCCTTGTTGTATTAAGCTGTCGTTTGGGCGGTCTTCCTCAAGAAACTCTACTTCTGGTGGATTTGCATTCACGTTAGCTGTGTCTGGCATGCTTTGCCTATGTTGCAGTCGAAAATTGTGCAATGTTAGACACGCGTTTATGATTGCGCCTGCATACTGAGCAGTGTTGTCATCGCAAAATTTTAAAGTGAAGTGAAGCGGCTGAAAAATCGAAGTGATTCGAAGTAAATCGAAGTGAAGCGGTGCTAAATGGTTTTTCATACGTTTCCCGCGAGGTCAAGAAAATTTGGATCGTAAAAACGGAATAATAGTTATATGCATTTTGTTTTTAAGTATCATCTCAAAGAAAAACTATTAAAACGACATATGTATAAAATAAAATGCTTAAATTTTTTAACGATACGTTAGTTTTTATTATTTATAACAATGCAAAAGAAAAATCCATCAAATTCAAATTCACGTACATATGTACATACATTATGTACATATGTATATATGAATCCAGCATATTCAATTGTTTAAATAGGTTTATGTATATAAATACGAGATCTTTTTTATTCCTGGACCCTCACTCTGTAGTTCTATTCGAAAGTGAAAACAGATTCGAAAGCACATTCGTAAACTGTAGAAAATAGTTTATATGGAATATGAAATATTCTTTCGAATCGAACTACAGAGTGAGGGCATTATATACTTAAGTATGTACTTGTAAAATTATATTCTATTTAAGTATAACAAGTACTGGTTATAATTCATTCAATGTAAAAAAAAATAAACTTATACTTAATATACCACACGGTAGAGTAGAACAAATTTTAATACGAAGGGCTGACCATTGCATAATATCAAAGTTCAATGCTTCACTAACAAGTATCTGTCAAACAGAAAATCGCCCAACGGTAACTTTTTGAGAAAACCGCGCTTTTATATATTTCATGTTTTGGCGGAATCTAATATCCGCTACAGTTCGAATTTTTTCGATTGGTAGACCTTTTCGGATAGCTTGAGGTTGACAAAGTTAATGTTAAAGGAATAAACTTTCAAAACTTGTTCAGTAC
This sequence comes from Urophora cardui, assembly GCA_960531455.1. Classification (NCBI taxonomy): domain Eukaryota; kingdom Metazoa; phylum Arthropoda; class Insecta; order Diptera; family Tephritidae; genus Urophora; species Urophora cardui. Next base: position 86,553,605 of record OY482673.1, on the reverse strand, counting down.
AACATTTAGGTTCAACATTTTAGGCTTGTTTCAAGTGAAAGGAAAAGAAAAAAATTAATTACGCAAAACGAACAGGAAATCAAGAAACGGAAAAATGGTAAAAATTAGCAAATAATTATTTGAATACTATTTTTGGCTGTTAATGGTTATTATTTTTTTTTTTTTCTAAAAAAAAAGAAAACATTTCATATTCATTATTTCTATTTTGAAAATTCAAAAGAAATAAAATGATATACATTAATTCATATGTGTGTGTGCATTCTTTGTTTATCTACATTTATTTTAGCGATTTCGCGCAACTACGTAAAATGAACAATAAAGAGTAAAAAATAACATTTGAAATAAGCAAATATTTTGCACAAAATCAGTGTTATAAATCAAAGCAAAAAAGTGAAGTGGAAATTGTCAAAGTGTTAATTGTAGCAAGCATCTGGAATTTCGCTTTGCTTTAAAGTGAATTGTGCACGGGCTATTATTTGCCAATTTTTTTTTGCTTTGAACTCCGCTCCGGGATCCTGTGTCAAACTCTTAAAAAAAGCGATAAAACCCTAGAGATAAGAGAAGCTTTTAAAAAATCGATTATTCATCTCAATGAGGGATGCCATATCTTATGATTGTATAAACATTTAACTCTTGCATACTTGCATATGCAACTTTTATTAGAATTAGTAAGAATAAATTATAAAAGTAAGTTAATTCTGATTGGTCAAAATCGAAGTGATTTGGGGAAAGAGGAAGTGTCGAAGTGACGGGCATAAAAGTGAAGTTAAATACTTCGATGGAAGTGAAAATGACATCACTGATACTGAGGATTCACTAACACTCCGCGCTCATGGGACAAACACGCAAACACTTTCTTTAGAACGCCGTTTAGTCTCTCTACGCAGTTTCGAGCTCTTATGTGTGCAAAATTAAAATTGCTTTGGCTAGCTGTTGCCGGATCGCGAAACGGTGTTATAAGCCATGGCTGAAGCCGATATCCGGAGTCACCAATAAGCCAACTCGTATTCGCGCCTAGGCTGTATTGCCTTTCCAAAAACTCTTTACAAACGCTATTTTCCCATATAAATGCATCGTGGGTACTTCCACCAATATAGCAATTTTCAATGTCAGCTGCCGGCTTCTTGAGTTTTACATGTGTGCAGTCAATAGCGCCAATGCATCCGGGGAAACTGGTAGCAGAATAAAATCTGAAAAAGAAATTAACTTGTATAAGTATATTTCATTTATACACTCAGCTTCAATAATAATAAGTGTGCAGCATAATTAATATTTTTTTTTTGCTGAAGTGTGGTTCCGAATCCAACACATACCCTAATAATTAAAATCTTCGCTTCTAGCTTGATTCCACTTGGTTATTTTGCAAAAAAAATTTGCTCTTAACTAGAGCTTAACTGGCCAAAGTGGCAAGGTTAAACTTAGATCAGCTTTGACTGGAGTTTAAACCAGAATTGAAAAGTTGGCCCTAAGTCTCTTAAAGTACTTACGTTTGTTTTACGGCATCTTGCTCATCCACCGTAGTAGGAAATTTGATGTATCTGCACATTAATTCCATTTCTATAACGTGTGCAACTTCCTTAATCGATCTACTGACCATCGTTTTGCTCAAGGAACAAACGAAACCCTGCCCAACATCTCGAAGAAACGAGCCAGTTGCAAAATAATGCAGTGCTGACAGCATCCTGAATGCCTTTGGCACAAACGTCGTTCTTGGTCCGTCCTTCATGTAAGGGCTGATTTCGTTGAGCAAAACGATGGCTGCTTCTTTTTGGAAGCGAAAGAGCTCTTCGAAGCGTAATTCAAGCATCTGAAAGGGGTCCATTGCATTCCGTAATTGGCGTCTGTGGATGCGCAACATGTTTCTTTGGTCAGTTGCCAGAGCAAATAGTGCAGCCGCAAACATTTTTTCCTACGAAAAAAAAGCAATGTTTGCAGGGATTAATTAATTCTTTCTATGCATATATGTACATATTTACTTACTTATAGCTTCTCGGTGGACTGAGTCTTCGAAGTTATGCGAGCTTTGGTAATTAAACCCAAAAGTACCTACAAATGCGATGAACATTTGATGAAAAATTGAATGAAGGTTTGAATAAAAACTTACGGCAGTACGATTACAAAATAATAATTTGTATGATTTAATTATTAACAATTTGGAAATTCACTGCACTTTGTTTGTTATTATACTTTTTTGCTATTAATGACAGATGCTATGTTCCATCGATATGATAAAAACTCACCACTATTTTATCGCAAGGTGAATTATAGCCCAGTTAGTCGAGAACGTGTGGTCCGCTCGTTGACGCAAACGCCCGTATGCAATTTTTAGGATTTTTTGAGCCCGTAGCAATCAGCTGTTTTACTCACATATTTACATATATATAAAGTTTGTTTACATTTTGGCAGGGTTGCCATTTAGTCATTTTTGAGCAAACAAGATTTTTACTAATCTTCAAAGTGTTATGCGGATTACTCTTCAATACACACTGTGCATTATTTGCCAAATGACAAGAAAATACTAATTTAATCGTTTTTAAAGTTGTCGTTGACGAATTTTTTGTTTATTAATTTAGTTACTTTTTTACTACTTAGTTGGTAATTAAAACACATTTTTCTTGTAATTTTGTTGCTGCCCAATATATTTCCATCACACCTTGGTGATAGTTATCAAGGGCTAAAACATAAAATAACAAAAAACACAGTCAGAACATTAAATTTACAATTGAAAATCCATAAAAAAAATTATATTGGGAAGCAGCAAGATTCTCACAAAAATCTGTGTTTAATTAAGAAATCTGTACTGAGTTTCTGTAACTCATATCTTTTCTAGTATAAATAGGTGGTGACAAAGTGTGGATCGTATTAGTGTGACATCACTTTAATTGATTTTGTTACAGAAACTGAGATTTATTGTGACAATTTATAACTTTTTAATGTAGAAAAAGAAGACCACCAAGAGTTATCAATTAAGAAAATACCGCCACCATTGTGGATAAATACAATTTTGCTTTAATTTTCAGTAATATCTTCATTTATTAGGAGTGTTCAATATCTCAAAATGTTTACATATTTTTACGAATAGTTACGAATTTATGTTCAATAACCCAAAAAATTCGCAAAAGGGAGCCAAATTGAGAGAGTAAGACCTCGAGAGAGTTGATAAACGCTGCAAGTAAAATTTTCACTTGCAACTACTAGCAGCTTTAAAAAAAATAGAAGTGTCAAAAATATATGATCACAAAAATTTCAATTGGAAATATACAAACATTTTAAACGCAAATTTCTAATTGTGTACTAAATAAGTTAGCGCAAAAACGAATCTTGATGATGTTGTGATAGCCAAAGTAGAATTTTGTTTTCCTAATTCAGTTATTTCCATTCATTTCCAATTTCAAAAATTTCAATTACAACCTAACCTAAAAATCAAATTGTCAAAACAGCGTATCAGACATACTATTTTTTCCATGTGAACACATATATGTATATTCGATAACATTTTACAATCTTGTTGAGTTAGTTGTATAATGCTGTGAAAATTACTGTTTAAATATTTAATAACTAAAAATGTTCAGCTGGCAACCCTTCTACCTTGCAACCATGCGAGCTATCAGCTGCCACGTTTTTACGTAAAAAATCAAAATGATTTTGATTTCTGCGGTACGGGCTTCTGCGTCGTACGTCGTTGAATAATCGGTTACATACAAATCCCATTAAATAGGTTGGATCAGCTGACACGGTACACGGGTTTACGTTCTCGACTAACTGGGCTATTAAGTGTGTTACAGAAACATTTTTCATATCGAAAGCGATACGACCCTTGCGATTGCAAATCGATCGTTATTATAACGAAAGGTTATAGCTTTGAACGCTGTCATATTAATCAGCTGAATCAGCAATCCAAAGAAATAAAACAAGAAGGTTTGTTTCTTATTAGCTAGCTATGAATAGTTATCCAAGTTTTGCTAGCAAATCGTTTCTTAAATCAAAAAAATAGCAGAATGAGAGCCAAAGCGTGAGAGTAACAATCATAGAGATCTCCAAATTTCAGCTAATAAAACTTTCACTAGCTGAAATTATTTGCTGCCAAATTAAGGAACAGCTGTTAAATAACATATATATGACTTTATTACTTTTGAATTTTTTCTAAATTTTCAAAATAGAAATAATGAAAATGAAAGGTTTTTTTAGAAAAAAAAAATAACAACAGCCAAAAATACCATTAAAATACTTGTTTGCTAATTTCTAGTAATTTCCGTTTCTTAATTTCCTGTCCGTTTTGCTCTTTGTGAGCGTAATTCTTTACATTTTTCTCTTTTTGTCTCACTTGACAGCTAGCTGCTAGTTTTCTAAGAAACAAACCTGAAATATTGACTCGCAGTGTTGAACAAGAGATGGAAAAAGCTGATAATTCTTACAATTTTTTTTAATAATCTGTAATAGTTTTCTGTTAGGGAATATACCTAATGCCTAATATCGGCAGCCATATTAAAAATTGAATTGTTAAAATTAATGTCAAAGCTTTCAAGGCGCTGTCAAATAGATTTAGGCTATTCGAAACTTTGAAGCGCTTGAAGTAAAGCTGCCATTTTGGCCAACTTTTATACATAGCTTAAAAGCTTTGTTCTGACGTTTGATTTGGAGAATATCTGTGGAAGTCAAGTGGAGAAACGAATATTTTCATATCAAAAAAGTGCCATTTTGCTGGAGAATGGGCTGCTTTCCCAATTGATTTCAAGTTAAAAATTAATGTGGAAAATTGGAAAATGGATTTGATCTTAAATGATATTCAAATGCATTTCCAACAAAAATGCTTAGTGGGATGTTTCACTTCTCTACGGTGCATTTGTAAATAGTGCCTATATGACACTACGTTTTTTCTCTGTATTTTAAATGTTTTTTTTTGGTTTGAAAAACCTACCGAAAGTCCAAATACAAAAACAATTCTCCTATATGTTGAAAAGAGACAAATGCTCCTTCGAAGACAATTTGATTGACATTAAACTTCAAACTAAGTGAAAACAATATTTATTTTAAAAATTAAGTTTTTCGGAAATTTGAATTTAAATTACTGAAATGAAAAAATTATGAAACTCAAATGGCAGGAAACGTGTATTCCATGTTATAAAGAGAAGCCAGTGCGCAGTATAATTTGTGTTCCGGACTTCTTCTTTCCCCTTATGGACAAAGCAGAAACTTGCAAGTGTAGTATTACATAAATACACCGCCCTTAAAAGCATTGTCATGTACACACAAATCATGTACATATAAATCACTCACGTTGTCAAAACATTGTGACCCAATTAAATTCCGTTAAACCCCAGCGGGAGTTTAACATCAAATATACACACCGCCACACATGGCGAAGATCTGGTTACATTTGTTACATTTTGTCAAGTGCATTGCCCAAGCCGTCGCACTGACCAACTGATCGACTAGCGTCAGTTTGTCAATGTGACTGACGAAATATTTATGAATCACATATGCTGATGTAGCCTATTGTGTTTACACTTGTAGCTTATAAGTATTAGTGTAAATTAGTGTAAGAAATTTTGTATAAAAAGAAAGCACTTTCAAATAAAGAAGGAATAATCACCCTTATTACGGTTGTCGTCGTCGACACTCACTCGACGCTGTCGGCGACGACCTATCAAAATCGGTATTACGTATGGTAAAGTCGATAACTTGTGACAACTATCGAAACATATTTGGTATCAGCTAAGTCGACGTCGACGGTCACTCGTTGCCATTTTCGTCGACGCGGTGTTTAATGGTGACAAGAAGAAAATTTAGTATGTATGCATTTTTGTTTTTAAAATTTTATTACGGGAGTGTTAAAATTAGTAGAACTAACATCCGCAGAATATTTCCTGCTAGTTTTATTGAAAAATTCCCACTAGTTTAAAAATAAATTCGGTGAGCGACCATACCGAAGGCGACCCAAAGGTTTTCAATGGGGTACGATACCAACTAATTTTTTACAACATTGAGAAGCAATCACCATTAAATTGAATGCCTTGGCACCTCCTTTAAGAAAGATTGAGGAGAAAACTAATTTATTAAATATTTATGTACATACATATATATGTATATATGTATTTCAACTAAAATATTTTTTCTTTTATTTATTAATTACTCGAGCACTTCATTGCTATGTTCATCGCTAAAACTTGATGAATCATATGCAAAATACATTTATTATAAAGAAATAAATTATCTAAATAGCACAGATTAAAAATACGGAAAAAATTGCGCACAGATTCTAAATAAAATCAAACAGCTAGTGCAGAAATTATAGGGATGGTACTTTCGTCATTCGGTTTACCGATAAACAGTCGACGTCGTCTAAATACGCTTAGCTAATACCGATTTTGCGTCGATGTGACGACGACGTCGACGACGACAACCGTAATAAGGGTGATTGTTCAAACGCTACTCATCAGCGTATCTTTGAACTGCACATGGCGATCCGCCAGTTTGGTTTAATCTTTATGAGTGAAAAATTTGCTGAAAAACGAAATCACTCATAAGGACCAAACCTTTTCAAAATAAGTGAATATTTTAAAAATATAAATACACGCGCGCCATCTGTTGGAACATAACGGCTACTGAGTCGGAACAAAACAAGCGAAGGATTCCAGAGCGAAAATATTAGTAACAACAAAGATAATATTAACAACAAAAACAGCAACAATACCAATAGTCGCGAGCGCAGCAATAGCAATGGCAATCGTATTGTGACGGTGACAAGCATAATCGTAATGGAATAATTTTGATAAACACAAGACTGGCAACGATAAGATATTACGAAGAACTTAAGAAGACATTGGCACATGGTAGATTATTGGTGATTGCAATGCAGTGAAACAACAGACATATTTTTAAGTATAATAATTTGAGCACGCCTCGCGGCCGCTAAACCAGTAGCAAAATTTTTATTTTGCTTAGGGAAGAATTTAAGAATAATAATTTGAGCACGCCTCACAGCCGCTAAATCAGTAGCAAAAATTTTATTTTTAGAAAAAAAAATTTAACAAAAAAAAATATATATAAATAATATATACACAATAATCAGTTCGTGCTAAAGAAAAGATAGAATATAATGCATTTCGACTCAAGAAGAATTTAATAAAATATTCAAAAAGTGCGAAGACACTATTAAAGTATTTATAAAAATTGCCGAACAAATTCTCAAGAGTCGTAACACTGTAAAGCAAGGCCCGACACCGATTACAATAGAAGAGTATCGGCGAAGGAACAAGATCAATAAAAAGGAAGAAATTCCAAAAATACCAAGCCCTATAAAATTCCAAAATAGGAGGAGTGGAGGCAAACAAGTAAGGAAGAGGAGAGAAATTGCCAAAACTTTTAGGCTACTTAATTTAACAACAATTACGGTTGACAGATTAAAATTGAAAAGAAAAATAAACATGTTAAGAAATACAGAAGAATACAACAAAAAATATTTTTCCCGACAAATAAGAAAAATTAAATTACTAAAAAGTACTTTATTTTAAACTGAGTAAATTGGAATGCAAATAAAATTAAAAATTCAAAATTTTTTCTTATAAAAATTGCATGGTGGAAAATTGCACTAAACAGTATCTTAATAGGAATAGCAGGATATGAAGGAGGTAAGGAAAGTTCTGAAGGAAAAAGCAATGAAAATAGAATAGTTAAATTCGAAACACACCCAATTATAGAGAATAAAGAGGAAATCTCAGATAAATGGCTAACAATTTTTGGATGTGTAATGACATTGTTAATTGTCACAATTGCAATTCTGATAAAAAATTATATCAAAAGTAAATTGAGACCATTGAACAATGTACAGCAACGCATCTAAACAAAAATTGTACATGCGAAATGACTAAATGGCAAGAAATATATGACTTATTACACTACTCGACACCAAAAATCACCAAGAATAAACTAATACTTTTCTAAAGCGAAATTTTACGCTGATTCCGAATATCATCTCCATTTTTTTGTGGCAGACCCAGTTTTTGAGATATTGGTAAAAATGTGGAAAAAGCCATATATGCAAGACATTGCATCACATAAGTGCTACCGCAAGAAGTATCAAAAGTTGCGTAATTGAATACAGATCACAATAAAAGTAAAAAAAAAAAACGGAATTTAATTCATCTTGAGGGCTCTACCGAGATCTGAAATTTTGTTAATTTCATATATTTAGAAACGTAAACTTTAGGGCGAAAATAATAAAAATGTCATATCAAAAGTTATTTTATTATTGAGATCAATCATACACTCTTAGAAATTTTCGTGTAATTTTGCACACAAAAAGGTAGGTTACTTTTTTCCTACCTTATTATGCGCAAAATCGCACACTGAAAAATTCAACAGATAAGCTGTTTAAATTTAAACAATACAAGTGTAAAGACTACACAAACAAACTTTAAATCTAAACACCAATCGAGTAATAAATTGTAATTTCGCATATAAGTTAAACAAAATTACCAATTCACTATGTAATTTTACCCCACTCAATTGTAATTTCGCGCACGAGATTTGAAATTACAATTTCTGTATGCAATTTTAATCCAAAATGCGTGTAAAATCGCATGATATGCTCACTTTTGCTGAAAAGTGCGTAAAATTTCGTTTAGAACTGTAAATTGCACACTTGTAGTGTAAATCTACGAAAAAAAATGTAAATTTCAACTAGAAATTACATATATTTTGGTAGCATATTTACACGCAGTTTTTAGAGTGTATAAGTACAGAGAAATAAATTTATTGCATTTGATTAATTTAAAAAACTTAGAATTCAAATATATTTTCTGTCCAAATTTTGGCATTTCTGCTTGAGATTGCGACTATAGTATTTTTTTAGTTTTGTTGTTATTGCTGCCGCTACTATTTTGTTGTTGCTATTATATATTAATTATTCTAGATACCTACTTATTTCATACATATATTCCCCCTATATTTTCTCTTTCCTACTTATTTTTTATAACGGTACACACTACTTGCAGCCAAACATGTTCAGAATTGCACAGTCTTTTAAAATTAACATTTTTCGAACTGTGGGAGATTTCATGTTTAAATAAAACTAATTTTTTATGTCATAGAAAGACATAACTGGTCCTTTCTTACAAATATCTGTATATTCCTTTAAACCAGTGGGGATATTTTTGGCTTCCGTCCGCGTGTTTATACTTTCGGATTATATTTTACAGCATTTTCCAATATTATTTCAAAGCAATTTCACATTTCGTCAATTTCCCGGCACGAAAAACACTTATTTTGGAGATTTTTCTTTTTGCTATAAGTTGAATAGTGCAGGGGTCTCCTCGACCCATTCTGAGTCCCTGATGGTATTACAGGGTTAAAAACCTATTATTATCTATAAAAATCTCCACCCTTTCGAAAAAAAATTTAATTGAAGTTTGGTGTCCCTCTTATTTTTCACAAGCTGAAACGAACTCACTCCACAAAATCATCAGCCATTGCGAAACGACCTTTGAAATATTTCAAGGCAAGTGTCCCTATTATTTTTCACATGACTGTACTACCTAAAAAATTAATTAATTATTTTTAAAATTAAAAAAAAAAAAGTGCTGCAAACCTATTTCTGTGTTCAGGGGATTTTGGTTCATCTGATATGACCTTCGTTTAAATAAATTATAATAAAATTATTATAATAAAAAATGAAATAATTTTAACATAATTCGTTTTAGCAAAGTACATTATTCATATAATTTTAATTGCGAATTCTGTAAGGCTGCGAAAGAAAAATTTTTACACCTATTTTAGTGTCAATATGTGTATATTTGAATTTGATGGATTTTTTTTTGCATGTGAGAAATAATAAAAAATAACATATCGTTATGAAGTTAAAGCATTTTATTTTATATGAAGTTTTAATAGTTTTTCTCTGAGATGATACTTAAAAACAATACACATATATTATTCTGTTTTTACGATCCAAATTTTCTTGATCTCGCGGGAACACTGAACGTAGAAAAACCCATTTAGGCGCGCTTCACTTCTATTTACTTCGAATCACTTCGATTTTTCAGCCGCTTCACTTCCCTCGAAAATTTTTCGGTGACAACACTGCATACTTGTACCTTCGCCCAGCGCTTGTAGTCTCTTCTAAATCTTTTCTGATTCCAGCATATTCGTAACGTTATAAAATTAAACTTAGGCATATAAGAACTTTATGCTTTAGTTAAAGACCCGTATTGTTGTTTTTTTATCGAACTGATTCTCCACGATTGAAAGCCGAATCAAACCCATTTGTTTAAGCTTTGATGGGAGAGGGGGAAGGCGAGTTGCTATTCGGGTAGAGTGGGGGTGGCTACGGAGAGGTGTAGCATCTTTTATTTGAGTGTATACATATGTACGTGTATATGTACATATGTGCACATATTTCCCAATAAACACAACGGATTCGCCTCGAATTCGAGACGAATTCGCTTCTCTGATTATATTATCGCGGCGATAGTTCGCGACGATAGATCGGCGAATCCGAATTCCCAGGCGAGTCACCCCTCATTAGCGATTCGCGCATTTTTATATTCTCGGATCGTTGGCGATTCGAGATTTATGCACATTGGCGAATACATTCTAGAAAATCTTCTTCTGCGAATCCACCTCGAATTCGCCACGATATCATCTGAGCTTTTCAATCTCTTGAGTAGAGTTTTAAATGGTAAATTAAAGCCCAACAGGGAATTTCTTCGTGTAAAGCAAGATTTAATAAAATTAATAAATGCTATTGCGATAATTGATTTTTCTCGAGTCCATCTCGAACTCGATACGAGTCCGAAAAATTACATTCACCTCCGCGAATTCTTCTCGAATTCGCCGCGATATCATCCTCGCCTCTGTGTTTATTGGGTTTGATGTATATATGCACATACATACATTATTTGTAACCCTTGTATTTATTCAGTTGGGGAGGAGCGTGATTGCGGCTCCAAGGTTGGGCGAGAGTGCCAACCTCTTTTTCGTTTGTGAAAAATCCCGAGTATGACATGCTCATTCATGCTATATAGCTCGATCAAAGCATAAGACGGCTGAGAATTACCGAAGTTTTTCACAGCCGCATGCGAATGCACGAACGAAAGCTATACAGCATAAGTTGCGTAAACATACTCGCCCCCCTAGACGGCTTAATCGTCTAGTAGTTATCCCATGAGGAGCCGGTTATCCGGCTCGAAGGACCATGTTTAAGCTTTGATGGGAGAGGGGGAAGGCGAGTTCCTTTTTTGGAGGGAATTGGAGTGGGTTTGGCTACGGGGAGGTGTAGCATCTTTTATTTGAGTGTATACATGTGTACGTGTATATGTACATATGTGCATATATTTGATGTATATATGCACATACATACATTATTTGTAACCCTTGTATTTATTCAGTTGGGGTGGAGCGTGATTGCGGCTCCAAGGTTGGGCGAGAGTGCCAACCTCTTTTTCGTTTGTGAAAAATCCCGAGTATGACATGCATAAGTTGCGTAAACACCATTGTAGAAAATATGTGTATGTACGAGTATTTTATTGATAGTATTCTATCTGTGCAATGTGCAGCGTTGCCGTTTTAGCCATTTGGTGGCTAGATTTAGCCACCGCCGTGTTTTTTTAGCCACCAAAATTTGGGGTTTGCCACTAGCCACGTTTTTAGCCATCGCTTGTAATGAACCATAATTTTGCACATAGGAAGGATGTGGTAACGCTAATTCCATTCAGCGATTATCACAAATCGATTTAAAGGCCCTTAGCAACTTACAATCTGGATTGTCCAATTTGGGTGTTTTTTTGAGTGAGTTAGTCAAATTTGATTGTTTTTTTTGTGTGTGTTAGTGCAATCGCCAGCCGTCGTGCTACACGTACTTGCTGTCGGCTCGCTGTCGGCTCGCGGCGACGAAAATCAAAAATTTTTGATATTTGCGTCAATCACCCGACACTCACACATATACACTTCCTCTCAATACAGATTGTAAGTTGCCAAAGGCCTTAAGTGTTATAAAACAAAACAAGTAACGCAACTATCGATAAATGCCTGTTAATAATCGCTAGTGGAATAGTATGCTGTCGATGAAAGTCCGTATAAGGATCTAACTGACTTTGTATATTGTTTGCTACTTCTACCACTTAGCAACGCCGAAGAGGAAAGAACCTTTTCCATAATTAATATTGTCAAAACCAAAAAATCTGAACAAAATGAATCTTACAATGTTGAATTTTAACTATGTATAAGAAATGGCTTAAAGAATGTAAAACAATGTTGCAATGAATTTGAAAGAACAGAAGATCTCATTAAATTAATGAAGAAAGAATTAATTTATGAAGAGAAAGAGTCAATTAGTGATGCCGACATAATGATAGATATTGAATGTGATATCTAGTTGTTTTAGATATAGTTAAGTACATACTATGTATGTATGAATATGTTATTTTTACACAAATTTATGATTTTTTCCTTATATTATTTGCAATAGTTTTGTGCCTGAATTTTAAAAATAAATTTAAAACATGTTAATTTGCAACAAAAGTTTTTAGCCACCATTTTTAGCCATGAACCAAATTTTTTAGCCATTTTTAGCCACAAATTAAATCAAATCTAGCCACCACGAAAATTTTTCAACGGCAACGCTGGCAATGTGTATGAATTCATCCAAAAATTTTGTGCCACTGGCAGTTCTGCGCATGCGCCTCAATTACATTTAATGTCATCTGTGAATATATGTGACAAATACATTAAATTGAGTTCAGAGGCGTTTGAAAAAAAAATTGAAAGGTATCATTGTGTTCTAGGGGACTTATAACCCTTTGATTTTAGTTTTTGAATTTGTTTATAATTAATATAAGAATTTGGCCACATTTATTTTGAGATGCAAACTTTTGTGAATTTTTTTTTATGAAAATTAGTGGAAATGTTCTAGAAAAATCAATTTTCTATGCACTCATATTTTTATGAATCGCGGCGGAAAGCGTTTCATGTTAAAATACTGTGGTCCGATCCATGGGCATTATATCAAAAAGTAGAATTCTACCGTTTGAGGGTTATGTTTGTAAAGTATGTACATACGTTCGAAGGCCGCCAACACGGTGATCTAAGCAAAAGTAATGCGAATTTCTAAACTGAATAACAGGACAATTTAGACAACGAACTTTTGGACACAGCAACATATGAGGACCAAAGTTCAGACTATGTTATTCTCCAAACCGAGCTCAACAGGGGACCACAGGTAATAATATAACAAGACGGATGGAAGAAAGGACTACGAACCAATCGCTATATGTTCCCGATATTTACAAGCGGATAAAAGGTGGACGGGTGGGAGCTGCAGTGTTTTGTCCGAAACTGGGGGTTAAAAAATCTGTTTGAGTCCCGGACTACTGCAGTATCTTTCAGGCATTGATACGTACAGGCGATTCCCAGTAGATGTCAACTTGCAAGATCGCCAAAATTATACTTCGGGCATACCACTTAAAAACTGCAAACTACCTACTCACACTTCCTGGAGCAGACTGCAGACTGGCGGTCGCACACTAACAGGGCACTGTCACCCCAGCTCACGCGCTCAAGATGGGACTGGTGGTAAGGCGTACACGACCTGCATCGAACCCGATGCTGACTATAAAGCCAAAAATACCAGCAAGCTAAAATACTAGAATTAAAATTTGATATGTTTTATTATAATATATATTAAAAATGTAGTGTGAGGGCAACACTTCTGATTTCTTTTGTATACCATTTCGAGCCATTCAGCTTACGTGAAACCATTGCTTTTACATTTTCAGGTATTAAATCCTACAAGTATATGTTCATGTATGTACATGTATAAGCAGGTACCAGCCAACTACCCTTATTAAACTACGCATCAAAACAAATAAACTTGTTTGTTGAGAAAACAACTGCTATGACTGTGTCAGTCGAAGTTTTCTGTCGTTTTTTGAAAAAAACCACTATTGACTATGACTATGACCAGCCTTGGGCAAAACCTTAGCACCTGCTAAATGAGAGTAAGCGCCCGTGTACGTATACACACCGATTGTCACTACTACAGACAAATAAAGAGCGTAAAACGAGCGCTTACGATGGGACTTGGCGATCGTCGCTTAGGAAAAATAATCAGTTTGCCTTCGACTGGCGTGAAAGCAAGTGGTCGCTAGGTGATCGTCGCTTGAAATTCTTTTATTCTATTTTCAGATGCCACACAACCAGTGTTGCCAGAATATTTTGAAGCTTATAGTAAATTAAATAAAAAAAATTGCTAAAAATAGCTAAATAATTTTTTTCATAGCTAAAATAAATAGCCAAATTTTTTTTTTTTCAAAAATAGCCAAATAATGATTTATTTAAAAAGACGTGACATAAAACAACTTCACATATATAAATATTTATATATACATATATTATATATTGTAGCCATACATATATTTGTTTGTATGTACTTATATATGTACGTCGCATAATAAGATTATTACAATGAAAAAAATCAATTCATTACATATGTATGTATGTACATTCAATTGCAGTATTAAAATAAATTATAATAGCGACTAGTTAATATTTAAACTTTAGTTAAAAATTTGATTCAATAACATTTCAAAAATCATATCTTCTTCATTTAATTCACAGGTTGAATTATTATTAATTGAAGTCATTACTTTAATAATATCGTTAGGAATTTTAAAGTTATTACAACATTTTTCAAGCCTTTTTAGACCATACCTAACAGTCAATAGAGAGTTTAACATAAATAATTGCATTCTATTTCTTTGCTTTGTTTTTATTACGTTCATAACAGAAAATCTACGTTCTATTTCTGTATTACTAAGCGATAGGATTAGAAAATTAAACACAAAAGATTGTAGTTCTTCAAACGGATTTTCGTTAAGAGCATTTCTAAGCTTTCTTACGTCTACCCAAAACTTTATTGTAGAGGTAGTTCCCTTCCATGGGTATGCGTGTAGTTTTTCCATTGCATTTCTAAAATAGTGATCTCCTCCGTGTTAAAGTGATCCTTTTCATCCTTGAAAGTGTCAAATATTTTTGGCTTATTTACAGAAAAAAATTCAATATTTTTTAAAGATTGAATATTCTGCGGCAAGCGTTGGCGGAGTTGCTCAATTAACTTGATAATAAAGTTCTGAAAAATTTTACGAATACACCGTGAAAAGGACGGTTCAAATATCGCGTATGCCAATGGTAATTTGCGAATTCAAATAGCAAAATGGGCAACAACAAAATGTATGGCAGAGTTGCTTTTGCGCACTGCGAAAACCTTATTGCATCCAAGGCAGATCTAGGAAGGTAGGCTCGGTGGCGAATTCAGAAACTACTTTTTTATTTACAAAGGTAGTGTAATGTCAAAATCAAAGCGAATTCACATCATGACCAAGAGGAATGAGCGAGTCTCAAGCGAATTCAGATTTTAACTAAGGCGAATTATCATTTTGACATTACACTCTACCAATTACAATAACAAAATATATGGGAAATTTCTGAATTCGCCACCGAGCCTACCTTCCTAGATCTGCCTTCATTGCATCAACCTTGCATATGAATGCACCAATAATCGATAAAATAAGGAAGGCATGCCAGACTATCAACTTTTATATAGTTTGATAATCATAAGGATAAGTATACACTTTCAAGGTTTCATAAACTCGCAGATGACGCATTAGCTTAAAATGATAAACTGATGTGCAAAATAAAGAAAAATAGCTAAAAATAGCTAAGCTATTAAAAAAAAAGCTAACAAAAATAGCTAAACGCAAATATCTGTAGCTAAACGCCAAAAGTTATAGCTAAATCTAGCTACAAAATAGCTAAAGTGGCAACACTGCACACAGCAAACAAAACTACGAGAAGCTTGCATATTACGTGGGTACACAAATACATATGTATGTGTATACGTACGTTGTTTCATAATTTCGCGAAGCGTGCGCGCATGACCCTGCTCGCTCAACATCTGCATGCAGCCTGATTATTTTTAGTAATTTTTCACTTTATCCTACAGTAGGCGCACCAACACACACTCATTTTTTAGTAATGGATTGAGTGTAGTGGTGCCCAAGGCTGCTATGACTGAGGCATCATCGCAGTCGCAACGACAGTCGATAGTCGTATTTCGCCTCATGTGACTGCCGCATTGTGCGTAGTCAATGCGAAGTCATAGTCGTTCTGGAGAAAAAAAACGACTATCGACTGCAATGCGATAGTCGCTTTTTCGTTGCTTTGACTATTTCGCAGTCAGCAATTCAAACCCTGCATTAAATATTTGAGTACCACATTTCCCTTTAACTGGCCACCTACGTACATATATGAAACTATCGATACTATCGACGGTTGCCTTTAAAACTATCGATGGGCCATCGATTGGACCACTATCTAGGGTTTTTAGCACTAATTTTTCCGGCGCCCACAACAACTATGGTCTCATGAACCGGGTTTTCGTTTGTATACGGGAAATCGAAGTGCAGAGATGCTACCAAAATTGGGTGAGCCTAGTGCACCAAAATAGTGCTTGGACCTGCCGCTGCGGTTGCTGGATCTTGGGAATTTCCTAGGTGTCGCAAAGTGTTGCGAGTAGGGACAAAAATTTTAAAATTGAATTCCATATTCAGAAAAATCTAAGTATGGGGTTTTATTGGAAATGCCTCAATTAAGATAAATCCAAAATTTCACGAAAATATACTGAGTAGGTAGTGTAGGTGCTATGAGTCCTAAAAGTAGGCTCTTTTTACATAATAAGGTAAAAGTGTTAAACTCGCAATTTTGTATGTCCACTTTGAAGTTCAATATTTCATTAAATATTAGGCCTAAAGTCTTAATTCTTGATGTTTTCATACTGTTAATCTGCCAGTATAAAAACTTTTGTTAATCATTGCACAACTGACTTATACCGTTATAATAAAGGAGGGCATAAAACAACAAGCTAATAAAACCAAATTGAAAATTTAAAATTGAATTAAAAAAATATATCAAAAATTACCTTTTTCTCCTTTTGATATTTTATTTACACATGTATGTATATTATATTGTGAAGTTTTTAACTGCGCATATTTGCGCGAATATAAATTATTGGCCTTTCTCAGGGAGAACTCGGGTGTGGATCCGCGATTTTTCCCGCCCACTAGCGTAGGAGCGTGGCAGTTGTCCAATTGAAACCATATTTAATTTTTCTTTTTTCTATAATGTAACAAGGGCTTGTGATAAATTTTTAGCGAAATTGTAGCATTTTTACTTATTTCTTCTTTCTTTACTATGAACTCACAACACTTTGCCACGTTATTGTGTGTTGTAATCCCAGCTCAACCAAATTTCACAATTTTACATTTTAGGTTACCGTAAAGTCACAAACCCAATTTCGTTAAAATCGGAGCATTTTTATTTTTTCCGCTCACTAGCGTAGGGGGGTGACAGTTTTCCAATTGAAACCATATTTAATTTTTCCCCTTTCTACAATGAAACAATAGCCTGTAAATATTTTCAGTAAAATTGAAGCATTAATTTTTGTCCTTCCTTACTATGGACTCGTAACACTGTGTGTCGTTAAGGAACCACACCCCGAAAAATTAGATTAAATTTATAATACTTTTGTTGTTTATAAAATGTACTGAAAATATAATTCTTAGTAATAAGAAGAGCAACATCATAAACAATTTTACGTTTGCACACTTTGGTTTGTTTTATATGTTAAAACTAATTATAACAATAATTTTAACAACGCAAACTAGAACCCCGATAACTTAAAAATTTTTCAGATGTCAAAGAAGACAGCTGTTTTGGTTTAACCACCTTTTGAATAGACAAAAGCTAGTGAATACCAAAGTTGTTAAATTTGTTGTTAAGCTAACTTAAGCATAGCAAATGTTAAAAAAGTTAGTGAATCGCGCTACTAGATTTTCTCAGCCAATTGAAAAGCAAGTGGCCCAACATCGTGTCTTGCGAGGCCCCAAGATCTCGATTCCATTTCTAATGAATATTTTACGATATTTTTGCAGTTTCTTTATCAAATACTGGTTTACGTCCAAGTGGCGTCTTTATTAGCATGATAGGGCAAGTACTACTCTTTGCCATTCTTTGTAATATAGAACGCGGCTGCAGAAAGTGTGCCTATTTCCTTACATATCACCCACAACCCCCACTATGGCTTCATAGAAAATGGGTATGGGGTATGGGTCTGCTGAGCTCGCAACTATTTTTTTTTATGGTTGGGTTTTTGAGATAACGGTAATTATTTTCGCGGAAATCACAAAGGCGATAATCACACACCTCTTTCGAAAGACAATTAAAATGCAATAGAACTTGTAATAATTGAACCAAACCTCGTTGAATGAGCTGAACTGACAAACAAAAAAATGTATGTCCGCAAAACGAAAATTGAAAAAATAGTTATGGAGACAACAAAAACAAAGAACAAACAAAATAAAATTTCAAAACACTCGAAAACCCGCATTGTTTTAACAAACATACGGGTAATAAACAAATAAACAAGTGTTCGGGCATTTGAAGAGTAATTCTTCGGGCTGCTCGAAAATATTCAAACAAAATCGAGAGCTCTAATATTTTCATCAACTGCTCATAATAATAATAATAATACTCAACGGTTTACCCTCCATATCCCGATCGGCCGACGCGAGGGGCGCCAATCCACATGACGCACGGATATGTTTTATTTATTTTTTTTTGTGCCGAGTCCTACAGGAAGGGGTTTGTTAGGTGTCGAGATCTAAAACTATTCAGCTACAGAACAAAATTCATCAGCTGATTGTATATCATTTATTAAGTGAGGCTAGAACTATTTTTTTTATAATAAAAAGCGAGTCTGAAGTGTCAAACGTGCTGGAGTGATTATTAAAGTCATGGCATAATTCGAAATTTGTTTTGCAAGGTTTCACAAATAGTGGCTTGAAATGCCTCGATAAAATATAACTCACTTAGAAGGCATGAGCTATTTATAAGTCCAGTGATTAATTTAACCATAAAAACTATACCAAGCATCTCTCTACGACTAGAAAGTGAAGGCAAATTAATAAGTTTTAAACGAGAAGTGTAAGGTGGAAGGTTGTAATCTGAGTCCCAACGAAAGTTACCCAAAGCAAAAAGCAGGAACTGCTTTTGGACAGATTCTATTTTATCTGAATAACACTGGTAGTGGGGATTCCAAATGACTTAAGGATCGTTAAACTCCTTAGACCATCGCTTTATAAATGCAAAGACAGCTTTAGCTTTGTTAACAGTGGAGTTTATATGGAGGTTGAAGGTGAGTTTGGAGTCCATTGTGACGCCAAGATCGATAAAATTAGTTACCTGTTCTAGATTATGTTGTGATATTTTATAAGAAGCTAATGTACTGTTCTTCGAGAAAAGCATATAACTTTACATTTTTTAAGTTTAGCGGCATGTTGGTTGCTTTACACCAACAAACAAGGTTGTTAAGATTTCCTTGTAAAAAAGATCTATCTTAATTTCTTTTTTGTTGTTTGCTTTTCCGACAGGGTAGGATTGCGATGTATTGTGGAACGAATTTCCGTCATCCCTTGGCAAGTTTGATTTGGTTATAAACCGGTTTCGGCTATGTGCCATCTTCAGTATCTGGTTTCGTTCTGAGTTAATCTCGTCGGTTCGCCAGTATTTATAGGCATTAATGTCCGTTATTTTGTCCTCGTTAATTGGTCATGTGCTACGTGTGTGTACGTGTGCGGTCAGGTATGTTAGTCTTGTTACCTGCGGTCCCTTCATGATCGTATGTGTACCTGCAAAGTGCTTTGCCTTAATTCTTATGTGGTACAGGTAGGTAAGTGTGTTATTGTTTTCTTTTGTGAAGTTTTATTTCTGTCATTAGTATATTTGCTGTCCTTATTTGGTATATTAGCCTGAGTGGCTCAAACAGTGTGTCCGAAGCTGTGTTTATTTGTTCGTTTATAATTTCCCCCATGAACGTTTTCTGTTTGTATATTTCCATGTTCTCAAGTATGTTCAGTCGTTTTCCTTTGTATTCGACGTGTAGGATTTTGGCTGCTTTTCCTAATTTCGTTGGAACACATTTGTTTTGTGCCATATGGTTGGGGAAATTTGATTCCACCATGGCTGATGATTTCTTTATTTTCTTATTGTCGTCTCTAACATGTTCCCGATATCTTGTTTATATCTTTCGTCCTGTTTGTCCTATGTAACTGTTTTGGCATTCGCAAGTTAGTTTGTATACCCCTTGTTTATCAAATGCGTCTTCGTTAACGTTGTTTCGTAGTAGTTTTCCTATGTTGCTCTTGGTTTTAAATGCAGCGTCGATGTTGTACTTTTTAAGTACTTTGGCCAATTTTGTAACGTCAGTCCAGTGTATGTTAAGGCCGTCCATGTTTTTTCTTCTCCTTCTTTGTCATCCAATTTTCTTGAGGTAAAGTTTTTCTGTATTCCTTTTATTAGACCTCTATATATATATATATATATATACACGTTGTTCTCCACTATTGTGTATATTGTGTTGAGTTCTTTGCTGTAAGCCCCTTTTTCTAACGGAGTGCGCTCGAGTCGTGATCAATATCTATAGATAGAGGAAAATCTATAGAGGAAAATGATTTAAATAGTTTTACATCATCAGCATATAATAAGATCTTAGAATGATTTATTACAGACGAAATATCATCAATGAATAGCAGGAACAGAATTGGCCGAAGGTGACTTCCTTGGCGAACGCCCGAAGGAACGAAAATGACATCGGAAGAACAATTTTTGAAAATAACTTTTTGAGTTCTTCCATGTAGTAGAGGTCGGAAACTATCGGTAGTCAGCACCATCGATAGTGTACGATAGTTTTTTGCAAACTATCGATAGTATATCGATAGTTTCGGGTGATTTGGGAGAGTCTACGGCTACGCTCACACTGTAACCGCCTTTTGCCGACCGGTAGCAAACACATCCACAAACACATCTGTTTTAAATGAGCTCACCCGATTTCACCCGAATGTGTACGCATATTGTCACTTGCGAAGCGAATATATTTGGCGAGTCGAACAGGTTAGCGAACACATCTAAAATTTGCATTGTGAGTGGCGAATGAACTTTTTCGCGTGCCTTGTGATGTTGCCATTCAATTGATTGATTGAATAAGTTCATCCGAATTTGACGTTTCTGTCACTTACTAGAGGTGGGAAACTATCGATAGTCCCACCATCGATAGTTTTTGATAGTTTTAAAAAACTATTGATAGTGTTCGATAGTCTTAAAAAAATAAACCATCGATAGCACTATCGATAGTACTATCGTATTGAAATAAATATAGATTTGTTCACTGAATCTCTTATAACATTGTAATTTTTCTACTGAAAACAGATATTAATGCCACTATCACGAACACCGTCGGCGGTACCGAAATGACGTTTTCGGTAAATCGGCATTATGACAACCGACGGCGCGCCGAATCTTTTGAAGTTCGGTAAATCGGCATTATGAACTCCGAATGAACGAACATTTTGACAGTTTTTCGTGCCGAAATTTGCCGCAAGTATTTGGTTGCGGCGATATTAACAAAATATCAAAAATTACAATAAAAGTTTAATTAAATTATGAAAATGCATGTATGAAGTTGGAATAAGTGTTAATAAGTGTGAATACATATATGTAAATACATTAATCAAGCGGTCGCGAGAAGCCACAAACATGGCGTGGGTCCATTGCATTTTCCACCGCGATTGAATTGCTGTTATCTATATGCAAAGAAAAACTTCAGAGAAAAAATTGTGAAATAATGATAAGAAGAGTGATTTACGTGTGTATGTAGGTTTTGGAAAATAAAATATATCGCACGTTTTATGCAATAGGGATTTAACTCAAAAAAATTCTTTTTTGGAAAAACGCAAATAAAGTTTTATAATTTCAAATAGTTTCCTTCTACGGCTAACTACAAAATCACTTCTATTTCTGCCATTTTTTTCTTTTTGATTATTTTATAAGACTAGACTCAAAGGCACTAACCAGTTATTGAAATATATGGCAAAATCCCAGAAATCGAAAATTTCGAGTTAAATCCCTATTCCATAAAACGGGCGATATTTTCAGCCAAGAATAATAATGCATTTTCTGAAGTTGATAATTATTGTTTGACTACTATAAAAAATCAACTAACGAATTATGAATGTGTATTACCAACAATTTACCATTTCAGTAAAAACTTTCGTCTCAATAAAGACGCATTCAAATAAATATTGTAGGTGGTGGAAGGCCGGCTTCAGTATAATGCGCCCGCCGGATTTATTTTCAAACCACTAAGAATGTTTCAGTGAATCCTTCAGGAAAAGTTCTGTGAATGATATGACTGTAATCTCTCCAGATCTAACTCCAGAAAGGGAGTTCTGTCGGCTGAGGGTTACTTTTCAAAGCGCGGCGGCCTTCGCAATGCATAAGGGTGCTCTACGCAAAAACACTGTGTTATTAATGAACTATAAGTTTCCGCAAGATTTCGTTTGCATTTTAGTGATCTATCGCAAAAAAAAAAAAAGAAAAGAAAAATTCCGGTGCCGGGGGGTACATTGTTATTGAAATTTTGCCCTGTTTTTGTATGCAATTTGCTTTTATGTATGTAGTTCAAAAAAATTCTATGAAAAACAGAAAAAAGGACAAGGTAAAGATTTCTTTCACGCAAAATTAAGACTTTTTTATTTTCAGCCTCTAATTAAATTTACGCTTGTTTACTTAAAGTAAAAGGATTGCTATGATCTCTCAAAAACTTTTTTCGTTCAGAGAAATCCTTTGCTCCTCTTTCTCTACAAATAAAGCTGCTATCGCAATATAATCCATTATTTTATTATTTAAATAAATTGTTTTTAGTAAAATAAAATAAAAATGTATTTGGTTTTATCAAAAAGATAAGAAACCTGAGAAAAACCCGCTCAATTTCGCATCAGCACTTGGTAACGCTAATTCGAACATAGTTCATATAGTTGGCAACACTTAACTTCGAACCGACGGGGTAGCTGATACGATTTTCGACGAGTTGGGCACCGTGGCTTTCGGCATTTCGGTAGTTCGTTCGTTGTTCGTGATACTGGCATAAATCACAGTGTAAAATCAGGATGATATTTAATATTTCGTTAAAATAATGAAAAAAGAAGATGAATGCCGGAAAAATAATTAATAAAAAATTACAAAAAAAAAATGTTTGGTTCGCCATAACTCCGTCACTTTAACGTCGATTTTAATTATTTTTGCTTTGGTGGAAATGATATTTCATCCTCTGCAAACGTAACATAAAAACTGGTAATAGCGAAGAAATTGACAGACTTGTAAGAGTATTTTTTTTTTCTTAGCTCAAAAACTGAAACTTTAAAATATTTCGAAAACTGTTTCTTTCAAAAAATCTACAAAACTGGAACCGCCTTTTATTCAGTATGCAAATGTATAAATCAAAACATTTTGTAAATATGTACACACTAAATTCATACAACTTTCAATAGCTGGTACTCTGAAATAGCAATGTGCAATATGGGGGTGTGTAAAGGTTGTAAAACTATCGATAGTACACATTACCATCGATAGTTTTTGATAGTTTTGAAAAAACCATCGATGGTCTTCGATAGTCTGAAAAAAATAAAATATCGATACTATTGATAGTGCCATCGATAGTTTCCCAACTCTATCACTTACTACATATGTTTTGATTTGTTTAAAATATATGTATCTATTTATTTGTGTATAAACAAAAGTTTAAGAAATTAATATAAACGTGATAAATAAAATAAATAAAGCGATGATCACCCCGCTCCTCCTGGTGGACCCAAAATTCTCCTGCCCCCTTGCGACGTATGGATTGTTTTTCGTAAGAGCAACCAGCTTTTGGAACTGCTGTGGTGTTGTGCGTTTCATCCTGAAGTTTAAAAAAAATGATACACTCTCTTTTGTTTTCTTTAATGCTATTAAATACTCACTTTTAAATAGTTTCTACTTTCTTTTTTTTAGTTTTTTTTACCGAAATAAATGCAAAGACGTGCAAAAGCGAACAAATTAGACATTCGCCAGATTTTGACAGATCTAGCGAAGCGAATTAAATTTTTTCGCTACCGGCAATTCGCAAAATTCATTTCCGTCACTCATTCGCAATTTGTCGGCGAATTCGCTGCAGATTCGCATCCCACAATTCGAGACCGCGAAGTTCGCCTAAATTTTCATTCGCTTCGCAAGTGACAATATACGTAGTAACGTATGCGGAATGAAATGTGAACTCGTTTTGAAAATTGGTTAAAATAATTTAAACTTTACATGGGAAAAACAAAGTATGCGAAAATTAACTATACTATTACAGTAATAATTTCCCAAAAGCTTAGCTATCTATGTATAGCACAGTCACAATAATGTCATTGAACGAAGTTGAGCGTAGAAAATTAATTTGTAAATTTTTGTTAGAAAATCCAAGCAAGGCAAAAAATGAGGTTTTTCGCCATTTTTTTGCAATGGGATTCAAGAAAACTTTTATTTATAAAGTGATAACGGATGCTGGCAATGGAAAAACTATGGAAAGAAAACCTGGATCCGGAAAAAAATGTGCACTGCAGAACTGTAAAATAAGGTCCAAGTTGAAAAGTGAAATTGTAGGCCGAACGGCTAAATCGTATCGGAGACTAGCACAAAAATATAAAGTGAGTGATAAAACAGTAAAGAAATATATAAAAGACATGGGAGTGATAAAGTGCAAAAAAAACTGTGCCACAGGCATCAGAAAATCAAAAGAAAACCATTAAACTTCGCTTACGCTCACTTTCCCAAAAATTGTTCTCTACAAGATCATCAAACATTTGCATAATGGATGACGAAAGTTATTTCACTGTGGAGGATCATGAATGGGTGCCAAAATATTACTTTAAACTTCCCAATGTCAAACCAGATGAAAGCGTTACCCAAAAAACCAAAACTAAATTCCCAAAGAAAGTTTTGTTGTGGCTAGCAATAAGTGAACGCGGCATCAGCGGGCCCGTATTTTTTAAAACTGGTTTAGCTGTGAATGCGAACGTTTATATCGAAAAATGTCTTCCGCAACTTAAAATGTTCATTGACAAATATCATAAACATGATAGAACAATTTTTTGGCCGGACCTGGCATCTGCACACTATGCCAAGGCAACATTGACTGCCTATGAAAAATTAAATATAAAGTTTGTACCCAAGGACCAGAATCCTCCTAATGTACCACAATTGCGGCCAATTGAAACATTTTGGGCCAATTTGAAAAGGAAGGTATATGGCAATGGATTTAAGCCCAAAAATATTGATTCTCTGATTTTAAAAATCAAAAGGGAGATCGCGAAAATCGATACAATAGGAATTCAGGAAGCAATGCGCAAAGATCCGCAAAATATAAGGAAGGCTGATCGCTACGGGCCCAATTTTTTTTTGTAAAATATGTTAGAAGTGTAGATATAAACATATGTGAAATTGAACTTTGTTGAATAATAAATACTTGTCCTGTCGCTGTTGCTACAACTGTTCGTATTTCATTCCGCATATGTTAAACAAACTTTGCCCACCTGTCCTGGTCTTATTCTTACCAATACATGAAATTAATAGAAGATGATCCAATAAAACTTTTTTCAGTACATTGTTTTGTTTTATTTATTTATTAGCCATTTATTCTTGTTCAAAAAATTAATATATTAACCAGAGACCATAACAATTATAACAAATAAATATAAAAATCACTTGATAACAATTATTGAGCAATGGAAAAATTTTTCCATCATCAATAATAATTACTCAAAGATCGATATTTTTTCGATCAGATCATAATTGTTATGAGCAATTGATATTTTTTTCGATGTCCCATAACAATTTCTGGATGATGGATATTTTTTAGATCAGCTCATAATTGTTACTAGCAATTTAAATTTTTTCGATCTTCCATAAGAATTACTGGATGATGGATATTTTTTAGATCAGTTCATCGAAATATATCGTAGTCCAAATAAAACCTGGGGCCATCCCCTTTCGTTTGATAGCCATATTGTAGGGTTATATTAATGTTCTTGGGCAATCACAGTTATCGATAAATTTATCGAAATATATCGAAGTCCAAATGAAACCTGGGGTCATCCCCTTTCGTTTGATACACATATTGTAGTGTAATTTTAATGTTTTTGGGCAATCACATTTTAAACGACAATGCGACTAGAACGCATAGTCGTATTTATGTTGCTTTGACTCTTGCTAGTCAGCAATTCAAACCCTGCATGGAATAGTTACCGTTTGTTTGGTGCCTAGTGGTCACATTTCAAATTTTCAATAAACTATCGATAGTTCAAACGATAGTCGAAAACCATCGATAGTGTAAACGATGTTCAGAAACCATCGATAGTGACGATAGTGCCATCGATAGTTTCCGACCACTACCATGTAGGTATGAAGATATCCATCGAATAAAACTGGGTTGAAGACCTATTAGACCAAATTTACGGATGAGCAATGAATGACATACTTTGTCAAAAGCTTTACTAAAATCCGTGTAGGGGTATTATAAAAGACTCCTTCCAAACTAATGGGAAAACACCTTTTTTTAGAGACAAGTTAAATAAGGCTGTTAGGGGCTTGTAAATATTTTCAGCACACTTTTTAAGAAAGCAAGCCGGAATGAGATCCGGTCCACATCTAATACCATGTTTACATATAACGAGATTATCAGTAAATCTCGATTCGCCAATCTACCCGTTTACGTATACACACAGAGCTAAAATACCACCTAAAATGACCTATAAATTAGAACAAAGTTTAGCGGATGTCTCTATGCTTTCTCTCCAATAAGATGCCCGTCTTATTGTGACTGGGTGTCTCATTTTAATAAAACTAAGTAGATAATCTGTAAAACTAATATGAAAACCTTTTCAATATAATTAAGAAGATGACCCGTGGATTTTAGATGAAATCATTTTCAGTAAAATTTAATAGATAACCTATTAAAATAAGATGAAAACCTCTTATATAAAATTAAGAAGATGATTCCTAGAATAAATATGGAAACCTTTTCACATAAATTTAGCAGATAACCTGTAAAATTAAGACGAAACCCTGTTTAATATTATTAAGAAGAGAATCTTGATTTTCATTAGAAACTCCTCTTAATTGTAATAAGCCGATGATCTTACCAATTTGAAATGATTGCCACCTGAATTTAAATACATTACTTTCTGAAAGTAAATAGCACACTTTTTTTAAACTGTTTTTTTATTTAATCATACACGATTAACTTATAATTATAATACGATCAAGTACTTACATTAGGGTGGGTCAATTTGTATGGGCGGAACCTAAGCCATAGTGTTCCTAGCAAATTCGGATTCTGCATTAAATTCTATGAAAAAAAGTCTTATAGAGCATGCCTCTAAAATCATCATTTGAGCAAACTCAATGGCAGTTGAAAGACTGAAATATATACTTTAAGCAGCTGTTCTTAGCTTTTTGATTGATGGAAAAATGTTGATCCTACACTACGCCAAAATTAGCGCAGAAACAGCAATTTTTGCATCTTAATAATCTTTAGGCCAGGATATCTCGGAAACTAGATCTACCACAAGCAAGTATATGTGATATTCGGAATCAGAATAAGATTCTACTTTAGAAAAGTGTTACTTTATTGTTCTTAGTCAAAAATTGTGGAATTTGGATATTTTTATTTTGCGTTTAAACGAGTGGAAGTTGTTTAGAAACATGCTTTTTTTTCAACAAAACCGCAACAGCGAAATCCAACTTTTATACATTATTAAACGTGTTTAAAGTGACAAACAAAATGAAAAAGAAAGTAAAGCGATAACGTTAAAATTACTGGTTGAATTTAAAAGAGTATGGGTTGCTATACTTAAAACAATTCTACATAAACTTCAATCGAAAATGGGCAAGCTCAAAATTGATTTTAGAGGCATGCTCTAGAAGATTTTTTTTCATAGAATTTAATGCAGAATCCGTTTGCTAGGAACACTATGGCTTAGAAAATTGACCCAGCCTAACTTACATATATATTAAGTATAAGAATATACTTAACATATTTGCCTATAACTTTTATAATACTTGTATATATTATACTTTGACACAAATTGATGGTGGGGGCGGAATAATTCACACACAGAACAAAAGACCACTATCCTTATAGCAAGACCTCCAAACCGTTTTGCTGCCTGAGGTCAAATTTTTTATAGCCATTTTAATTTTGCGAAATTTTGTCTGAGGGATTTTTAGTAAATAAAAAAAGAGTTAAATATAAATTTTAATATAAGACGGTGATCGGCGCTGTTTCCATTTCGGGTCAGCCGGCTAGAGAACTGCGCATTTGTTTTCTCTGCCTGTGCACGCATACATACTTATGTATGTATGTTAAGACGTTAATGGAAAATTTTGGATTAGGTACATAATAAGAGCTCTTTTAAAATTAAAAAGTTCTCCCTTTTAATTTCTTAAACATGTTATTGCACACATAAAAAGTGGCTGATGCAATAACTGTTATGCATAATTCTAGTATGCACGAGTATATACATACCTATGTACATTAGGCCGTCTCGCCTTATAGGGACGCAAAAATAAAGTTCGCCGTACGCCCTCGCATATGATGTCTTTTTGGAAAACATTTCCGGAAAAGTTTTTTATTTTTTTTTTTGGACGCCGCTAGATGTCGCTAAAATTTATTTTTCTCATATCTTCGGTATTAATAGTCCGATCTCTAAGTTTAACACATCAGTGTCTTTGGCTTGAAATTACGCCTTATACTATAGAATATTATTAACCCTATGTGCGTCATTGGGGTCACTACCACCCAGTACTTAGTTTATACCACCCTAATGCAATTTTTTATGCCTACATGTTAAACGTAGTCTAAAATCATTAATCTTCTGCAAAAGAAGTATTTCGATTGCTTCAGTAGAACCCGAAATAAAACACGTTCAACATTCCGTGGAATAAATGTTTTTCGCTTCCTTTGGTCCTTTAGGTTCATTTTACAAAGATTTCTTCTGAGGAGACCCCTACTGAAATTTTATGGCGAATAATTTTCTAGAACATTTTAACCCTCTAGCACCGCCAATAAAAGGTTATTTTAAAATGTTCTAGAAAATTATTTGGCATCAAATTTTACTAGGGGTCTCCTCAGAAAATTTTTCTGTAAAATTAACCTAAAAGACCAAAGAAACCGAAAAACCTATATTCCTCGGAATGTTGAACGTGTTTTATTTCGGGTTCTGCGCAAGCGATCGAAATACTTATTTTGCAAAAGATTAATAATTTTTGACTACGTTTAACATGCAGACATAAAAAAGGTACATTAGGGTGGTATAAACTAAGTACTGGGTGGTAGTGACCCCAATGGCGCACATAGGGTTAATAATATTCCATAGTATAAGCCGCCCTTTCAAGCAAAAGACAGTGGTGTATTAAACTTAGAGATCGGACTATAAATACCGAAGATATGAGTAAAATAAATTTTAGCGACATCTAGCGACGTCCAAAAAAAAAATTAAAAAATTTTCCGGAAATGTTTTCCAAAAAGACATCATATGCGGGGGCGTACGGCGAACTTTCTTTTTTGCGATACGGTCTAATGTACATATGTACGTATGTTAAGATGTTTATAGCAAAATTTGAATTAATAAGGGCTCTTTTAAAAATAAAAAGTTTTCATTTTTAATAAATTCAAAAAGGTTCTAGTAAATATTAGAGGATGTCCTTATTGATTTGCTTTATAAAAATTTTCTCATAAAAACAAGCAGATTTCTTCTAACAATTTAATTTTTTTGACAAAATGACATACAAAATTAATAAACAAGAAGTTATCTCCTCGTTTTCAGACGATATCCTTTTAAATAAATTTAAGAAGAAATTCAAGCTAAAATCTAGAAGATTTTCCAGCAAAAATTTCTTCAATTTTGTCCCCTCTCACTCTCCTCGGCCATGTAGCATTTTTAGATGGCAGTCTCTTTGATATAGGTGAACTTTTTGGCTCTGTGCAACCAACTAGATTCACTGCGAAATTGACAATCACCTGTCATTATAGTTTTTGACAAATTTATTTTATTAATATAAATTGCTTTCCCTCTGTTTTTCATAATCGCGCCTTTTTAAATATTTATTAAGGCCATGGAAAGGAGACAACGGGCTTTGAATTGTTTAATTGCACAACTGGCAATGTACAAAAATCCTCTGCTACACATTTGCACCGCCATGTCCGCAAACACATGGGAGTTCCCCCTATTTCCGCGAATTTGCGGCAGCTTCTCCTCCCACAAGTGGAGCAGAAGCTCAATTTCCTCCTTCGACCACAGATTTTTTTTTCTTGTAAATGGATGAAAAGATATGTATTATTTAAAAAAAATATATTTTTAAAGCAAAATAAACCTTTTTCCTTGCCCGCGCTAATTTTGTTTACTTTTCGGTTTGACGTTTCTCTCCAATTCGTAACAAAAAACTATCGATAACACCAAAAATACAGGGTTGCATTGACAAAACTATCGTCATAACCTCGAGATTGATTTTAAATCGCGAATTTTGGGTAGCGGATTTTTATATGGCAAACCTCGAATTTCAATCGAAGATTTTGTGTCAACCTCGAAAAAAGTAGATAATCTCGTATATGTAAATGGCCTATAAATGACCCTTTTAAGATTTTTAATGAGTTTGAGACTACTTCCGGAGATATAACTGAGATATGAGTTAAATTGGATGGGATAAGTCTCTACTTTTAGGAAAGTCCATAGAATAATTCGAGCTAAAAAATTTTGCGAACATGTTAGCAATAAGTTGGCTGTCAGAGGACGCAGTGTTATTATAATTCATGGCGGACGGAAAACTATGAACTCTACGTTTTGAGTTGACGAAGTTATATAATGATTTGGGATCGTAAACCAGTTTTTTCTTCATTTTTCATAAGTATGATTTGTAACATTTTTTGTTTAATTCCATGTAGCTATGCCGCAAGACTGAGTACATGACGTAATCTCTATGAAGACCAGATTTTTTGTATAACTTAAAAAAGCGTGACTTTTTATTTTTTTAATTTTTTAAGCTCTTTGGTGAACCATAACTGTGTTTGTTCTTCATTGACACTGCGTTTAGGAACATACTCTTGAAATAGGTTATAGATGGTGATATTGAAATGTTCTACACAAAGGTCAATATCGTCTACATAGTTTGGCCAGGGAAAGCGTGACAGCTCTTTATTTATTTTCCTGAAGTTCGCCTTTGCAAAAACAAATTGAAAAGCAAGAAATATAAATAAAAACTATATAACAACCGTTATACGAATTTGAAACCACATAGAATGGACATTTTTTGCCACACTTTCGTTAATTTTTCCATAATACGCAAAAATAAAATCTATTTCAAAATAAATTCGTAAACGGGAATAAGGATGAATGTTTGTTCGTTTGTCCCCTATGCACGCCAAAACTGACTGCCTGATCACATTCAATCGTGGACCCAGATGGCCCCCAAATATTTTTTAGCAATATTGGTATCAAAATATAGTAGTAATCAGGATTCCAATATGCAACTAATCTTATTTCGATACCTAAACCGATTTAAATTATATAGACCGATATGTGGACCCGGATGGCCATGGAAAGTTATTGATAAGGACGGGAGAGAGGGAGAGTATTATAGGGATGGAAGAAATAGAGGGAACGGGAGATTCAGTGGTAGGGAGACTGATAGGGAAGGGATTGGCATAGTGTGATTTGTCGTAGCGAAGTGGGACGGGTATTTGCTGGTATACATATATGTACATACTTTTATTAAAAAAGAATTCATCCATTTTGTGAAAGTTTTCTTCTGTATGTGCAGACGTTCTTCCTGCAGCGTTTTAATGCGCTCATTCTCAAACTTAATGATGCCATCGCGTTGGTGTATGGTGGCATCTCTGCTGTGATTTTGTACCGGCAACGAGTAACCCCCAGGTTCATATTGGGATGCTGAAAAGAAGAAAGAAAAATATACAATTGTTTCAAATTAACCTTTTTATTATAATTTATTCTTATGAATTTATACGGGAGAAAGCACCATGCAGTCTCACAATATGAACGGTAATATGGTAGCAACTGGAGGATGGCTTCGTGTGGAAAGCTTCTGACTGCCATCCACCTGGGGTGGCCAGAGCGATTCTTTTACATGGGGAGCAGGCAGCTCACGACTTCCTCGCAGTGTCCTCTGACATGGCTGTCACCTGATCGAAAAACGCGAAATCAGATCGATCACGTCATGATCGACGGCAGACCCAGCTCCAGCATCCTAGACGTGCGCACAAAATCGACTCGGACCATTATCTTGTGGTAGCCAAGGTACTCGCCTCTGTGCAGCAAAGAATGTGCCAATAGGGAAGCAAGGAAAGTTCGAAGTCGAAACACTGTACATGACGCAGACAGCCAACGAATACCCCACCCGGCTCTCACTCCTGCTCTCCGCCAAACAATGTATCCGAGGAATGGGAGCGCATCGCTCGTTCACTTCGTACCGCCGCTGAGGAAACTATTGGATACCAGCGAGCCCGCGGAAAAAACACCTGGTACGATAAGAAATGCCACGACGCCTCGGAAAGAAAGAACGCCGCCTACAAGGCTACATTGCGTGCGGGCGCAACACGAAGCGTATGAGAGCACTATCGGACGGCTAAGAGGGAGGAGAGGCGCCTTTTTCGAATGAAGAAAAGGGAGGCTGAAAGGCGCTAGTGTGAAGAGCTTGAGATGCTGGCGGGTAGGAATGATGTTCGAAAATTTTATCAAAAGTCAGGCGAATGACTGAAGGTTGGAGTGTACTTAAGTTGTGGAGGGATCACTTCTCCTCCCTGCTAGATAACGGCAACAGTGAAATTGCGGAAGGAGAATATGTGCGACCCGAATCCACACAGCAGATGATGGTAGGTATGTTCCACCACCCGATCATCACGAAGTGCGAATAGCAATGTCTCGGCTTAAAAACAACAAAGCCCCGGGCGCTGACGGCTTACCAACCGAGCTATTCAAACATGGCGGCGAAGAGTTGATAAGGGGCATGCATCAACTCCTATGCAGAATATGGTCGGACGAGCACGTGCCTGACGATTGGAACTTAAGTGTGTTCTGCATATAAGGTCTTAGCAAGTGTATTGTGCGAAAGACTGAAGCCCATCGTCAACAATCTGATTGGACCCTACCAGTGAGGCTTCAGACCTGATAATTCTACCATCAACCAGATCTTCACAATACGCTAAATACTGGGAAAAAAACCCATGAAAAAGGAACCGACACACACCATCTCTTTGTCGATTTTAAAGCCGCTTTTGATAGCACGAATAGGAATTGCCTATATGCCGCAATATCTGAATTTGGTTTCCCTACAAAAGTTATACGGCTATGCCAAATGACGCTGACAAACACTACCAGCACCGTCAGAATTTGGAAAGACCTCTCCGAGCTGTTCGAGACCAAACGAGGTTTCAGACAAGGTGACTCCCTCTCGTGTGACTTCTTCAACTTGATGCTGGAAAAGATAATACGAGCTGCAGAACTCCACCGTGCAGGAAGCATCTTATACCACAATAGTATGCAACAAGCTGGCGTACGCTGATGACATCGACATCATTGGTAGTAACACGCGCACCGTATGTTCTGCCTTCTCCAAGCTGGATAAAGAGGCTAAGAAAATGGGTTTGGCGGTCAACAAGGATAAGACGAAGTACCCCCTATCACCCCACAAAGAAACAGCACGCCTTGACAGCCACGTCAATGTTAATAGCTACAAATTCGAAACTGTTAAGGACTTCGTCTATTTGGGAACCAGCATTAACACCGAAAATAATGTCAGCACTGAAATCCAACGAAGAATCACTCTTGCCAATAAATGCTACTTTGGCTAAGCAATCAATTGAAAAGTAAAGTCCTCTCTCGACGAACCAAAATCACACTCTACAGGACACTCATCGTTCCAGTCCTCATCTACGGCGCAGAAGCATGGACTATATCAAAAGCAGATGAGATGGCGCTTGGAGTATTCGAGAGGAAAGTTTTTCGGAGGATTTATGGACCTTTGCGCGTTGGCGAGGGCGAGTATCGACGGAGATTTAACAATGCGCTGTACGATCTGTACGCAGACATCGACATTGTTCAACGAATAAAGATCCAGCGGCTCCGCTAGGCAGGTCATGTCGCGAGAATGGATGAAGGTGCTCCGGCCAAGAAAGTATTTCTCTCGAAACCCGCTGAACGCAGAAGAAAGGGGAGACCTGCATTGGGAAGATCAGGTGGACGGTGATGTTGACTCCCTAGGTATTCCCAAATGGCGCCACGGTGCACGAAACAGCGCGCTATGTTGGACTCGGCCAAAATCGTCTAGACGGTTACGTGCCAACTAAGTAAGTATGGTAGCAACCAGACCTGGGTAATATCGAGTACCAGTACAATTTAAATGAATTGTACTGGTACTGGTACTTGCATTCCCAAATTTTCAAGTACTAGTACAAGTAGAAGTACAAGGAATTGAAAAAGAATTGAAGTTTTAGCAAATACTTCAAAGTAATTGAAAAGAATTGAAAGTACTTGAAGTATTTGCTAAAACTTCCATTCTTTTTCAATTCTTTGTACTTGTACTTGTACATAAAAATACAACAATAATGTTGAGCGAGTAAAGGTGGCAAAAGAAAAGCGACCAAAAAAAAGTTCACCTGCGTACCAGGCCGTGATTAGGTGAGTTGGTTAGCGTGTCGCTACCATTAACACCTTCTCACGGTGGGTCTAAGTTCGATTCCCGGCTTGATCCCGAAAAGAAGTCTGATGATGAAGAATTGGGTTTCTTCGAAATAGCTATCACTTCTACCATCGTGATAAAGTGTTTTTAAGTGTAGAAAAATCAAATACGCACCACGCTAAACAAGTCTGTGATACTTGTCATATTTCTACTCGTTGTTACTCAGTAGGAAAAACAAAAAGGAGCACACCTCGAATTGGGAGAGAAGCTCGGCCATAAAACTCGTCAGAGTTATAATAGCGCCATTGTATTATTATTATTATTAGGGGCATTTCAGTTATTACATCTGGGTCTGGGTTAAGATAAATTTTTACTGAAACAATCCGGCTCATAATGAAAATTGGCTGCACTTGAAAAGAACTAAAAAGAAGAAGAAACATATACAACATATACCCAGCAGTAAAAATCTGAAATGAATCCTTTATGAATCACTGATGAAATTCATCATGAAGAGGCATCAGTGAATACTTTCATATAAAGGCTGCTGAATTTTTTCAAATAAATGGTTTGCTTTCCTCATGCCTATATGACTCCGTTCGGAGTCGGCATACAACTGTCCAATGGTAGGAAAAACAAAAGGAGCACACCTCGAATTGGGAGAGAAGCTCGGCCATAAAACTCGTCAGAGTTATAATAGCGCAAAAACAATTCTTGTGTACGTTGAAAAGAGACAAATACTCCCTCAAAAACAATTTGATTGACTTTAAACTAAATGAAAATAACTATTTAAAAATTACGAAATACAAGCTGGCTCGTGGGTTTATAACCGCCTAGATGATATTTCGTTTGGTTTTTTCAATATAGCTTGCACGCTTGCACCAACGCAAAACGATAGTGATGAATATTCAACAACGAATGATCAATGATCATTTAGCAGTGAAACAAATTTACTGCAGGGTATATGTATATATATGTATACATACACAAATGTCACTTTTCAGTTCTGCCAAATCAGCACGGAAAAAACAAATCGAACAGGGCGGGTCAGAAATTGAACCAGCAATTTATCTGGTTTAATCGCGCTGAAATCTTTGTTGTTGCATTTACATGCAAAGATTTTTATCTGGGTTAGGATCACCGTATGTGAAACACGGCTAAAGTTACTCAGTGATACGAAAATTGTGTAAGTCCAAAATTTTTACATGAACAGAAAATTTTTTTTCATTTTGAAATTTTTTTGTTGGGGGTAAGTGGAAAAAATTTTTTCAACAACCATTTACAGTGAAGGTTGCGTGTAAAGCTATTTCACGAAAAACCATTTTCGATCATCAGCACTCTTTTTATTTTTTGTTTTTGTCTCTCCTACAAAGTTTGAAAAAAGGACTTACACAATTTGCACTCGAAGCTAGCGATATACATATATTACTTTGACACAAATTGATGGTGGGGGCGGAATAATTCACATACAGAACGAAAGACCACTATCCTTATAGTAAGACCTCCAAACCGTTTTGCTCCCTGAGGTCAAATTTTTTTATAGCCATTTTAATTTTGCGAAATTTTGTCTGAGGGATTTTTTAATAAATAATAAAAATAGGTAAAAAAACTTTTTAAGTTAAACGGTTTTATGTTATACATACATTGCAATGTTTAAGATAAATGTACTAAAAACCAAAAAATAATAAAATAGATACAGTCGTGGGAATTATAAACATTTGCATAGACTAGACTAAAATAAAACCGTGGGGCACGTCAATTGTCTACAATCGTTGATTAAAATGTTTGTTTTGTAATGTTACACTATAATTAGGCAGTTGTTCAACCGACAACGATGGACGTGTGATAAGTAGGGCTAGAATGTGGAAAAAAGCTAGCAAGCTCGATTATAAGCGAGTTTTAGGGTTTCATAGTGGTGAGCGAGTAGTACTTTTATCATATGTTTTGTCGATTAAAGACAAACTACGAGCAGTGAAACGATTCCTCGTGTGAATGTCCAACGATAAACTAGTTGAAACATCTCTTTTATTAACATGGTGTGTATAACTATTGGAATTTCCATGAGCAAGAAAATAGTAAGTATTTTCCTCACCGTCTGCGGGCCAACTGCCTAACGACGAATTAAACGATTCTTCTATCGCACATTAAGTCGATAATTTGTAGACAATTGACGTGCCCCCCGGTTTTATTTTAGTCTAGTCTATGCAAATGTTTATAATTCCCACGACTGTATGTATTTTATTATTTTTTGGTTTTTAGTACATTTATCTTAAACATTGCAATGTATGTATAACATAAAACCGTTTAACTTAAAAAGTTTTTTTACCTATTTTTATTTTCTAGTTTTTGGTTTTTATTTCGCATTCTGTTTAATTCATTTAGTGCTTCATTATTGCAAGGTTTCTTGCCCGTTAGTTTATTGCAGTCCAACGCCTCTATAGCGACCCACGCGCCACCTATCGGAAGTTTTTTTTAGGAAAATATTTCCTTTCAAGGTAGTAATACATGTTCCGAATTTCAGCCAAATCGGACCATAAATGCGATTTTTGTAAATATAGCGACCCACGCGCCACCTATCGGAATTTTTTTTTCATAATATTGCATTGTCATTGGGGTTATACATGCGTGCAAAATTTCAGATCAATCGGTTGACAGGAAGAGGGTGAAATTTGAATTACTAAATTTGACCCAAGAATAAAGAATAAATAATAAAGCAAACGGGGTGAGCTAAATAAAACCGTTTAAAAAAGAGTTAAATATAAATTTTAATATAAGACGGTGATCGGCGATGTTTCCATTTCGGGTCAGTTCAGGCTTGCCATAATTGTTTCACCCCAATGCCTGACTAAAGCGAAATGAAAATAGCCTAAAGCTAGAAAACCATAAAATTCATTCAAGTATATTTAGCAGTCTAAAAATCACAAGTTTGTATATGTAAATTTATCACATTTAAAAAACAATTCACAATTCTCTGATATTTTTTTTGTCAAATTGTCTTTTTATGCTTATTAATTCTATTAGATTCTTCTGTTGATGACTTATCTAAATTATGTTGAAGGAAATAGCACCAAAAGCACAAGTATAAATGAAAAGTAATTGTGACAATTCCAAGAAACGGGGTTATATATTGCACCAGAAATTTATCTGGTTTTATTGTCCTAAAATCGTAGTTATTGCATTCGCATGTAAAATTTTTTATCTGGTACAGGATCGGCGTTAAATGAAACAGGGCTAAAATAAATTACTCAAAAGCGTACACGGTGGGCAGGAAGCGACGATAGGTTGCATGAAAATGTCGACAAAAACGGAAAGTGGGATTGTGTTATGTGATGTTTATAGATGAAACATCCGTTGAAACTAAAATTCGATCTGCTCGTTTTTCAAGGAGTTTGCAAGTTTTTGTTTTTTTTTTTTTTTGAAAGGATCAAATATTGACGAAATCGAAAATTCGCCAAAGTCCAAATTTTTTCGATTTCAGTACATTATCTGGTAGCTAAAGGATACAAGAAAAGATATTAAAATGAAAACAGGACACCTGTAGTGGAAAAATCCAATGTGAACAGGACCTAAAGGATAACCACTGAAATATAAAATAACACAAAAGGTACCCACTTTAATTTGCGTATAACTCCTAAAATGTTAACTCTACGTGAAAATTCCTTGATATGTTTCATTCAGAATAAATCGCTAATTTTGATATTTGGTTGCTTTTGATTTTGAGCAATA
This sequence comes from Urophora cardui, assembly GCA_960531455.1. Taxonomy (NCBI): domain Eukaryota; kingdom Metazoa; phylum Arthropoda; class Insecta; order Diptera; family Tephritidae; genus Urophora; species Urophora cardui. Next base: position 86,515,226 of record OY482673.1, on the reverse strand, counting down.
TGAAATCAGCACAAAATGAAAATCAGTCAAAATTGTTCATTTTGAACTCAGGCCGCTTTTGATTTTGAGCAATATGAAATCAGCACAAAATGAAAATCAGGCCAAATTCTTCATTTTGAAATCAGGCCGCTTTTGATTTTGAGCAATATGAAATCAGCACAAAATGAAAATCAGGCAAAATTGTTCATTTTGAAATCAAGCCGCTTTTGAGTTTGAGCAATATGAAATCAGCGCAAAATCAAAATCAGGCAAAATTTTTCATTTTGATATCAGGCCGCTTTTGATTTTGAGCAATATGAAATCAGCGCAAAATCAAAATCAGCCAAAATCGTAATTTTAAAAAGCGACAAATATCAAAATCAAATAAAATCTAACATTCACGACTTTTGCTAATTCGACCTGCAGTTTTTTAAACACTGCTTAAAATAGCACCATAAAAAAAACGTACTTTTTTTGTAATTTTCACTTTAGATGCACCAAAGCACTGCAGGTACATCAAAATTGTATATTAAAGAAATATTGCCTTATTTATTCTGAATGAAACATGTTTTAAGGAACTTTCACGTAGAGTTATCATTTTAGTAGATACACGCAAATTAAAGTGGGTACTTTTTGTGTTATTTCATATTTCAGTGGTTATCCTTTAGCTCCAGTTCACATTGGATTTTTCCACTAGAGGTGTCCTGTTTTCGTTTTAATACCTTTTTTATCCTTTAGCTACCAGGTAATGTACTGAAATCGGAAAATTTTGGACTTTGGCGAATTTTCGATTTCGTCAATATTTGATCCATTAAAAAAAAAAAAACAAAAAATGTGGATATCCTTTAAAAAGGAGCAGCTCGGATTTTAATTTCAACGGATGTTTCATCTATAAACATCACATAATACAACCCCACTTTCCTTTTTTGTCGACATTTTCATGCAACCTATCGTCGCTTCCTGCCCACCGTGCGTATGTGAACGCACGTAATTTCGGCTAATCAACATAATTTAAAATGTAGTCTGAATGCCAGCGTTGCCGTTGAAAAACTTTCGTGGTGGCTAGATTTGATTTAATTTGTGGCTAAAAATGGCTAAAAAATTTGGTTCGTGGCCAAAAATGGTGGCTAAAAAATTTTGTTTCAAATTAGCATGTTTTAAATTTATTTTTCAAATTCAGGCACAAAAGTATTGCATGCAATATAAGGAAAAAATCATAGATTTGTGTAAAAATAAAATATTCATACAAACATAGTATGTACTCAACTATATCAAAAAAAAATTAGATATCACATTCAATATCTATCATTATGTTGTCATCACTAATTGAATCTTTCTCTTCATAAATTAATTCTTTCTTCATTAATTTAATGAGATCTTCTGTTATTTCAAATTCATTGCAACATTGTTTTACATTCTTTAAGCCATATCTTATTCATTAGGGAAAAGGTTCTTTCCACTTCGGCGTTGCTAAGTGGTAGAAGTAGCAAACAATATACAAAGTCAGTTAGATCCTTATACGGACTTTCATCGACAGCCTACTATTCCACTAGCGAGTATCAACAGGCATTTATCGGTAGTTGCGTTACTTGTTTTTTTTTTTTAACACTTAAATAGATTTGTGATAATCGCTGAATTGAATTAGCGTTACCACCTTCCTATGTGGAAAATTATGGTTCATTACAAGCGGTGGCTAAAAACGTGGCTAGTGGCAAAACCGAAATTTTGGTGGCTAAAAAAACACGGCGGTGGCTAAATCTAGCCACAAAATGGCTAAAACGGCAACGCTGCTGAATGCATGTCTGAATGTGCTTTTATGACACGGAATAAGAGAAAGAAAAGAAAGTTATCGATAATCGAACAAGACTTAAACTTACGCTGTGTTTACACTCGACAAGATTACATATCTAATGTTCATACGGCTTTGAATCAAACGAAATAAAAGGTCTGTTCGGTGAGTGCACTGAAAATGTAAAACAGTGTATTGCAGAACAACATCTGACAGTTGTCAGAGCAATTTAGTGCAAAGGCTTCAACGAACGAAAACTAACGAAAATGGTGATTTAGTACAAACCAGCTGATTTATGTAAACAAACAATTCTCAATGATCTAATTTATAGCTATTAAATTTACAAAAAATTTCCATATTTGATCGGATAACTTGCCAAATTCTTTGCTTTGTTTTCACTCGTAAACTTTTACCCAATTGCGGTTTGTGCTCCTTCAAAAAATTTATGAGCAATTTCGTTTGGTTGCCTACTCATTTGACTTTGACCACGCAATGAATATAATCTGCCATACAGGGAAGAAAACCCCATATTTTTTAAATTTACTTTTGGTTTTCTATTATTTTGCCGCCTTAACTATTAAAAACAGCTGTCTTCATATGCTGCACAAACTGACACTAGCTATGAAGATGGTGTAGTTTAGTGTAGTAAAGTGCAAGTTGGTGATAACTCAAAAAACTGAGTTCTGAACAGTTTAGTGCAAAAAAATGTTCATCGAACGCCTTTTTCTTATTTAGAGTACTCTAGTGCGTTCATCGAACAGACCTAAAATTTATACAAAATATCAATAGGTCTGTTTGGGTAGAATGCTATTAGCTTTGTTCGTTTACGGATATTTTTTGATGTTTTTCGAAAACTTTTAAAAACTAACGCTTTTTCTTAGTTTTTTACGCCAAATCTCCAACAGAAGAGAGCCGACTGAGAGAGAAAACTGACATTTTATTTTGTGAGAAGCTGTTGGATTCTGTTGGAGAAATTTTTGCCAACAGCAATTTTCCAACAGGAAAACAGCTGATCAAAGAACAGCTGACTGGAATTTTTGCCGGAATATATGTATATTAACGTGGCCGCTGTGGTGCAGTGGGGAGTGTTGTGGCCACTGCGGTGTGGCGGGCAGTGGCTAGTCTGCCATACCAGAGGTCGTGGGTTGGATCCCCAGCCTGGGTAGATGGAAAATTTTTATATAATGAACAACGATCCGATAACAATTAATTTTCCAGAGGGGTGGTCTCACAGATCACAAAAAAAAAACAAAGTACCACCTGCCAGACGCTTATAGTTCAGGAGTTATTCCTTGTTAAATTAATGTATGTATGTGTAGAACATCTTTCTGCGTTGGCGGCCTTCGGCCCCGCTTTAAAAAAATTACCCTCAGCCGGCAGAATTCTCTTTCTGGATTAATATCCATGGACCAATCCACAGCTGTTTTGTTTAGAACACCTTTTGCGTTGGCGGCCTTCAGTCGCGCTTTAAAAAAATAACCCTCAGTCGGGAGAATTCTCGTTCTGGAGAACTTAAATATTATAATTTAATAATAGTTGAAAGTGTTAAGATAAGATGAATAATATTTCCTGAAAGTTTCACTGAAACATTCCCAGTAGTTTGTAAATAAATGAAATTGTTTCATTATATACAAACTGAGCCTGGATAGACAACAAATTCTAATTAAAACCCAATTATTCGGATTTTAAAAATAGCGGTCACTCTAGGCTGTGGGTGGCACACCCTCCGAGAGTATTTCTGCAGTGGGTCGGCTTCAGTATAATGCGCCCGCCGTATTTATTTTCAAACCACTGGAACTTTCGGGAAATGTTCTATAGATGGTTACACTCCCGATCGCTCCGTAGATATAATTCGAGAAAGGAAATTTTGCTGGCTGGGGCTATTTTTCTAAAGCGCCGCCAAATGCCGCCAACGCAAAAGTCTGTTCTACTCAAAGGTACTGTGGATCGGTCCATAGAGGGTTATTTTTTTAAAGCATAGCCAGGGCCGGGTGCATTAAATTGAAATCTCTTCTGCGGAGCAGCAGAAACAAAGACATATTACGGTAGAAAACACTATGGACATGGGTACAAAGAAAAGCAATTGTTAGTGTGATCATTATTACAATGAAATCCTATTTATCAGATAGTGACAGCGAAAGTGATGTTGACTGTTTCAGGCAGAATTGTGTCCCCATTAGCATTTATATAGAACAAACAGTGCCGAATTATTGTAAGAGAGAGTTCCGGATGCATTTCCGAATTTCAAAATACCTTTTTGCGAACCTATGCGAACGATTTTTATATTGAGGAGCTTATTGCGGGGTGACAAAGACTATCTGACCAAAAAGAAACCCAAAAAGAATCAAGAGAAATTAAATAAGAAAAAAAACCACATTTTATTTAAATCTTTTGGTGTTATATAATTACATATATACATAATTAACAGCAATAATTTCCACCACTTTTATTATCATTTTAATTTTAATCCTTTTATGCAACTTTGAATTTGGGGCTAGTGAATGTAAATAAAAATCAGCTGTTTGCCAAAGCTGTTGAACTCTGCAAATTTTGTGTTCGTTTACCTCTTACGATATTTTTCTCCTGTGAGAGGAAAGATGACATTTTTCTCCAACACCTGACTGTTGGAGGGTGCTGAGTAAATGCTGTTGGAGAAAGTAAGCGAACAAAGCTATTTATGTCAAACTGAAGATGAAGGCAAAAGTTCAACAAACGCATTTTTGCGAAATGCTATTTAGTGTCAAAAATGACGCTTCGGCCATCGTTTTTTCGATATTTTCATGCATCATATTGTTGCTTACCGCCCACCGTGCACAGCTAGCGCTTATTTCAGCTCTAATTCTTTTTAATATTAACGTATAGATATGTAAGAATGAGAATTGGATCATTAGATTAAAATATTTACATAAACTAGAAAAATATTTGAACTTAAAATAGCACCATAAAAAAAGTACTTTTTTTTGGAAATTTTCACTTTAGATGGACCAAAGTGCATTAACCACTGCAGGTACATCAAAATTGTATATCAAAGAAATATTCCTTTATTTATTCTGAATGAAACATATTATAAGGAATTTTCACGTAGAGTTAACATTTTAGGAGTTATACTCAAATTAAAGTGGGTACTTTTTGTGTTAATTTATATTTCAGTGGTTATCCTTTAGGTCCTCTTCACATTGGATTTTTCCACTACAGGTGTCCTTTTTTCTTTTTAATACCTTTTTTGTATCCCTAAGCGACCAAATAATGTATTGAAATCGGAAAAATTTGGACGGTGGCGAATTTTCGATTTCCTCAATATTTGATCCTTTCAAAAAAAACAAAAAATGTGGATATCCTTGAAAAAGGAGCTGCTCGGATTTTAATTTCAACGGATGTTTCATCTATAAACATCACATAACACAACCCCACTTTCCTTTTTTCTCGACATTTTCATGCAACCTATCGTCGCTTCCTGCCTACCGTGCATAATCCTCTTTCTGGGGGCACAATTACATATAAATGATACGTAGATAATTTTTATTTTGGCTTAGAACTAATTTTATTTTTATCTAACTTTTGGTAGGACCACTGCCCATAGCAGGCATTTTGACTTAAAGGAGGGCAACGCGACAAATATTTAAGAACTGATTCAATGGCCCCAATTCAATACCAGAATCAGCTCTGGCAACTAGATCACCCAGGTCGTTTGACCCATTGCATTTTATAGAACTTTTATATTACCCGGTACAGTACCCAAGTATTCATATTTATTTGCATGTAAAATTTAAGCATTATCTTTATATTTTTATATTATTAAGAAAAAAAAAAAGATATCGTTAAAACCACGAAAGTAGCTTACCTTATTAATTTTAATTTTTTTCTCAGAAATTTTTCGGTGATACGAAAAAAACATATAGGTTTCAAATTGTGAAACGGGTTAGAACCCCGAAAGCAGCATATTTTATTAATTTTAATTATTTCTTTGATACGAAAAAAACGATGAATGTATCAATTTGTGATACCATATTTTTTGAGGCTATGGCAACACTGTTTACAATTTCTTCCTCTTCTTCAGAGATTTTCACACATTCTAGGAAAGTACACACACAAATTCTGTGTGCGGATTCCTACCACAGTTGGGCAAAATATATTCGAATAAGAATAATAGATGAATAAATTTTTTTATTTTTATTTGAATAATAAATAATTTCGTTTATTCAAACAAAAAATTATTCGAATAGTAGATAATTTTCATTTACATATGTAAGAACAAACAAACATACAAACAAACAAAAAATATACAAATTTTTTTTTTTACTATTACTCAGTTGTTTTTTTTGTAGTGCCCTGAGTTTTTATTTATTATTTGAAATAACGAATAAACCTCAGAATAATTATTCGAATGAATTTATCTGAATAAAATTTGAAAAATAAATTTTTATTCAAATAATTATCTAAATAAAATTTATTCGAATAATGCCCAAGTCTGATTCCTACAAATAGCTAGACTTTTTTCTCGCTCACATCCTCTGATCCTCTCGCTCTTTTGTGGTAAAATTCCTGCAACTCATACACTTTCCTACAGTCAACAACGCTATTAATGTACACAAAAAAACTTTTCAAAATGCCAGACAAAATTCGTTAGGCGCCTGATTGCCTGACAAAGTATGTAATGCCCGACAATCAGGCCAAATGCCTGACGTATGGCAAGCCTAGTTATGCATAATTCTAGTATGTACGAGTATATACATACATATCGCACACTAAATCAAAAAGCGTTACAACTCAAAATTCAAAAATTTTCAGGAGAGGCAAAAAACTTTTTAATTTTTATAGGCAACTAGCTGTACCCGGCCAAGCTTTGCTTTGGCCCACTTCCTATTATAGGTACTTGAAGCGAAAAACGGCACACTTTAAAATATGTTGGAAATTACCTCGGGCTGCAGAGCTCAGCACAATCCAGATAAGTTTAAAAAAAGTGAAGGAAAAAATTGATATTTTCAAAAGTTTGCCCTCTTCATATTCTTATCCCATTTTTCTTCGTATTAGTCTCCAACTGCCTTTCCGTTTACTTTTCTCTTTCTCTTTCCCTTTCCATTTATCTTTCCTTTCATTTCCGTTTCCTTTCCCACCGCTCTCTCTTACCTCTCCTTTTCTGTCTTTCTCCTTTTTATTCCCCCCTCTTATTCCTTCTCTAATTCCCTGTCTTACTGTCTCTCTCCCCATCCTCTTCATTCCATTTTTATTATATTCTCCCTCTCCTTTTCCGTCCCTTTGCCTTTGCTTTTCCCAGTCTCATTACTCTTCCCCTTTCCCTAGGGAACTGGGTTTAGCATAACATACCATGCATTCCACTTCTCATTTGATACCATCTTGCTTAAAAACATTCCGTGGCGTCCGAATCGTCTCTTTTACCCATAATTGGGTATCGGGACTACCCAGCAAACACAGTCTCTAACGTTAGAAATTTTGTCGAGATTACCTTAGATAACTAGTGTAATTCTCTATATATTCTCAAATCGATAACTAGGGTTGAAAATTACACTAGAATTCGATTAGCGAGTGATTAGAGAAGGAGCCAAATCTCACGCCTTTTATCAATTCTCAATATATTTCTGGCCGCTGTGGTGCAGTGGGTAGAGTGCTCGCCTGCTATGCCAGAGGTCTCGGGTTCAAACCACGGTCCGAGCCAAACAAATTTTTCTAATTAGTAAAAATCCAATTATTGGGTTTTTTAAGAGCAGCGGTCACCTCTCGGCAGTGGGCGGCATACCCTCCGAGAGTATTTCTGCCATGAAAAAGCTTCTCACAAAAAATGCATTCGCCGTTCGGAGCCGGCATAAAACTGTAGGTCCACCCAATTAGTAGGAAAAACAAAAAGGAGCACACCTCGAATTGGGAGAGAAGCTCGGCCATAAAACTCGTCAGAGTTATAATAGCGCCATTGTATTATTATTAATATATTTCTGTGATATGGCGGATGCCATGTGCCTTAACAGCTCTCCCCTTCGGCCCAAAACATCTTAGGGTCAGGAGCAACCCGACAAGCAGCACGTAACAAAATCATATGCAATTTAGGCACATATTGCGTTAATAAAATCTAAACAATGAAAAAATCATGTAAAAGGAGACAAAGCTTTGTTTTTCATTTCAATTGGAAGTATTTGCAAATTCTAATTAGAATCTCATTAGAGAACTACATTAGAATTCGATTCGAGAATTATAATTTTCTCGATTTGAGAAATAGGTACCCTTTTGTTTGAGAACGCTATGATTCTCGATAGATTTTCGAGTCGTCCTCTAACGTTAGAGGTTTGAGAATGAGGCTAGTTCTCGAGTCATTCTCAAATCGATAACCAACCTCAGTGTTTGTTGGGTAAGAATCACTATGAAAATATCTATATATAGCAGACCCGGTCAACACTTTCATTTTATATCAGTATTGCTCAGAAGCATCCCGGGCTCATCCGGGTCCACTTATTGACCCACATCTGGGAACTTGACCTAGGAACTGGAGACTTGACCAAGAAATCGTAAGGGGTACGGCCCTACATGAGAGTCCGCTCAACACCTTTCATTTGGTACCAATATCCCTAAGATATATCCCGGTGTTATCCGGGTTCACATATTGACCCATACCTTGGGATCCCACCTAGGAATCGTCATGCGCCGTGATTAAATAACAATATCGCTAAGAAATTATCCGGGGCCATCCGGATCCACATTTTGACCCACATGTGGGGACCTGACCTAGGAATCATAATGAGTTCATCTCTATGTATCAGTTGACACCAATATCGTTCAGAAATTTTCCGGGGCCATCCCGGTCCACGTTTTGACCCACATTTAGGGACCAGACCTAGGAATCATAATCAGTTCATCTCTGTGTAAAGGCCCTGCTCAGCACTTTTCACTTGGTAAGAATATCCCTGAGAAATATCCCGGTGTTGTCCGGGTCCGCGTGTTGACCCACACCTTGGGACCCGACCTAGGGATCGTAATGAGTTCATTTCTATGTAAAATCCCTGCTCAAAACCCTTAATTTGATATCAATATCACTGAGAAATTTTCCGGGGTAATACGGGTCTACGTTTTGACCCATATTTGGGGACCCGTCCTAAGCATCACAAATAAAATAGTTCTATGTTGAAGTCCTCATCAAGACCTTTCATTTGATACCAATATCGCTCAAAAACATCCGAGGGTCATCCGGGTCCACGTTGTGACCTATATCTGGAGACCCGGGCTAGGTATCACAATTATAATAGTTCTGTGCTGAAGTCCTCATCAAGACTTTTCATTTGATACCAATATCGCTCAGAAACATTCGAGGGTCATCCGGGTCCACGTTTTGACCCATATTTGGAGACCCGACCTAGGAATCACAATGAGTACTATTCTATGTAAATTCTCTGCTCAATACCTTTCATTTGATACCAATATCGCTCAGAAACATTCGAGGGTCATTCGGGTCCACGTTTTGACCCATATCTGGAGACCCGACCTAGGAATCACAATGAGTACTATTCTATGTAAATTCTCTGCTCAATACCTTTCATTTGATACCAATATCGCTCAGAAACATTCGAGGGTCATCCGGGTCCACGTTTTGACCCACATCTGGAGACCCGACCTAAGAATCACAATGAGTACTATTCTATGTAAATTCTCTGCTCAATACCTTTCAATTGATACCAATATCGCTCAGAAACATTCGAGGGTCATCCGGGTCCACGTTTTGACCCATATCTGGAGACCCGACCAAGGAATCACAATGAGTACTATTCTATGTAAGTTCTCTGCTCAATACCTTTCATTTGATACCAATATCGTCCAAAAATATTCAGGGGAAAGCCGGATCCACGTTTTGACCTTTTGACGTATATCTCGGGAACCGACTTCCGGATTTGAAAAAAATATGTATATAAACCATCTAGGGCAAGGTACTAGCTGGTGTGTAAATTTGGTCAAAATCCCTCCACGCGTTTGGGCGAAAGCCGTCGACAAAGAAATGGGCTTGATTTTTATATATATATATATGATATGGGAAAAGGCTACGTATAATAGTTATTTCTCAGTTAAAAAAGACTCTGATGGAAAAGATTTTTTGGCAGCCGCTAGATATACATATATTCTGTGTACCAATTTATGGAAGAAACCCGATTTCGAAAAATTTTGAGTTGTAACGCTTTTTGATTTAGGGTGCGATATGTACATATGTACGTATGTTAAGACGTTTATAGCAAAATTTGAATTAATAAGGGCTATTTTAAAAATAATAAATTCAAAAAGGTTCTAGTAAATATTAGAGGATGTCCTTATTGAATTGCTTTATAAAAATTTTCTCATAAAAACAAGCAGATTTCTTCTAACAATTTAATTTTTTTGACAACAGACATACAAAATTAATAAACAAGAAGTTATCTCCTCGTTTTCAAACGATATCCTTTTCAATAAATTTAAGAAGAAATTCAAGCTAAAATCTAGAAGATTTTCCAGCAAAAATTTCTTCAATTTTGTCCCCTCTCACTCTCCTCGGCCTTATAGCATTTTTAGATGGCAGTCTTTTTGATTATAGGTGAACTTTTTGCCTCTGTGTATAACGCATCAGAATGTCAGCTCTTATAACTTTAAGGAAGCTAATTTTGAGTAACTTAACTGCGCTTTATCTGAAATTGATTGGAGTCAAATTTTCTATGGTAAGGCAGATTCTGAATGCTTTGATATCTTCCTTCCTTGAAGTTGTCTGATTGCTTTAGTAGCTATGTACCCTACCTTCCGCCTAAAACGCATAAATTGCCCTGGTATACCAAAAAGTTAAGAAAGCTAAACAAATCAGAGAAATAAATTTTACAAATTATACAGAAGAACTAATGATATCTCCTTCAGGGATAAATACACATTTTTTATGCTACAGTTCAACATTCTCGATAAATTTTTATATAATAAGTACATATCTCCTATGAAGAAGAGCTTAAAGAAAATCCTAAATTCTTTTGGAATTTCGTCCGCTCGAAAAGAGGGTTCTCTAATATTCCAACCTGTATGAAATTTAATGGCATCCGCGCAGAAGGTCTGGCCAATTCGGTGAGTAACCCCTTTGACTCTGGTCCCTCCAAGACACTAGATTTTGGGTCTTTGACTGTCTCTGAACTAGATATCATCAATGGTATTTCTTCATTGCAATATGCATGGAAACAGGATATCGACGGACTGTCCTCCTCCGTACTTAAGAAATGTAGTCATTCTATTTCCTTACCATTATGCCATATATTTAACATTTAATTTTTATAGGCAACTAGCTGTACCCGGCCAAGCTTTGCTTTGGCCCACTTCCTATTATAGGTACTTGAAGCGAAAAACGGCACACTTTAAAATATGTTGGAAATTACCTCGGGCTGCAGAGCTCAGCACAATCCAGATAAGTTTAAAAAAAGTGAAGGAAAAAATTGATATTTTCAAAAGTTTGCCCTCTTCATATTCTTATCCCATTTTTCTTCGTATTAGTCTCCAACTGCCTTTCCGTTTACTTTTCTCTTTCTCTTTCCCTTTCCATTTATCTTTCCTTTCATTTCCGTTTCCTTTCCCACCGCTCTCTCTTACCTCTCCTTTTCTGTCTTTCTCCTTTTTATTCCCCCCTCTTATTCCTTCTCTAATTCCCTGTCTTACTGTCTCTCTCCCCATCCTCTTCATTCCATTTTTATTATATTCTCCCTCTCCTTTTCCGTCCCTTTGCCTTTGCTTTTCCCAGTCTCATTACTCTTCCCCTTTCCCTAGGGAACTGGGTTTAGCATAACATACCATGCATTCCACTTCTCATTTGATACCATCATTGCTTAAAAACATTCCGTGGCGTCCGAATCGTCTCTTTTACCCATAATTGGGTATCGGGACTACCCAGCAAACACAGTCTCTAACGTTAGAAATTTTGTCGAGATTACCTTAGATAACTAGTGTAATTCTCTATATATTCTCAAATCGATAACTAGGGTTGAAAATTACACTAGAATTCGATTAGCGAGTGATTAGAGAAGGAGCCAAATCTCACGCCTTTTATCAATTCTCAATATATTTCTGTGATATGGCGGATGCCATGTGCCTTAACAGCTCTCCCCTTCGGCCCAAAACATCTTAGGGTCAGGAGCAACCCGACAAGCAGCACGTAACAAAATCATATGCAATTTAGGCACATATTGCGTTAATAAAATCTAAACAATGAAAAAATCATGTAAAAGGAGACAAAGCTTTGTTTTTCATTTCAATTGGAAGTATTTGCAAATTCTAATTAGAATCTCATTAGAGAACTACATTAGAATTCGATTCGAGAATTATAATTTTCTCGATTTGAGAAATAGGTACCCTTTTGTTTGAGAACGCTATGATTCTCGATAGATTTTCGAGTCGTCCTCTAACGTTAGAGGTTTGAGAATGAGGCTAGTTCTCGAGTCATTCTCAAATCGATAACTAACCTCAGTGTTTGTTGGGTAAGAATCACTATGAAAATATCTATATATAGCAGACCCGGTCAACACTTTCATTTTATATCAGTATTGCTCAGAAGCATCCCGGGCTCATCCGGGTCCACTTATTGACCCACATCTGGGAACTTGACCTAGGAACTGGAGACTTGACCAAGAAATCGTAAGGGGTACGGCCCTACATGAGAGTCCGCTCAACACCTTTCATTTGGTACCAATATCCCTAAGATATATCCCGGTGTTATCCGGGTTCACATATTGACCCATACCTTGGGATCCCACCTAGGAATCGTCATGCGCCGTGATTAAATAACAATATCGCTAAGAAATTATCCGGGGCCATCCGGATCCACATTTTGACCCACATGTGGGGACCTGACCTAGGAATCATAATGAGTTCATCTCTATGTATCAGTTGACACCAATATCGTTCAGAAATTTTCCGGGGCCATCCCGGTCCACGTTTTGACCCACATTTAGGGACCAGACCTAGGAATCATAATCAGTTCATCTCTGTGTAAAGGCCCTGCTCAGCACTTTTCACTTGGTAAGAATATCCCTGAGAAATATCCCGGTGTTGTCCGGGTCCGCGTGTTGACCCACACCTTGGGACCCGACCTAGGGATCGTAATGAGTTCATTTCTATGTAAAATCCCTGCTCAAAACCCTTAATTTGATATCAATATCACTGAGAAATTTTCCGGGGTAATACGGGTCTACGTTTTGACCCATATTTGGGGACCCGTCCTAAGCATCACAAATAAAATAGTTCTATGTTGAAGTCCTCATCAAGACCTTTCATTTGATACCAATATCGCTCAAAAACATCCGAGGGTCATCCGGGTCCACGTTGTGACCTATATCTGGAGACCCGGGCTAGGTATCACAATTATAATAGTTCTGTGCTGAAGTCCTCATCAAGACTTTTCATTTGATACCAATATCGCTCAGAAACATTCGAGGGTCATCCGGGTCCACGTTTTGACCCATATCTGGAGACCCGACCTAGGAATCACAATGAGTACTATTCTATGTAAATTCTCTGCTCAATATCTTTCATTTGATACCAATATCGCTCAGAAACATTCGAGGGTCATTCGGGTCCATGTTTTGACCCATATCTGGAGACCCGACCTAGGAATCACAATGAGTACTATTCTATGTAAATTCTCTGCTCAATACCTTTCATTTGATACCAATATCGCTCAGAAACATTCGAGGGTCATCCGGGTCCACGTTTTGACCCACATCTGGAGACCCGACCTAAGAATCACAATGAGTACTATTCTATGTAAATTCTCTGCTCAATACCTTTCAATTGATACCAATATCGCTCAGAAACATTCGAGGGTCATCCGGGTCCACGTTTTGACCCATATCTGGAGACCCGACCAAGGAATCACAATGAGTACTATTCTATGTAAATTCTCTGCTCAATACCTTTCATTTGATACCAATATCGTCCAAAAATATTCAGGGGAAAGCCGGATCCACGTTTTGACCTTTTGACGTATATCTCGGGAACCGACTTCCGGATTTGAAAAAAATATGTATATAAACCATCTAGGGCAAGGTACTAGCTGGTGTGTAAATTTGGTCAAAATCCCTCCACGCGTTTGGGCGAAAGCCGTCGACAAAGAAATGGGCTTGATTTTTATATATATATATATGATATGGGAAAAGGCTACGTATAATAGTTATTTCTCAGTTAAAAAAGACTCTGATGGAAAAGATTTTTTGGCAGCCGCTAGATATACATATATTCTGAGTACCAATTTATGGAAGAAACCCGATTTCGAAAAATTTTGAGTTGTAACGCTTTTTGATTTAGGGTGCGATATGTACATATGTACGTATGTTAAGACGTTTATAGCAAAATTTGAATTAATAAGGGCTATTTTAAAAATAATAAATTCAAAAAGGTTCTAGTAAATATTAGAGGATGTCCTTATTGAATTGCTTTATAAAAATTTTCTCATAAAAACAAGCAGATTTCTTCTAACAATTTAATTTTTTTGACAACAGACATACAAAATTAATAAACAAGAAGTTATCTCCTCGTTTTCAAACGATATCCTTTTCAATAAATTTAAGAAGAAATTCAAGCTAAAATCTAGAAGATTTTCCAGCAAAAATTTCTTCAATTTTGTCCCCTCTCACTCTCCTCGGCCTTATAGCATTTTTAGATGGCAGTCTTTTTGATTATAGGTGAACTTTTTGCCTCTGTGTATAACGCATCAGAATGTCAGCTCTTATAACTTTAAGGAAGCTAATTTTGAGTAACTTAACTGCGCTTTATCTGAAATTGATTGGAGTCAAATTTTCTATGGTAAGGCAGATTCTGAATGCTTTGATATCTTCCTTCCTTGAAGTTGTCTGATTGCTTTAGTAGCTATGTACCCTACCTTCCGCCTAAAACGCATAAATTGCCCTGGTATACCAAAAAGTTAAGAAAGCTAAACAAATCAGAGAAATAAATTTTACAAATTATACAGAAGAACTAATGATATCTCCTTCAGGGATAAATACACATTTTTTATGCTCCAGTTCAACATTCTCGATAAATTTTTATATAATAAGTACATATCTCGTATGAAGAAGAGCTTAAAGAAAATCCTAAATTCTTTTGGAATTTCGTCCGCTCGAAAAGAGGGTTCTCTAATATTCCAACCTGTATGAAATTTAATGGCATCCGCGCAGAAGGTCTGGCCAATTCGGTGAGTAACCCCTTTGACTCTGGTCCCTCCAAGACACTAAATTTTGGGTCTTTGACTGTCTCTGAACTAGATATCATCAATGGTATTTCTTCATTGCAATATGCATGGAAACAGGATATCGACGGACTGTCCTCCTCCGTACTTAAGAAATGTAGTCATTCTATTTCCTTACCATTATGCCATATATTTAACATTTAATTTTTATAGGCAACTAGCTGTACCCGGCCAAGCTTTGCTTTGGCCCACTTCCTATTATAGGTACTTGAAGCGAAAAACGGCACACTTTAAAATATGTTGGAAATTACCTCGGGCTGCAGAGCTCAGCACAATCCAGATAAGTTTAAAAAAAGTGAAGGAAAAAATTGATATTTTCAAAAGTTTGCCCTCTTCATATTCTTATCCCATTTTTCTTCGTATTAGTCTCCAACTGCCTTTCCGTTTACTTTTCTCTTTCTCTTTCCCTTTCCATTTATCTTTCCTTTCATTTCCGTTTCCTTTCCCACCGCTCTCTCTTACCTCTCCTTTTCTGTCTTTCTCCTTTTTATTCCCCCCTCTTATTCCTTCTCTAATTCCCTGTCTTACTGTCTCTCTCCCCATCCTCTTCATTCCATTTTTATTATATTCTCCCTCTCCTTTTCCGTCCCTTTGCCTTTGCTTTTCCCAGTCTCATTACTCTTCCCCTTTCCCTAGGGAACTGGGTTTAGCATAACATACCATGCATTCCACTTCTCATTTGATACCATCATTGCTTAAAAACATTCCGTGGCGTCCGAATCGTCTCTTTTACCCATAATTGGGTATCGGGACTACCCAGCAAACACAGTCTCTAACGTTAGAAATTTTGTCGAGATTACCTTAGATAACTAGTGTAATTCTCTATATATTCTCAAATCGATAACTAGGGTTGAAAATTACACTAGAATTCGATTAGCGAGTGATTAGAGAAGGAGCCAAATCTCACGCCTTTTATCAATTCTCAATATATTTCTGTGATATGGCGGATGCCATGTGCCTTAACAGCTCTCCCCTTCGGCCCAAAACATCTTAGGGTCAGGAGCAACCCGACAAGCAGCACGTAACAAAATCATATGCAATTTAGGCACATATTGCGTTAATAAAATCTAAACAATGAAAAAATCATGTAAAAGGAGACAAAGCTTTGTTTTTCATTTCAATTGGAAGTATTTGCAAATTCTAATTAGAATCTCATTAGAGAACTACATTAGAATTCGATTCGAGAATTATAATTTTCTCGATTTGAGAAATAGGTACCCTTTTGTTTGAGAACGCTATGATTCTCGATAGATTTTCGAGTCGTCCTCTAACGTTAGAGGTTTGAGAATGAGGCTAGTTCTCGAGTCATTCTCAAATCGATAACTAACCTCAGTGTTTGTTGGGTAAGAATCACTATGAAAATATCTATATATAGCAGACCCGGTCAACACTTTCATTTTATATCAGTATTGCTCAGAAGCATCCCGGGCTCATCCGGGTCCACTTATTGACCCACATCTGGGAACTTGACCTAGGAACTGGAGACTTGACCAAGAAATCGTAAGGGGTACGGCCCTACATGAGAGTCCGCTCAACACCTTTCATTTGGTACCAATATCCCTAAGATATATCCCGGTGTTATCCGGGTTCACATATTGACCCATACCTTGGGATCCCACCTAGGAATCGTCATGCGCCGTGATTAAATAACAATATCGCTAAGAAATTATCCGGGGCCATCCGGATCCACATTTTGACCCACATGTGGGGACCTGACCTAGGAATCATAATGAGTTCATCTCTATGTATCAGTTGACACCAATATCGTTCAGAAATTTTCCGGGGCCATCCCGGTCCACGTTTTGACCCACATTTAGGGACCAGACCTAGGAATCATAATCAGTTCATCTCTGTGTAAAGGCCCTGCTCAGCACTTTTCACTTGGTAAGAATATCCCTGAGAAATATCCCGGTGTTGTCCGGGTCCGCGTGTTGACCCACACCTTGGGACCCGACCTAGGGATCGTAATGAGTTCATTTCTATGTAAAATCCCTGCTCAAAACCCTTAATTTGATATCAATATCACTGAGAAATTTTCCGGGGTAATACGGGTCTACGTTTTGACCCATATTTGGGGACCCGTCCTAAGCATCACAAATAAAATAGTTCTATGTTGAAGTCCTCATCAAGACCTTTCATTTGATACCAATATCGCTCAAAAACATCCGAGGGTCATCCGGGTCCACGTTGTGACCTATATCTGGAGACCCGGGCTAGGTATCACAATTATAATAGTTCTGTGCTGAAGTCCTCATCAAGACTTTTCATTTGATACCAATATCGCTCAGAAACATTCGAGGGTCATCCGGGTCCACGTTTTGACCCATATCTGGAGACCCGACCTAGGAATCACAATGAGTACTATTCTATGTAAATTCTCTGCTCAATACCTTTCATTTGATACCAATATCGCTCAGAAACATTCGAGGGTCATTCGGGTCCACGTTTTGACCCATATCTGGAGACCCGACCTAGGAATCACAATGAGTACTATTCTATGTAAATTCTCTGCTCAATACCTTTCATTTGATACCAATATCGCTCAGAAACATTCGAGGGTCATCCGGGTCCACGTTTTGACCCACATCTGGAGACCCGACCTAAGAATCACAATGAGTACTATTCTATGTAAATTCTCTGCTCAATACCTTTCAATTGATACCAATATCGCTCAGAAACATTCGAGGGTCATCCGGGTCCACGTTTTGACCCATATCTGGAGACCCGACCAAGGAATCACAATGAGTACTATTCTATGTAAATTCTCTGCTCAATACCTTTCATTTGATACCAATATCGTCCAAAAATATTCAGGGGAAAGCCGGATCCACGTTTTGACCTTTTGACGTATATCTCGGGAACCGACTTCCGGATTTGAAAAAAATATGTATATAAACCATCTAGGGCAAGGTACTAGCTGGTGTGTAAATTTGGTCAAAATCCCTCCACGCGTTTGGGCGACAGCCGTCGACAAAGAAATGGGCTTGATTTTTATATATATATATATGATATGGGAAAAGGCTAGGTATAATAGTTATTTCTCAGTTAAAAAAGACTCTGATGGAAAAGATTTTTTGGCAGCCGCTAGATATACATATATTCTGTGTACCAATTTAAGAACCAAGGAAGAAACCCGATTTCGAAAAATTTTGAGTTGTAACGCTTTTTGATTTAGGGTGCGATATGTACATATGTACGTATGTTAAGACGTTTATAGCAAAATTTGAATTAATAAGGGCTATTTTAAAAATAATAAATTCAAAAAGGTTCTAGTAAATATTAGAGGATGTCCTTATTGAATTGCTTTATAAAAATTTTCTCATAAAAACAAGCAGATTTCTTCTAACAATTTAATTTTTTTGACAACAGACATACAAAATTAATAAACAAGAAGTTATCTCCTCGTTTTCAAACGATATCCTTTTCAATAAATTTAAGAAGAAATTCAAGCTAAAATCTAGATTTTCCAGCAAAAATTTCTTCAATTTTGTCCCCTCTCACTCTCCTCGGCCTTATAGCATTTTTAGATGGCAGTCTTTTTGATTATAGGTGAACTTTTTGCCTCTGTGTATAACGCATCAGAATGTCAGCTCTTATAACTTTAAGGAAGCTAATTTTGAGTAACTTAACTGCGCTTTATCTGAAATTGATTGGAGTCAAATTTTCTATGTTAAGGCAGATTCTGAATGCTTTGATATCTTCCTTCCTTGAAGTTGTCTGATTGCTTTAGTAGCTATGTACCCTACCTTCCGCCTAAAACGCATAAATTGCCCTGGTATACCAAAAAGTTAAGAAAGCTAAACAAATCAGAGAAATAAATTTTACAAATTATACAGAAGAACTAATGATATCTCCTTCAGGGATAAATACACATTTTTTATGCTACAGTTCAACATTCTCGATAAATTTTTATATAATAAGTACATATCTCGATATGAAGAAGACCTTAAAGAAAATCCTAAATTCTTTTGGAATTTCGTCCGCTCGAAAAGAGGGTTCTCTAATATTCCAACCTGTATGAAATTTAATGGCATCCGCGCAGAAGGTCTGGCCAATTCGGTGAGTAACCCCTTTGACTCTGGTCCCTCCAAGACACTAGATTTTGGGTCTTTGACTGTCTCTGAACTAGATATCATCAATGGTATTTCTTCATTGCAATATGCATGGAAACAGGATATCGACGGACTGTCCTCCTCCGTACTTAAGAAATGTAGTCATTCTATTTCCTTACCATTATGCCATATATTTAACATCTCGCTCTCTATTGGAACTTTTATAGACCGTTGGAAGATAGCGTCTATCACTCCAATCTTCAAATCTGGTAACAAAAATGAGGTAACAAACTATAGGCCTATATCGAAACTGTCCACCTGCTCTAAACTGTTTGAAAAAGTGGTTAAGAGCAAACTAGACTTTGCTATAATAAGACTGATTGATTCTTGTCAGTTTGGTTTCGTAAGTGGGCGGTCTATCGTTACAAATCTAGCTGTCTTTTCCAAATATTGTGTTTCTGCGTTTATGAGTGGGTGTCAAGTAGACACCATTTACACAGATTTCTCAAAGGCATTGACAGAGTCTCTCACTTGAAACTTTTACTGTAAAACTTTTACAATCCCTAACTCGGAAACCGTAGCAGATATATCGATGAAATTTGGTATGCAGGAGTTCAACTACGGACAAAAAACACAAACATTTTAGAAAATGGGCGGTGCCACGCCCACTTATTAAGGGGTAAACATTGAAAGTTGTATGAGTCATAACTCAGAAACCGTTGAAGATATATCGATGAAATTTATTACGCGTGATATACTTACTTAGCCAAATGTTTGGACGAAAAATTGCCAAATTCGGTTGACGACCACGCCCACTTTTATATACATATGTGTATTATAAAGTGACCTAATAGAAACATTTTAAGCGATATCTCTATCAAATATAAAGATACATCATTGAAATTTTATGGAAGGAGTCCAACTATGGACATAAAATAAAAAACACAAAAATTTTGGAAAATGGGCGTGGCACCGCGTACTTTTAGAAGCAGGAATATACGAGATTTCTGAGCCTATAACCCTACAAATAATTGAGATGTTATGACGAAAATCAGTTTGTACACTTTAATAACTTGTGGTAATACATGCTCAAAATTTTAGCGAAATCGGTTTATGACCACGCCTACTTTTCAACAAAGACATTTCTGGAAAACCCTTTAGAAATTTGTAACGTGATATCTTTGTAGGTAACTAGAAGTCATAAAGGAATGAAATGTTGCACAAAGAATAATATTCATATGCTTAGTTGGATGACTGATAAAATTTTTGAAAATGGGCGTGGCTACGCCTATTTTATGCAGCACTCGCTTTATATAAATCACATCGTATTTCCCTCAAACGCAAACAAACAATGAAAGCAAAGAGTTGAGTATCTAATGATCGAATCCACTCGAACTTAGGCTTCCTTACTTGTTTTTTTTTTTATAATATCCTCTAACAAATAAAACATTGAATTTAAGCAAAATATTGTTTTTATTTAATAGTTTTGAAGTATCTTCGTTGTATGCATATAAGTGCAGCAAACGAGTAACTTATAAATCAAGTTTCAAAAATGAAATTATCGTTAATGCAGCAAACTCGTATCTTAAAAAATTCGTTTTATGCGTAAACGAACATAGATAAGTATATAATTTTTAATTGTGCACATAGTTTCCTTATTTAAGATACGAGGTTGAGAAAGTAAGGCATCGATATATAGAGATCGAGAAAACTAAATCGTACACATTTGTGGCCACTTCTGGCGTGCCGCAGGCTAGCATTCTTGGCCCTCTTCTTTTCATAATTTTTATAAATGACGTTGGTTCATGCTTCAAATACTCAAATTATTTGCTGTATGCGGATGATTTGAAATTGTTTCGAAAAATCACCGGTGTCTCTGACTTGTTGGCCTTACAGGAGGATTTAAATGCACTGGGCGATCCAAAACAATCTTCGACTCAATATAGGTAAATGTTGCCACATGACGTTCTCTAAAACCTTAAATACATATTCTTCAACATATTTCATTTCACATGTTTCTCTCATCTCAGTCAAAGAATTTCGTGACCTTCGTGTTAATGACTCCTCCTTTGTGTTCACTAATCATATCAGTTCTATCATTCCTAAGGGTGCGTTTATGTCGGAGCAATAGAAGAAAGATAGCAGTGGGTGATATACGCTTATCGGAATAGCGCTATTGAGTGTTTATGTCGGAGCAG
The DNA here is from genome assembly GCA_960531455.1 of Urophora cardui. Taxonomy (NCBI): domain Eukaryota; kingdom Metazoa; phylum Arthropoda; class Insecta; order Diptera; family Tephritidae; genus Urophora; species Urophora cardui. The sequence goes on along the minus strand of OY482673.1, from coordinate 86,493,977 downwards.
TGATAAGAGCAATGGTAGCGAAGAGGTCAATCAACGGAGGTAATAGCGCTGTTCGACCAAAGCATATAGCGCTATTGAGTGTTTATGTCGGAGCTAAGCTAGCAAAGAGAGGAATAGCTCTGTTATCTGCGTATATTGAAGCTATGGTACTAGATTTGTCTTTAGTGTATTGTGGTACTTAAATAAAAATTTTAGAGTAACCGAAAAGGAGAAGAGAAGTTGCCATTTTACACATAATAAATATTTACATGGAGCGGAAATCCACACATACTTATCTATATATTTAATTTTTTTTTATTTGAAAGGTTATATAAAAATTATGTATAAAAAGTAATAAAACACATAAACAATATCCCTCTTGTTCATAAAAAATAAAATAGACTTATAAAATTTTCGAAATCTAACGAGTAGCGCTAATCGACTAAAGAAAATCAATGAATTAATTTTCTTCGATCTTATACTTTGATACGCGCTTATCGCGCAGCTCCGACATAAACAGAAGTACAGAACTCTCATTTACATTTTTCGTTGCTAGTATCCACTCTTTCTTCTATTGCTCCGACATAAACACTACACGCGTTTCCCATAAGGTATTTTCTCTGCTATGATAATAGCGCTAATGTGGTGAATTTCTTTAGTCACCCACTGCTCCGACATAAACAGAAGTACAGAACTCCCATTTACAATTTTTGTTGCTAGTATCACTCTTCTATTGCTCCGACATAAACACTATACGTGGTTTCCGTAAGGTATTTTCTTTGCTATTATCTGTGGTGAGCTTAGCGCTTATGGCAGCTCCGACATAAACAGAAGTACAGAACTCCCGTTTACAATTTTCTTCGCTATCTTTCTTTCTTTCTTTTATTGGTCCGACATAAACGCACCCTAAGACCTACTCGAATCTTGCCTATATACGGCGCTATGCCAAAGACTTCAAAGACCCATACACAAGAAAGATATTGTATATCTCCCTAGTACGATCTAAACTGGAGTATGGCTCATTCATTTGGAACCCGCTGTATTCTTCACACTCTCTTAGAAATGAAAGGGTACAAAGAAAATTTTCACAGTTTGCCCATCAACCACTTCATTTCGAAGCTCCATTTCCGTCTTACAGCTCTAGATGCATGCTCATCAACTTGACGTCTCTTGAATCGAGACGGTTCGTTCAAAATTTGATGTTTATCTATGACATTGTCTCTGGTTCCATTGACTGTCCTGTGTTGCTTGGGCAGATTAATTTCAATATCCCTAATAGAGTCCTTCGATTCCATAACACGTTCCATATTCAGGTTCTACGATTGAACTATTTCAGTCTTGCCCCCCTCGTGAGAGGACTACAAGAGTTTAATCGTCTGTCTAGAAATATTGATCTAGACTTCTAAATGACGAGGTCTCAGTTTAAGTCATGCATTGAGTTATACTATGTATTAAATTAGTATATTTTTCGTTAAGTATCGCAAAGTTCCTCCTTGGACTGGGTCCTTTCTGGCCCAAGTGCCCTTTATGGCACAATTGCCCCTTACTGGATATATTCAATTAGGTTTTATATTCAATGAAGTTCATTAAACTTCGCATAAATACATTTGCTGGGTCCTTTCCGGCCCATAAACCCCTTACTGGGTACATGTATATAATTACAATTTGCATATTTTTATTAGTACTTATTCCCTACTGAGTAAAATTTATTATGTGTAATTAAATTTTTTACTTACTTACTTAATTGGCACGTAGCCGTCTAGACGATTTTGGTAGAATCCAACATAGCCAGCTATTTCTGTTTCGTGCAGCGTGGCGCCATTTGGGAATACCTAGGGAGCCAGAATCACTGTCCACCTGATCTTCCCAAAGCAGTGGAGGTCTCCCCTTTCTTCTGCGTTCAGCGGGTTTCGACAGAAATACTTTCTTGGCCGGAGCACCTTCGTCCATTCTCACGACATGACCTGCCCAGCGGAGCCGCTGGATCTTTATCCGCTGAACAATATCGATGTCTGCGTACAGCTCATTGTTAAATCTCGGTCGATACTCGCCCTCGCCAACGCGCAAAGGTCCATAAATCCTCCGAAGAACTTTCCTCTCGAATACTCCAAGCGCCATCTCATCTGCTTTTGATATAGTCCATGCTTCTGCGCCGTACATGAGGACTGGAACGATGAGTGTCCTGTAGAGTGTGATTTTGGTTCGCCGAGAGAGGACTTTACTTTCCAATTGCCTACTTAGTCCAAAGTAGCATTTATTGGCAAGAGTGATTCTTTGGATTTTAGTGCAGACATTAGCTTTGTTCAATAACTCAAAGTTTTTAATTGCTTTTACAAATAGTTACGAATTTTATGTTCAATAACCCAAAAAATTTGCAATAGAGACCCAAATTGGGAGAGTAAGACTTCGAGAGAGTTGAAAATAGTTGCAAGTAAAATTTTCACTTGCAACTACTTGCAGCTTTAAAAAAAATAGAAGCGTCAAAAACATATGATCACAAAAATTGCAATTGGAAATATGCCAACATTTTAATCGCAAATTTCTAATTGCATACTAAATAAATTAGCGCAAAAAGAAATCTTGACGATGTTGTGGAATATCCAAAGTAGATTTTCGTCCTCCTAATTCAGTTATTTACATTCATTTTCAATTTCAAACATTTCAATTACAACCTAACCTAAAAATCAAATTGTGAAAACAGCGCATCAGCTGTTTACTTGCAAATGTTTACGATTTTGTGTTCAATAACTTTGGTTGATAATTTTCTCTTTTACTCGTTTTTACTCTTAATTTGTCACTGGTGCTCTTGTTGCAAGTAAAGTTGTTGAACAAAGCTACTATTTGTCGTGTTAATGCTGGTTTCCAAATAGACGAAGTCCTTAACAGTTTCGAATTTGTGGCTGTCAACATTGACGTGGCTGCCAAGGCGTGCTGTTTCTTTGTGTGATGATAGGAGGTACTTCGTCTTGTCCTCGTTTACCGCTAAACCCATTTTCTTAGCCTCTTTATCCAGCTTGGAGAAGGCAGAACATACGGCGCGCGTGTTAGTGTCAATGATGTCGATGTCATCGGCGTACGCCAGCAGTTGAACACTCTTTTGGTATAAGATGCTTCCTGCACGGTGAAGTTCTGCAGCTCGTATTATCTTTTCCAGCATCAAGTTGAAGAAGTGACACGAAAGGGAGTCATCTTGTCTGAAACCTCGTTTGGTCCCGAGCGGCTTGGAGAGGTCCTTCCCCATTCTGACGGCGCTGGTGGTGTTAGTCAGCGTCATTTGGCATAGCCGTATAAGTTTAGCAGGGAAACCAAATTCAGACATTGCGGCATATAGGCAATTCCTATTCGTGCTATTAAAAGCGGCTTTAAAATCGACAAAAAGATGGTGTGTGTTGGTTCTTTTTTCATCAGTTTTTTCCAGGATTTGGCGTATTGGGAAGATCTGGTCGATGATAGATTTACCAGGTCTGAAGCCACACTGATAAGGTCCAATCGCACAATACACTTGCTAAGACCTTATATGCGATATTCAGAAGGCTTATCCCACGATAATTGGCGCGTACTGTGGAGTCTCCTTTTTTATGGATTGGGCTGAGCACACTTAAGTTCCAATCGTCGGGCATGCCCTCGTCCGACCATATTCTGCATAGGAGTTGATGCATGCTCCTTATCAACTCTTCGCCGCCATGTTTGAATAGCTCGGCGGGCAAGCCTCCCGGGGCTTTGTTATTTTTAAGCCGAGATATTGCTATTCGCACTTCGTCATGATCGGGTGGTGGAACATTCCTACCATCATCTGCTATTGGGGATTCGGGTCGAACATCTTCTCTTTCCGCAATTTCACTGTCGCCGTTATCTAGCAGGGAGGAGAAGTGATCCCTCCACAACTTAAGTACACTCTGGACATCAGTTGCCAGATCGCCGTTACCATTCCGGCAGGAATTTGTCCCGGTTTTAAAACTTTCAGGCATCCGCCTTTTTGATAAAATTTTCGAACATCATTCCTACCTGCCAGCATCTCAAGCTCTTCACACTCGCGCCTTTCGGCCTCCCTTTTCTTCATTCGAAAAAGGCGCCTCTCCTCCCTCTGAGCAGTTCGATAGTGCTCCCATACGCTTCGTGTTGCGCCCGCACGCAATGTAGCCCTGTAGGCGGCGTTCTTTCTTTTCGATGCGTCGTGGTATCCAAATTATGAGTTTTGCACTCAGGCAAATCTTGTTATTGTATAGTTTTTGTTTTGGGTTGCCTACTTTTAGGCGTGAAAATTACTTAGCGCGGTCCACAAACTGCACTGAATTTTTGTTCGGAGTAATTTCTATTGCTTGTTGTTGTTTTTCTTTTTTCCTTTTTGATTCTCCCTCTATGCGGAGTCTCAATTTGTATTTTATGTATTTTAACTAATTGCTGCGTGCACTTAGTCAATCATGTTCAATTGACACTTCCGAGAAGTGAGAAACTTAAGAAACGCCTGGGGTGACGTATTTTAGGTTTAGGCACTTGCGTTTTGATTTTTAATATTTATTTCAGCTTCCGCACAGATTTTTTTGTATACCTTCGTCAAAGGTTACCAGACTGTTCAGCATTCTACGATAAAATAAAAACTAATACTCAATTACTTCAAAGAGCTGTTTAACAGAAAAATATGAATGGGATACTAAAAACCATTAACTGCATAAAAAATTTATTTTGCAGGGACTTGTAACAAAACTCGTAACGAAACGAAACTCATGTTTCTAGCGTTTCTGTTCTAAGAAACTGTTTAATATTGAAAGATTTGGCAACTCTTTTTTTGTGTAAAATGAGAAAGATGAGGAAGAAAATATAGAATAAGGTTTAGTTGTGAAAATACATTGAAGAAGAGTGTGTTTTATTTGTAATGATGGTGCGGGTTCTGGTTTAATTGTTTATTTATTTTTGTAGGTTTAATTGGACAGTTGTGAAGCATAAAAAACATTGGTCCAAGTAGAGCCGGATATGGCATGTGGATGAATTGGGAAAAGTGCGTTTTTCTGGGGTTTTTTGGGTTTACATATGTGCTCTCATACATATGTACATATAAATGGTGGGTTACTACGAGTGAGAAATAGAGAAAAAGCAATGAGACCTTTATAGTTTGATGAAATACGAAATAGAAATAATAAAGAAAGGTAGACATACTGATTGGTATGTTATGAAAAAGGAATATGTTTTGAATTTGTATTGGGGCTTATTTGCTCTATGGTTGTGTAGATGTGGGATGCTCAAACTCAGATGCAGAGATGGCGGAATTAATCGGAAAAACGATTATAATCTGTTAATTCCTTACAATGCAATTAATAATCTATTGCTTTCGATGAATCTATAAACCGGTTATGTAATTTTTGCCATCTCTATGCATTTGTGTGTATATTCATTATTGTGCTCAATCTCTCAGACACTCCTCCTCTCTTCATACAAAGCGAATTCGCCCTGAAGCTGGAATTATTACACAGGGTTGTACTTGAAGTATAATATTTCATGCTTATGTATTTATACAGTCCACCAAATTAAAAATGCATATATTTTACATTGCAAGATTAAATAATACGATAGAGTTCAACAAATGGTTGAACATTTACGATAGAATTCAACAAATGGTTGAATACTAACGAAAATTTCGATTGTCGATAGAATTCAACAAATGGTTGAATAATAACGAAAGTTTCGATTGTCGATAGAATTTAACAAATGGTTGAATAATAACGAAAATCGTCAAATGATGTCGATAGAATTCAACAAATGGTTGAATAATAACGAAAATTTCGATTGTCGATAGAATTCAGCAAATGGTTGAATAATAACGAAAATCGTCAAATGATGTCGATAGAATTCAACAAATGGTTAAATAATAACGAAAATTTCGAATGTCGATAGAATTCAACAAATGGTTGAATAATAACGAAAATCGTCAAATGATGTCGATAGAGTCAACAAATGCTTGAATAATAACGAAAATTCCGAATGTCGATAGAAGTCAACAAATGGTTGAATAATAACGAAAATCGTCAAATTATATCGATTAAATTCTACAAATGGTTGAATAGTAACTAAAATTTCGAATAATAACGATAGAATTCAAGAAATGGTTGAATAATAACGAAAATTTCGAATATCGATAGAATTCCGCAAATTCAGGAATAATAACGAAAATCGTGAAATGTTGTCGATAGTTCAAACAAAAAAAAAAACAAAAAAAGGTCGATATAACTCAACAAGTGGCTTTAAAACTGTTATAAGGAACAAAGAGTGGTTTGTGTCCTTGATTACACTTCGCATATCCCGGCGAATTGCGAATGATGTGTAGTGGAACACATATGTATGTATGCATGCAGGTCATAGGAATTAAATTGTAGCTGAACGAGAGTATAGTGAAATGATTCAAATACTGGTTTAGATAACTGCTTACACAAGACAACAGATTCTGAGAAAAACGAGAAATTATTGTTGCCTTTTTGAATGATGTGGATTGGGAGCGGAATGCATGGCCATGTGTATGTACATGCATATTATATGAGTGCAAACATGACGAGTAATCAATTCGCCTTGAGTACAGGGTTGCCACTTTGAAATTTTTTTCCGACCAAATTCGTCTCAAAAACCTACCAAAATAGCTTTCAGCCGACCAAAATTTTTTTTTCACAAAATTCGTCATTTAAGCTGGTTTTTGAAAATTTATGTATTTTTATTTATTCATTTAACTGGTACATATATAGGAACTTATACATACATATCACTCTTCAAGTATTTTCACATGTTTTAGCTTAAAATAATAAGGTACGAATGCGTTTCTACATATGTATGTACATTAATTTGTGTATGTAATTTATGTTAACATTTTAAAATAGTTACGACTATGGTTTAACAGGTCTCCAAGTAGGTATACAAATGAGATCAGAACTTTAATTAAATATCGAAATTGAATCTGAGATCTTTTTTAGTGCATAGTGTTTTTTCATCAAACTAAAAAATGAAGAAAGGGTTTTCATGTGTATGCGTTCACCTTCTTTTATCCACTTTACACAAAACTCTGCCGAAGAGAAACACAAAAAGTATTCAAGCAAACTGTTGCTGTGAGAAAGAGACATGAATACATGAACTTTCAAACGTTCTTTCAACAGTGTTGTGGCAAAATCTGGCAAATCAGTGATGTTACTTGAAGGAAGGTAAAAACCTACCAAAATTCAAATCATCCGACCATCCGACCAACAGAAAAAAAACCGACCAGTTTTGGTAGGAAAAGCCCACTTATCACATCCCTGCTTGAGTACAAGATTTGAGTGAACGAGTAATACAAGAATATACATCCATATGTATGTATGTACAATATATTATTTTACAGCGAAATGAGTAAAATTGTTTCTGTGTTGAATATTTGCACAGAAAAAATTGACAAGCCATTCCTAAGCACTCCACTGAAACTAAAGGCAATTGAACAGACAAACGTGAATCGCTATATTCATATTTATCTAATTTTGGTTATTTCTTTGCAAAATTAATGCAAAAAGGGGGTAAATAAATAAACGAATCACTTTAATCATTTAACTTAATCATTAATCATTTAATTATTGGCAGCCATGGCAGAGATGGTGGAAAGTTTAGCAAAATCAATTATACGAATAGAGGAATACACGCAGAAGCCGGAATTCGCCGATGCCACGCTTGAAGAGCTGAAAGTGCGGGCGGACATGTTGAGCAAGTACTATGAACGCTTTATTAAGGCACATCAAAAAATGGTAGAGCGTGCGCCCAAGAAAGCAAGTAGGTGTGATGAAATTGCAGCATTAGCAGAAACAAAATATATTGCTGCACATTCGGCTATTGCAACAAAAATAAATGATTTGGTACGAATTGCAACTCCAGCATCTGTTGCACAACAGCCATTAGCCGTGCAGGTTAATATGCCATATCTTCAACACGATCTTAAGAATACTTGGGGGGAATTTGATGGTACACTCACGAAGTGGCCAGGTTTCCGTGACAGATTTACTGCTGCTATACATAACAATGATAGGGTTTCGCCGGCGTTCAAATTTTCATATTTAAAAAAAGTCGTTGGTGGGAAAAGCTTCCCGAACTTTAGGAGAATGGCAATTGACAGACGAAAACTATGTCGAAGCGTGGGCACGGCTGCAGCAACTATATAATAAAAAGTACCCAATATGCCGTGAGCATTTGCGTCAGCTGCTCTCGTTACCTAAAGTTGAAAGCCCACCACGACCAAATGATTTACAACGCATGTCAAATGTCACGCATGAAGTATTGCGTCAGCTTCGTGCACAGGGAATTCCTGTTGACGGTTGGGATATGATAATAATACATATTGTGCATGAACGCAGTGATGTGATACGTAGGGAAAATTCCCTACATGTAGGGATTTTAGTCGGAAAAAAGTGACCGTAGGGAAAGAAGGACAGATTTTTATAAAATAGCTAAATGTAGGGATTTTTTGGCAAAGTCAAATCAAAATTTCAATTCAACTTTTTTTCACTTCAACACTGACTGTCGATCTGAATAATGAAAATGCTGCGAAGACGAGTTAAATCGCGAACCCTTCAATGACGTAATTGGAGAGGGAATATCGTATAGTGAACTATCTAATAACACGATACTTTTAATCAGGGCATAGGAGCAAAAGATTTTTTTGCTCTGGCTACGCTCTTAGCTCCGAATTTTTTTTTTTCCCTTACGACCAACTAGATGGTATTTTGTTTGTATTTCGTTTGGCTTTTTGAATATAGCTTGCTCGTTTACACCAACGCAAAACAGTATTTGACCATCTCCTTCACACAAAAAACCTTGTAGAATACCAGAAAAAACGTAGTGTCATATGGGCTAAAGCAAAGTATTTGACGCAATAACTTTTTTTTTTATTATTTTTTATAGAAATGCTGTACCTATGATAGTATCAATGAAATGTTTCGTTCCCTTACATATTTATATGCCTACGTCTACCTACCTAGTTCACAATGTTAGGTGGTCTGCGGGGGCCAAAGCTCCGACATTGTGAACTTTGAATGAAACGGATACGTACAGGAGCTCGGACTCTTGCATCCGTTACGGATACGTACAGGAGCTAGTCCTCCTGCATCCATCATCGAGCGTGGTGCGGAGCTTTGGCCCCCGCAGACCACCTAACAGTGTGAACTTTGAATGAAACGGATACGTACAGGAGCTCGGCCTCTTGCATCCGTTACGGATACGTACAGGAGCTAGGCCTCCTGCATCCGTCATCGCGTGTGGTGCGGAGCTTTGGCCCCCGCAGACCACCTAATTTTGTGAACTTTGAATGAAACGGATACGTACAGGAGCTCGGCCTCTTGCATCCGTTACGGATACGTACAGGAGCTAGGCCTCCTGCATCGGCCAATGCGCGTGGTACGGAGTTTTGGCCTCCGCAGACCACCTAACACTGACCACTTTTATAAAAAATATATGGGTGAAGCCTTTTAAGGTAGACTGAGGGCAATAACGCGACCATTACGGACTGTGAGCCTAGTGCTCAACCCACCTCCCGACGGTAGCTTGACGGTAGTACCGGGGGGTTCGGTACGATGACAGTAGGAGGTTTAGTTCGGGTTAGAGTCCCACACTGACGGGGTAAAGCCTTTCGATGCTTCCTCCTCGTCTACCTACCTATATATCGCACGTTTTATTCAATAGGGATTTAACTAAAAAAATTTTTTTTTTGGGAAAACGCAAACAAACTTTTAGAGCCTATACACACTTGCGACTCAATCGATTTATGTGTGTATCACAGACGCCGTCGGCGGCACAGAAATGCCGAAAGCCACGGTACCGAACACATCGAAAATGGCATCAGAAACCCCGACGGTTCGAAGTTCAGTGTAGCCAAATATGTGAACTGTGTTCGAATCAGTGTTGCCAAGTACTGATGCGAAATTCAAGACAGGTAGGCGCAGTGGCGAATTCAGAAACTACTTTTTTTTATTTAGAAAGGTACAGTGTAATGTCAAAATCAAAGCAAATTCACACTATGGCCCACAGGAATGGGCGAGTTCCAAGCGAATACAGATTTTAACCAAGGTGAAACATTATTTTGACATTAAACTATACCAATTACAATATTAAAGTTCTGAATTCACGTATGCGCCTACCTTTCTAAATCTGGCTGGCGGAATTGAGCGGGATTTTCTGACGTTTCTTATCTTTTTGATAAAAGCAAATACATCGTCAGTTTATTTTACTAAAAACTATTTATTTAAATAATAAAATAATGGATTCTATTGTGATACCAGCTATATTAGTGGAGGAAGAAGAGCAAAGGAATCTGATAAACGAGAGAAAGTTTTTAAGGGATCATAGCAATCCTTTTACTTTAAGTAAACAAGCGTAAATTTAATTAGAGGCTGAAAATAAAAATAATAGTCTTAACTTTGCGTGAAAGAAACCTTTACCTTGTCCTTTTTTCTGTTTTTCATAGAATTATTTTGAACTACATAAAAGCAAAATGTATACAAAAACAGGGGAAAATTTCAATAACAATGTACCCGGCACCGGAATTTTTCGTTTATTTTTTTGGCGATAGATCACTAAAATGCAAACGAAATCTTGCGGAAACTTATAATTCATTAATAACACAATATTTTTGCATAGAGCACCCTTATGCACTGCGCCGCGCTTTGAAAAGTAGCCCTCAGCCGACAGAACTACCTTTCTGGAGTTAGATCTTCTGAGATTTACAGTAATTTTGCGTAGTCGGGAGTGTTATAACTAGTAAAATTATCATTCGCAGAAATTTTCCTGAAGGATTCATTGAAACATTCTTAGTGGTTTGAAAATAAATATAGCGGGCGCATTATACTGAAGCCGACCTTCCACATCCTGCAATATTTGTTGAGACGAAAGTTTTTACTGAAATGGTAAATTGTTGGTAATACACATTCATAATTCGTTAGTTGCTTTTTTATAGTAGTCAAACAATAATTATCAACTTCAGAAAATGCATTATTATTCTTTGGTGAAAATATATTTTAATTTCCAAAACCTACATACACACGTATTTATTATCATTGTTTCACAATTTTTTCTCTGAAGTTTTTCTTTGCATATAACAGCAATTCAATCGCGGTGGAAAATGCACTGGACCCACGCCATGTTTGTGGCTTCTCGCGACCGGTTGATTAATGTATTTACATATATTCACACTCAATAACACTTATTACAACTTCATACATGCATTTACATAATTTACTTAAACTTTTATTGTAATTTTTGATATTTTGTTAATATCGCCGCAACCAAATACTTGCGGCAAATTTCGGCACGAAAAACTGTCAAAATGTTCGTTCATTCGGTGTTCATAATGCCGATTTACCGAACTTCGAAAGATTCGGCACGCCGTTGGTTGTCATAATGCCGATTTGCCGAAAACGTCATTTCGGTACCGCCGACGGTGTTCGTGATAGTGGCATTAGTCGAGCTTTGATTTGCATGGGAATGTATGGAAGCCTTCACACTACATTCAATTAGTCGAACAACTGAAACAGTTGGATTTGCATACAACAGCCCAATTCGACTAAATCGATTGAGTCGCAAGTGTGTATAGGCTCTTATAATTTCAAAGAGTTTCCTTCTACGGCTAACTACAAAATCACTTTTATTTCCGCCATTTTTATCGTTTTGAGTATTTTATAAGACTAGACTCAAAGGCATGACCCAGTTATTGAAATATATGGCAAAACCCCATAAATCGAAAATTTCGAGTTAAATCCCTATTGCATAAAACGTGCGATATATATGTTACATACAACGCATTAATACATATATTTTTTTGTTATAATAATTGTTCAAAACAGTAAATCATCAGTATTTTATTGTAGTTTTTTTTTGATTTCTTTGAGAGCCAGTGTGTATGCAGTATGCAGTAGAACAGCCGATTTTCATTATTTAGTAAAAGAAAAAACGTTCATCTACTGCCGTGCGGTTTCTTCATTGTTCTAGCATGGAAATAACTAAAAAAAAGTGTAGGGAATAACGTAGGGAAAACTTGAAACAAGCGTAGGGAAAAGTAGGGATTTTTTTCTTGCTCTGTAGGGAATTTCCAAAAAAGTATCTACCATCACTGCATGAACGGCTAGATCCTGATACGAACAAGCAGTGGGAGCTGTAGCGGGACCCAGAAATACCAACTATCAAGCAAATGTTAGATTTTTTAGATCGACAAGCATCGGCTTTAGCAAATGTATTCGACTCGCACCGCTCAAATGTTCAAGGTGTGAAAGACGTAACAATTAATAATCGTGGGGCGGGTTTTAGTTCAAATCAAATGAGAATAAATGATGTAAGTAACACTTTGAAAAAATCCATTAATTGTGTTGCTTGCGGGCGTGAACATGCAATATGGACATGTGGAGAATTTGTGGGGCTCAGCCTACGGGCACGTGAGGATTTGGTAATGAAGCGCAATCTCTGCCGAAATTGTTTAAAGCGCGGGCATAGTGCCAATAATTGTTTCCAAGGTGCATGTCCACGGTGCGCAGGACATGTAAAGCACAACAGCTTGCTATGTCCCACAAAAGAAGTTTCAAAACAAACCTTTATGGTAAACGACGTAGGTGATTCTTGTCAGCGTACATATAAAAGAAAATCCAATTTGAACTTAATGAATCGTGAGAATGAAGTGGCGGGTAGTCTTGTTCACGTAACACATTTTAAACATATGAATGAACTTTCATTTGACGATGAGATGAAAAAAGCTGATATGCAATTGAGTTCAGTGGCGCACAGCCTAACATAATTTCATCTTGTTTACAAAACAAGTATAAATTTGCCAGTCTCCCCGCAACCCGGAAAATCATTGGCATTGAAGGGAAACACTTTGGTGTAAGTCGACGTGTAGTCTTAAAAATAAAACCTTGGTTTGATAACAGTCATATTGAAGAAGAATTTTGGATATTGCCTAATGAGAGTGACTGGGGACCGGTGTTGCCGATAACCTTGAGTGAAGCGTATATGGTACATAAGCAGCCTTCGATGAGATTGGCCGATCCAGACTACTGGAAACCAGAGAAAGTTCTAGTTATCCTAAATGTCCGAGTATTTGCAAAAATTTTGATCGCGGTGTATCCTTCATCATTGATGATTGATGGAATGACTCTTATGGAAACGCGTCTAGGCTTAGTAGTATGTGGAACTCGGAATGCTGCGCTTGATGATGACAATCAGAAGTCAATGTCTTTTATTAACTGCACATGCGCTGAAGAGCTTGGAGAGTTGGTCAGGCGGTTCTGGCAACTGGATGAAATTGCCACATTTTCCAAGCGCACAGAAGAGGAAGAGAAGGTCGAAAGATTGTTTTTAGAAACATACTCGCGAGATAGCTCTGGAAGATTTACAGTATCGATTCCCATGAAAGAAGGTGTGAATGATATAGGAAGTTCACGGGCTACTGTCTCCAACGGTTTTTAGCACTCGAAAGGAAACTGCAACGCGACTTGGAAATTAAGAAACAATATGTGGAGTTTATGCGCGAGTATGAACAGTTAGGGCATATGGAACCAGTTTTAGAATCAGCTGCACCAGACGAAATGGTATACTATATACCACATCATTGTGTAACAAAGAAGTTTAGGGTAGTTTTTGATGCCAGCTGCCGAAAAAGGGATTTCGCTTAATGAGGTGCGAGATCTAGCAGAAATTATAATGAGATTTCGTAGACACAAAGTTGGTGTTATAGGCGATATAAGAATGATGTTCAGGCAAGTACGCGTTAGAAAAGATCAGTGGAATTTGCAGAGGATATTTTGGAGAGAGAATAGTTGTGACCCACTCAAGGAGTATTGTCTCAAAGTAGTTACATATGGAATGACATCTTCAGCATTCAATGCAGTTCGAGCAGTTTTACAGTGTGCCAGGGATGCTGCTGAAAACTTTCCAGACGTTGCTAAAATAATTGAAAATGATTTTTATATGGACGATTGCATTACTGGGGCAGACACTGAAGAACAAGCCATTCAGATGGCTAGATTGGTGCAGGATATTTTGGCTGGAGGAGGATTTGAGATGAGGAAGTGGAAATCTAACTCCAGGAACCTGATGAGAATTATGCGATCAGAACAAGAAGAAAACGTATTTGTGGATGAGGAGAGAGCTACAGTTTTAGGTCTAAAATGGAACATTGCTCAGGATCAGTTTTCCTTCGTCGTGAAATCCCAAGAGATCAAATCTGCGGTGACAAAGCGAACGATTTTGAGCCACGTCGCACAACCTTATGACCCTAACGGATATATCTCCCCGATTACTATAACAGGTAAAATACTGATACAAGATTTGTGGCGGCTTGGTTTAGAATGGGACGTTGCTGGGAAGACATCTGGAACAATTCTTCATAGATAGATGGATAGGCACGAGCGATCTCAAAAGTGCTGAGCTGCACGGGTTTTCTGACGCTTCCACGGTAGCATATGGGGCTGTAATTTATATGAGGGTGACAAATGCTGATGGTTTGGTAACAACTACACTTCTAGTATCAAAGTCAAGGGTAGCCCCGACGAAAACGGTTTCAGTGCCAAGGTTGGAATTAGCTGCTGCTGAACTGTTGTCACGTTTGCTTCTTGAGGTCATTAGGGCAATGGAGTTTTCTAATATAAAATACACGTTGTGGACCGACTCCCAGGTAGTATTGCATTGGATTGGTAAGATACCACGAGATCTTAAAACGTTTGTCGCAAACCGTGTAGCTTCCATACAGACAAACACAGATGTAAAGAGATGGAGGTACGTAAATACAAGAGATAATCCTGCAGACCTCATTAGCCGTGGTATGGGGCCATTGGATATAATCTAAAGTAATCTGTGGAAGTATGGGCCGGAGTGGTTGCGGGAAAGAGGGTCAGATTGGCCTGATTGTGTGTTTGTGCCAAACACAGTGGGGGAGGCTGTAAATGAATACAGGGTATTTTCAGCAACCAACAGTAATGAACCGTTGCAGATCCCGAGGCGGACAGTGAATGAGACAATTGCATTAATTGATTATGTTGACACGCTAAATAGAGCGGTTAATATTGTAGCATATCTCTTTAAGTTTATTGCAAACGCAAGGGAGCACGTAACCACCAGAAGATCGAATAGAGGCAGAATAACTTACACAGCGCTAAGTAATGAACACAGGACCAAGGCGATGAACTTTCTACTTCGGCAAGAGCAGGAAAGGTTCTTTGACAAAGAAATAAATGTTTGAAAGCTGATAAACAGATTCCCGAGAAAAGTAAAATCGAGCCTTTGAAGCCTGTAATGAGAGACAACCTTCTTAGAGTTCATGGTCGTTTAAAGAACTCGAGCTTGAATGAAAATATGCGAAATCCAATAATAGTCCCGAAGGAATCAAGGTTGGCATGGCTAATTATGTATAACGCACATAAGGAAACAAAGCACGGCGGTGTACAAGTTATGATGCAATTCATTAGGCAAAAGTACTGGAATACACATCTTCGAAGCTCATTGAGGCAATTCACGCATAAATGTATGGTTTGTGCGCGACATATTCAAAGACCCGAATCGCAATTAATGGCAGATTTACCAGCCGATCGTGTACGAGAGGGAAAGCCATTTCTCCACGTTGGAATAGACTATGCTGGCCCTATGGACATAAAGATGATTGACAGAGAGGGTAATCAAATCACGCGGCAAAAGGTATGGATTGCTGTGTTCGTATGTTTGAAAACAAGAGCGGTACATTTAGATGTGGTGAGCGACCTTACAACTGTAGCATTTATTGCTTGCTACGAAAGATTTGTTGCACGTCGTGGACGATACAGCGACAACGGCACATCATTTGTGGGAGCGGCCAAAGAAATCAGGAGAGCTATACAGAACTGGTACAATAATGAAATGTTTCATCACTTATCTTTGAAAGGCACGGAGTGGCATTTTATGACGCCAGCAGCTCCACACCAAAGTGGTATATACGAAGCTGCAGTTAAAGGAATGAAGCATCACCTGGTGCGGGTTATAGGATTAAGAGTGTTGCCGTTCGAACAATTGAGGACATTACTTGCGCAAATCGAAGCTATATTAAATTCTCGACCATTACAGCCTTTAAGTGATGATCCAAATGACTTGCAGGCATTAACGCCAGGTCTAGTCCTACCCTTACCATTTCAGATATCAGAAACGTCTTCAAGCAAGGGTGCATTGCTCTGGAGAGATGGCAAAATGAGTATCTCATGTCCCTTCAGGAGCGGAAAAAATGGCGAAGAAGCTCTGACCGGGTGAAAATAGGACAACTGGTGCTGTTAAGAAGTGAGAATTTTCCCCCAGCACAGTGGGCTATGGGACGCATAATTGAACTTCATCCCAGCCCTGACAACTTAGTACGGTCGGTGACGATCCAAACATCAACTAATATCCTGCGCAGGCCAGTGCAAAAAATTAGCATTCTACCGATCGAAACATAGAATTTATTAATTATTTTTATATTATATATTTTATATATAACATGTACATGCTCGCTATGATTGGAAAACCGTAGGTTTTGGGTGGGTGTGTTTAATATTGAAAGATTTGGCAACTCTTTTTTTGTGTAAAATGAGAAAGATGAGGAAGAAAATATAGAATAAGAGTTAGTTGTGAAAATACATTGAGAAGAGTGTGTTTTATTTGTAATGATGGTGCGGGTTCTGGTTTAATTGTTTATTGTTCTATTTTTGTAGGTTTAATTGGACAGTTGTGAAGCATAAAAAACAGAAACATTAAAGGGTAGAAACTAAATTCGAAACCAAATGATTGTAACGGTCTCAATAAGTAACAAAACTGTAACAGAAACGAAATTAATTTTGTTCCCTGTAACAGAAACAGAAACAAAACTCCTTTGTAACAAAAGTCGTAACAAAACTCCGAAACGGTTTCAGCAGAAACAAAACCTGTAACGACACTAAATTAATTTTGTTCGTTGTAACAAAACCCGTAACAGAAACAAAATTAATTTTGTTTCTCAGTAACAGGAACAAAATTAAAACTGTAACAGAAACAAATTTAATTTTGTTCCTTGTAACAGAAACAGAAACCAAATTAATTTTGTTTCTCAGTGGTAAAATTATAAATATTATTATTATACTATTTGCAGTACGTTAGGATGGACTTATTATTTTTAGGTATATAATATGTGTATATGTATATACCTGTGGCATTTTTTTTTTTGAAACTCAACTCGAGACTCGAGTTAGGAAAATATGTCAAAGTTTACTAAGACGAAATTTTAAAAAACCCTATTAGTAATTTGTTTCGGACTATAATTGGCTGCAACAAATGAAAAATGATAGATTGACGGGTATGTAATAAAGCTTGATTAATTAAGCAAATGAACATTTTTCTTTACTTCACTTCGAACAGAGGTCGAGTTAAGTTACTTTAGTTGGTTGCCACAGATATACATATATATGTATATTATATACCTAAAAATAACAAGTCCATCCTAATGTTATGCAAATATAGTTTTGCTACTGAGAAATTTTCTGTTCTCGTTAAAAGGAACAATATTAATTTTGGTTCTGTTACGGGTTTTGTTACAAGTAACAAAATTAATTTAGTTTCGTTAGAGGTTTTGTTTCTGCTGAAACTTTTGTTACGTCTTTTGTTACACAAAGCAGTTTTGTTTCTGTTCCTGTTTCTGTTACAAGGAAAAAAATTAATTTATTTTCGTTACAGGTTTTTTATTAATTAATGTACTACTAGAAATTCACGCTACTGTCGAAAATCGATAGTTTTTTAGTAGTTTAGTTACTCCAGAATGCAAAAATATTTTTAACTTTATATTTTTTAATAAAATTTATCTTTATTTGATTCGGAACCCATTTGTATTTCAAGCACAACCATTTTCCATTTTTAATTTATTAAAATTTTTCGTACAAAATTATTTTTTTGGATGGCACTGGTTTTTTGTTTTTTTATTTATTACGCCTATAAGTAGGCAACAAAAAATATTGTAAAAATTATGGCAGTTATTATGTTTTGCAACAACAATTACACAGAAATTTTCCAACGGCGATTTTGCACGTATTTTCCAACCGATTTTAATGGAAATCAAAATGGACATATTCTCGGGAATTCCCTTTCTAATGATGGTCTAACTTTTAAAATCGGCTCAGTAGAATCGCCAAAAGATCACGGACAAAATTCATGTTAGCGTATTAATATCTATATATATAAAAATCTCATGTAACATTCTTTGTGCGGGATAAACTTTTAAACTACTGAACCAATTTTGATAATATTTGGTAATAACATGTAATTGTGCTCCGATTGAGTAGTCAAATAGTTTTTATTTATTGTTGGGGTAAGTGGAAAAAAATTCAACAAATCCAACAATTAAAAATTGAATTAAAATAAAAATTTCGTGCTAAGCACTAAAAACTTTCAAGTTTTTATTTAAATTTTTGGTCAAACTGCGTTAATTTATATAAAAATGTGTAAAAAACCAACCAAAATTAGCTTTATACGGCCATAAATCAAAACCGGATCAACCGATTTAAATATTTCTTCTTGGAAATGAGACTTTGAACCTTTTACTAAAGTTCTGCATTCAAAAAATTAATAAATTATCTTTTTAAATAACAAAAATATTATAAAGAATAGTATCAATTTTTGAAAAAAGAGTCATGCGCATGGTTGGTCGCCACAAGCAATCGGTAAAGCAGAAGACAAAACAACGAGAACAATACATACCTACGAGCATATGTATGTACATAAGCTAAGAAATGACACGAAGATACATACATATACACATATATATATATACGACCAAAAGTAAAGCAACTCGTTTAAATGATACAAAGGGATTCGATTCGTTTTGCGTGCAAATGGTAGGTTCGATTAACATTAAAATGTTTTGGTTTTTTGAATTTCACTCAATTTTTCAATTTATTTACAATATCTGGAAAGGTAAGTATTTTCCTAATATTATGAACTTTTACAACAGAAATAAAAATTGAAAAATTATTTTTAAAATTTGACCTCAGATATGTATATTAGACATATACGCCGCCGATTGACGCCGCCGCCGCCGCGCCGATTACCTTCATAATCGGCCGCCGCCGCCATAATCCGTGAAATCGGCGTATCGGCCCGGCGGCGTGCGCTGGCGCGCCATACCCGTATGGAGCGAGATGTGTACATATTTTCCTAGTTTTGCTAACTTCAAAATTAAAAAAAAAAAAAAAAAAAAGGAACCAATCGACGTGTTTTGACCTCAGGAACACGAAGCTGAATGCGGAAATGTTTTGTTTTTTGCCGGCTAAAAGTTATTAACAAAACCTTAGGCTGTTCCCTACTTTACTAGCCTCAGTCCTAAAGAATTTAAGCTACTGGAAAATTTCAGTTCGTTGGCTTACATAATTTTTCTCAGATACGGAACTTTTCTGGGATCTCTTCCATTTAGTCCTACTTCTCGAGGTCTGTTGCTAATTGTTCTACTCAAAACTGCACCATTTCAACCCTCCTTGATATCATTAGATGCCGAAAATGATCCCAAACATTCATCCAGAATCGAAAACTCATAGTTTGAACGTAAGAAAGTTGCTGTTTTTGAGTAGCCCTCACAGTTGTCGAACCTCAGCCCTATAGGGAATATTAAAGAAGACGATGGAGGATCAAAAATGGAAAAATAAGCAAGAGTTATGGAAAAAAATTAAAGAAGCTTGGTACTTAATACCAGTTGCAAATTGCGCTGATTTGGTCAACCCTATGCCACGAAGAAGTAAGGAATTTATAAAAAATAAAGGAGCTTCAACTAAACATTAGTTTAAATCTAGCTGCAGCAGTAATATTGTAGTTTATTTGAAAAAACAATCGAATTTAAAGTTTTTCCCTATTATTATTTCCAACTTAAATTATACATTTCATTATTTTTATTCATAAAAATTAAATTATTATACAAAAACCACCCCAGAGTCATTGAAGCATGTCCTCTCCGTGTAAGCATCAATATATGGTAATTATTATTTGGTCTTAAAATGAAATAAATGGAGAATTGCAAAATTTTGTCCCTATTATTTTTTCCAACACTGTATATACATATATTTATTTTAAAGTGCCTTATAAATTTCCTAATTTATTCCTATAAAGCATAAAGGAATAGTCCTAGATTACCGTGTTGCCGTATCCCTATCCCTATCCCCATCCCTATCCCTATCCTTATACCTATCCCTATCCCTATTCCTATTCCTATCGCTAACCCTATCCCTATTCCTATTCCTATCCCTATACCTATACCTATAGCTATACCTATACCTATGCCTATTCTATCCCTCCAGACTTTCTAGGGTCACCCATGGTCCACATTTTGGTCGATAAGTCGGAAAACGGGTCGCATAGGGTTTTGAAAATCACCTCTTTTTTAAATACTCACCAACACCTTTTATTTGATACCCATTTTGTAGAAAACCCGTTTGGGGTCACACTTGGTTCATATTTCAGGAAATACCTCGAATTCGGGGTCTTATATGGGACCAATAACTACACCTTGTTCAAGCACTCGTCAACACCTTTCAGTTGATACCCATATCGTACGAACCCGTTATAGGGTTACCCTGGTCCACATTTTGTGGAATATCTCCAAAACCTTCCTGGATTCTTATACTTTTTTTGGCCATAAACCATGTCGGGCTCAATCGAAAACAACGTGCAAAATTTCTTTTAATTCAGTCCAGCCGTTCTGGAGTTAAATCATCAGGGAGGAAAATGCGACTTATTTTTAAACGGTTTTATTTAGCTCACCCCGTTTGTTTTATTCTTGGGTCAAATTTAGTAATTCAAATTTCACCCTCTTCCTGTCAACCGATTAATCTGAAATTTTGTACGCATGTATAACCCCGATGACAATGCAATATTATGAAAAAAAATTCCGATAGGTGGCGCGTGGGTCGCTATATTTACAAAAATCGCATTTATGGTCCGATTTGGCTGAAATTCGGAACATGTATTACTACCTTGAAAAGAAATATTTTCTTTAAAAAAAAATTCCGCTAGGTGGCGCGTGGGTCGATATATTTACAAAAATCGCATTTATGGTCCGATTTGGCTGAAATTCGGAACATGTATTACTACCTTGAAAAGAAATATTTTCTTAAAGAAAAAATTCCGCTAGGTGGCGCGTGCGTCGCTATATTTACAAAAATCGCATTTATGGTCCGATTTGGCTGAAATTCGGAACATGTATTACTACCTGGAAATGAAATATTTTCCTAAAAAAAACTTCCGATAGGTGGCGCGTGGGTCGCTATATTTACAAAAATCGCATTTATGGTCCGATTTGGCTGAAATTCGGAACATGTATTATAGATAGGCTGACCATCCGTTGTTTTTTGAGGGACCGTTCTGTTTTTCAGAAGTCTGTCCCTCGTATTTTTGTTTTTTCGGAAAACCTCAAAATGTTCTGTTTTTTCCTAGTGTCCCTCATTTATTTATTTTAGGGCATATTCATAGTCTTGATAAAAGCTGATTTTAAGTTAGTTAAAATCAATATTTTATTTTGACTATGAATATTCCCCTTTTTGTTTAAAATCTGTTTTATATTAAAAAGGTTGAGGTGGCAGCCCTTTTTCTCAACAGAATTTAAGTAGTTATCGATAATAACTACCATCCTCATTGACTATATGTTTGTTGGAATGAAATTTTTGTGGCTGCTGTGTGGCAAATTAATTTGAAAGAAATTGGTAAATCGTATTAAAATTGATTTGTGGACATTAAACTAAGTTACCAAATTCTTTTTTATCGTAGCATTATGCTTGCTTTATTGTAGATACCTATAATTAAACTTGCAAATTTGTTCATTTTTGTTAAAACAAAAAGTCTGAAGAGAATGTGAATTACATATGTTTGTAAGCCTATTATTTGATAAAAAAAATATTTTTTACGATTTCAAGTTTCATAAATATATGTTCGTATTTATATCATTTGAAATTTTGTCCCTCATTTTCGATTCATATTTATGGTCAGCCTAATTATAGAGCGGGTCCATTTGTATGGGAGTGAAAAAAGTGAAAAATCGCATACGCGGATAATGTTCTAAGGACTATTCTAACTAACTTTGCCAAAGAAACCATGGGTCTTAAACCAATCCTTAGTCCGCGGGTTTTAAGCCGAAGTTTTTTTGTCAGGTAAAAAAAAATTTTGTATTTCGTAGGCAGATAAAAATGATTCGAACTTCTTACCAAGAAGCCAGGATATACTTTTCCGAAGGATTTTGATGTGCTGAATCCGAATCTGAAGTCAAAATGACCAAATTCGAAATAGTTTTCGAGATATCTTGACCTAAAAATGCAAGTGCAAAAAGTGAAATTTTCTTAAAATTTTGGAGTTAGGGCCAGCCGAAAGTTATGATTTCATTTAAAGTCTACGACCATTATCTTAACAAATAGGCTTTGCACTTTCAAATGCCGTTGACTTTGTTAACTTGTCTTTTTTGGTTTCCGAGATATCGCTGTTTTAAAATCTGCATACTTTTCAGTGCGTACACAATGTATTTTTTTCTTTAAAATACTTGCATTTCTTTGCTGTCATTTTTAACATGTTGCTGTTTATTCTACTTTGTCAAACTACGGCTCCACCAATATACAAAACATCCAACAGCCGCACTATTTCTCCGCATTCAACGGCTGTGTCGTGCTCACCGGCTCCAACATTTTAGAATACATCCACCAGGTTGCAATAATTCACAGGTTTTCGATTTTGTTGCATTCACCGGTGCCACCAATTGCGATAATTTAATGGTTTTCGATTTTGTTGCATTTACCGATTCCACGAATTATGAGTACTTCCACCAATTGCGATAATTCACCGGTTTCATCATTTTTGTTGCATTCACCGGTTCCGCCAAATATGATCACTTCCACTAATAGCGATAATTCACGGGGTCATCGCTTTTGTTGCGTTCTTCGGTTTCACCAATAATGAGTACTTCCACCAATAGCAACAGTCACCGGTTCCACCAATTATGACCAATTGCGATAATTCACCGGTTTCATAATTTTTTTGCATTTACCGGTTCCACCAAATATGAGCACCTCCAATAGCGATAATTTACCATTTTCGACATTGTTTTTTTGATTCATCGGTTGCACCAATAATGAGCACCTCCACCAATAGCTATAATTCACCGTTTTCGTCGTTTTTTTTTGATTCATCGGTTGCACCAATAATGAGCACTTCCACCAATAGCGATAATTTACCGGTTTTATCGATTTTGTTGAATTCACCGCTACAACCAATTGCGATAGTTCACCGGTTTCATCGTTTTTTGTTGCAGTCACCAGATCCACCAATTATGGTCAAGAAACAGCAACATGTTAAAAATGACAGCAAAGAAATGCAAGTATTTTAAAGAAAAAATACATTGTGTACGCACTGAAAAGTATGCAGATTTTAAAACAGCGATATCTCGGAGACCAAAAAAGACACGTTAACAAGGCCAACGGCATTTGAAAGTGCAAAGCCTATTTGTTAAGATAATGGTCGTAGACTTTAAATGAAATCATAACTTTCGGCTGGCCCTAATTCCAAAATTTGAAGAAAATTGCACTTTTTGCACTTGCATTTTTAGGTCAAGATATCTCGAAAACTATTTCGAATTTGGTAATTTTGACTTCAGATTCGGATTCAGCACATCAAAATCCTTCGGAAAAGTATATCCTGGCTTCTTGGTAAGAAGTTCGAATCATTTTTGTCTGCCTACGAAATACAAAATTTTTTTTTACCTGACAAAAAAACTTCGGCTTAAAACCCGCGGACTAAGAATTGGTTTAAGACCCAAGGTCTCTTTGGCAAAGTTGCTTAGAATAGTGTATAGAACAAAATCCGCGTATGCGATTTTATCGAAAAATAATCGACCATACCTAATGTATTACTACCTTGAAAATAAATATTTTCTTAAAAAAAAATTCCGCTAGGTGGAGCTGAGATCGGGGTAATTAAAACTGAAAATCCTAATTATGGACCGATTTGGCTGATATTTAGCATGTGCATTACTTAAATAATTTACAAATGTTTAAAAAAAAATTGGAGCCGCTAGGTGGCGCGTGAGTCGCTCTATTTAAATAAAAATAGGTAAAAAAACTTTTAAAGTTAAACGGTTTTTTTTGGGCTTCTACAATACATAAAATGCAGGGCAGCACTGTGGATCACGCGGTCGTATACTTAGGTGCGAAACTGTTTGAAGAAGGTCAAGCCTACGTGGCTCTTAGTAGAGTAAGAACTTTGCAGGGACTACGTATAGAGGCGTAGGACTGCAATAAACTAACGGGCAAGAAACCTTGCAATAATGAAGCACTAAATGAATTAAACAGAATGCGAAATAAAAACTAAAAACTAGAGAATAAAAATAGGTAAAAAAACTTTTTAAGTTAAACGGTTTTATGTTATACATACATTGCAATGTTTAAGATAAATGTACTAAAAACCAAAAAATAATAAAATAGATACAGTCGTGGGAATTATAAACATTTGCATAGACTAGACTAAAATAAAACCGTGAGGCACGTCAATTGTCTACAATCGTTGATTAAAATGTTTGTTTTGTAATGTTACACTATAATTAGGCAGTTGTTCAACCGACAACGATGGACGTGTGATAAGTAGGGCTAGAATGTGGAAAAAAGCTAGCAAGCTCGATTATAAGCGAGTTTTAGGGTTTCATAGTGGTGAGCGAGTAGTACTTTTATCATATGTTTTGTCGATTAAAGACAAACTACGAGCAGTGAAACGATTCCTCGTGTGAATGTCCAACGATAAACTAGTTGAAACATCTCTTTTATTAACATGGAGTGTATAACTATTGCAATTTCCATGAGCAAGAAAATAGTAAGTAATTTCCTCACCGTCTGCGGGCCAACTGCCTAACGACGAATTAAACGATTCTTCTATCGCACATTAAGTCGATAATTTGTAGACAATTGACGTGCCCCCCGGTTTTATTTTAGTCTAGTCTATGCAAATGTTTATAATTCCCACGACTGTATCTATTTTATTATTTTTTGGTTTTTAGTACATTTATCTTAAGCATTGCAATGTATGTATAACATAGAACCGTTTAACTTAAAAAGTTTTTTTACCTATTTTTTTATATAATAGATGTACATATGTAAATATATGTATGCATGTTTATTATCATACAAAATAAGCAAATGAATTTAAATTTACCCTTACATATGGATTTGTGTATATTCTTTAATATTTATTTTCTTTATTTTATATTTTAGTTTATGTAACAATTGTTTTTTGCTGTTAATAAAAAAGTTTCAACAATTTAAGGTGGAAATTAGTTTATTTATTCCATTCAGTCAGCGCTATTAAGGTAACTAAATAAAATTAATATTTGAATAAGGATTGTGATTTGTAGATTTGGGGTACGCGCCGGGGCGAAAAAGCACGCCGGCGTCGCCGCCGCCGCCGAAATGTTATTGGAATAGCGCCGCCGCCGCCGGAATCACTGTCGGCGTATATGTCTAATGTATATACCTATTTTTATCTATTTACGTACATCTGTAACCGAATTTTTCATACCCAAAACCTCTGGAGTGCTCTGGCCTTAGATTCATACATATCTCTATCTACGTACATATATATAGGTACATATATAAATAAACTTTTTAACTACTCAAACAATTTTAATTATAATAATTTTTCTTTTACAACAGAAATTAAAATTGAAAAATTATTTTTAAAATTTGACTTTAGATACATATATGTATACCTATCCTTATATATTTTCGTCCAAAACTACTGAAACATTTTAATGAAATTTGGTAGTTATATCTCATTGGGTTCCATTAAGTTTATTAGTATGGAGATAGACAATACCAAAAACATGTGTACAAACATATGAAGAAAAATCCGACAGGTATCGCTGTTGTATTTTATTTCTATTTACACCAAAGTATCGGTCCAAATTTGAATTTCTCGAGTAAATTTTAGGTTCCCTCCATAACCGAAAACTTAGGAATTGTTACAAAATGTTTGTTAATAAGATCTTTGACTAGAATATAATAGTATGTATAATACAATGCCGCTGAAATAGCTCTAACGAGTTGTAAGGACGAGCTTATCTACCTAATTTGAGGCGCATTCCTTACTTTTTGTTTTTTTCCTACTAATTTAGTGGACCTACAGTTTTATGCCGGCTCCGAACAGGGAATGCATTTTTTGTGGGAAGCATTTTCATGGCAGAAATACCCTATCAGGGTATGCAGCCCACCGCCGAGAGGTGACCGCTATTTCTGATTTCTAATTAATTAAATATTTTTTTGGTGTTTGTCCAGACTGGGGATAAAACCCAAGACCTCTTTTATGGCAGCCTTTCACACACTACTGTGGCCGCTGTGGTGCAGTGGGTAGTGCTCGCCTGCTATGCCAGAGGTCTCGGGTTCAAACCACGGTCCGAGCAAAACACCAAAACAATTTTTCTAATTAGTAAAAATCCAATTGTTGGGTTTTTTAAGAGCAGCGGTCACCTCTCGGAAGTGGGCGGCATACCCTCCGAGAGTATTTCTGCCATGAAAAAGCTTCTCATAAAAAGTGCATTCCCCGTTCGGAGCCGGCATAAAACTGTAGGTCCATTCAATTAGTAGGAACAACAAAAAGGAGCACACCTCGAATTGGGAGAGAAGCTCGGCCATAAAACTCGTCAGAGTTATAATAGCGCCATTGTATTATTATTATTATTACTTTCACACACTACACCACAGGGGCCACTTTTTGACTTGAAATATATTTAAAATCAAAAATAAATTTTATCTCTGTATTTCTGACTCACCCAAATCCAAATTACGCAACCCCCG
This sequence comes from Urophora cardui, assembly GCA_960531455.1. Classification (NCBI taxonomy): domain Eukaryota; kingdom Metazoa; phylum Arthropoda; class Insecta; order Diptera; family Tephritidae; genus Urophora; species Urophora cardui. Next base: position 86,467,197 of record OY482673.1, on the reverse strand, counting down.
TTAAATATTACTTGAGATGAGATTTGTTTGAATTATAACATTTTAAAAGTAAATGGAAGTTTTGAGTCATGACTATCTATTTATACGAATGTAAAAAAAAATACTGGGAACCTGTATATTAATTTTTTTTTTCGATTCATACGTCTTCCGTGGGTATTTACCTCAGTATAGGTACTTATTAACTTTTTTAAGAAAATATATATGTATAACAATTCCCAAGTTTTGCTGCATGATTAATCAATGTATGTATATTCTCTACAGGCCCATGTATGTATACTAGGGTGCGTTTAATTTGTATGAAAAATTTAAAAGTTCATAAAAGGACTGTATCGCCCCCTCAATCTATAGTAACATGGTCAAAGATATCACACATAAATTTTGGTCCCGATTGGTGGCGGTTAAGGCGTGGCGCATTGAGGTCAAAGTTCAGAAAACTCTATGAAGGGTCAAAAAATCAAAATATTTTTTTTAATTATCTAATACCCAAAATTAATACTTCTATACCCAATGATAACAAATATAAATTTTGGTCCCGATTGATGACGGTTTACTGGTGTTTGAAGGGGGTAAAAGTTCAGATTACCATATGCGACACTAAAAATGTAAGTCTTCTATGGCAATCTGAACATTTACCCCCCCCCCCCCCCCCCCCCTTAAAACACCACTAAACCGTCATCAATCGGAACCAAAATTTATATTTGTTATCCTTGGGTTGGCCGCTGTGGTGTAGTGGGTAGAGTGCTCGCCTGCTATGCCAGAGGTCTCGGGTTCAAACCACGGTCCGAGCCAAACACCAAAAAATTTTTCTAATTAGTAAAAATCCAATTATTGGATTTTTTAAGAGCAGCGGTCACCTCTCGGCAGTGGGCGGCATACCCTCCGAGAGTATTTCTGCCATGAAAAAGCTTCTCACAAAAAATGCATTCGCCGTTCGGAGCCGGCATAAAACTGTAGGTCCACCCAATTAGTTGGAAAAACAAAAACGAGCATACCTCGAATTGGGAGAGAAGCTCGGCCATAAAACTCGTCAGAGTTATAATAGCGCCATTGTATTATTATTATATTATTATTATTATCCTTGGGTATAGAAGTATTAATTTTGGGTATAATATAATTAAAAAAAAATATTTTGATTTTTTGACCCTTCATAGTTTTCTGAACTTTGACCTCAATGCGCCACGCCTTAACTGCCACCAATCGGGACCAAAATTTATGTGTGATATCTTTGACCATGTTACTTCAGATTTAGGGGGCGATACAGTAAAATATTGTTAATTTGAATTTTAAACGTACTCTAATGTATACATTTCATTTTGCTCCGGGGCTACTAGGTTAATTATATTCATATAAAGGAAAGATATACATAAGTAGGTATGTATCTATGTAGGAAACACCACTTACAGCTCGATTCTGAGCGTTACTTCAATATTATTTTACTGGTAATTTACTTTGCTGAAAAGTTTTACCATCTCCTCAATCGGTATTCTCGAACAAATGGTAATGCTATCAAAGCGATTCCATACGAATGGAATGGAATCGGACTCAAAATGGTAACAAATTGTTATCACTTATTGAGGTGGAATAGAATACGAGAAAGGTGTTCAAAGGTCAAGTCTTCACTTTAGCGGTAAAGTAAATTATGTTACCCCGCGGAATAAGGCCTTTAGAGGATTTCAAATATGTTCTGATATTTTGCCGTAAATAGAAAGAGAACACAACAGCGACACCGCAGTAAATTCATGAATTTTATCGTTGCGTGAGTCAAATCCTTTTTGATTTCATATAATGAATAAATTTTATTTCTGATTTCGTTCTTCATCCAAATCCAGACAACTTTTTATTTGTGATTTCATTTTCAGCCAAATCAAAGAATATCGTTTATTTAATTTTTTGAAAATAGAAACCTTTCCAGTAATAAAAAATATGTTTTATCAGGATGGCGAAGCAGATCACAAAATAAAAGTATCTTCTATTTTGAATATCAAATCACTAATAAGATGATGACTGTTGATAACTGATGCTAGTATAGATATATAATAATATAATACAATGGCGCTATTATAACTCTGACGAGTTTTATGGCCGAGCTTCTCTCCCAAATCGAGGTGTGCTCGTCAACTTTTGTTTTTCTACTAATTGGGTGGACCTACAGTTTTATGCCGGTTTCGAACAGCGAATGCATTGTTTGTAAGAAGATTTTTCATTGCAGAAATACACTCGGATGGTATGCCACCCACTGCTGAGAGGTTACCGCTGTTTCTAAAATCCTAATAATTGGGTTATAATTATTTAGAAAAATTTGTTTGGTGTTTGTCCTGACTGGGGTTTGAACCCGAGACCTCTGGCATAGCAGGCGGGCACTCTACCCACTGCATTTATTCACATTTGAAGCCTACTTCAAGCAAAATTATTTCGTTTCACTTTCCCAATAACTTTTAGGATTATCTGGGGTAACTTATTCTTCAGCGGCCGTCAAAAATTTATTGTGTCAAAAATTCATTCATAATGAAATAAATAATTTAAGATGTGGGGAATTTTTTTCAATTTCTGTGGGAATTTTAGCGGAGATTATCTGGCATCACTGCGGCCATCTCTATTGTGTACTAGTACTAGGGTTGCCAGACGTACTGATTTGATCAGTACAATACTGATTTTTCGTGCTCCGTACTGATGGCTTTAAAAACCTTAAGAAATACTGATTTTTTGGATTTTGTACTGATTTGTACTGATTTTTAGCCGACACTAAAAAAATTCATTTTTATCACCCTGCACTGTTTTTAATTTTCGAACTGTTTTCATTTGACGTTTGTAATGTCGTGGTTATGCTTACGACAAAACTCGACGAGCAACGTGTAATTGTTGTTGTACACTCCGACGAGTGAGAGAATTTTCGGACTCACGTCGGTCAAATTTGCTGGGTAAAACAAGCACCCAATACGCCGAGGTTTCGGGGTAATAATGTGTTGTGGTGTATGTGCGCTCTAATCATCGATTTAAGCGTAACCACCTCTCACCGATGACGAAATTGTGTCCGAATTTCATCGGTGTTTTGCTCGTAAGCATAACCACGGCATAACCCCGAAACAATTAGGAAGGAGGAAGCAACGCGAAAGTTAAATGTCATAGAAACATGATTGACAGTTAACGATACGGAAACAAAAACAAAATGCCAGTAATAAAGACGATTTTCTCCGCATATATTGTTTTTTTTTTTTTGAAGGCAATGTACTGATTTTTTCTGGAAAGGTATCTGGCAACCCTAACTAGTACAGCTGAGAATAAAAATTTGGTTGGAATTTTCTTTGATAACACTAGTCGGCAAAAAACAAAAAATTTGTCCTTTTAGGTTTCATGATTGATTTTAGTGGATTGATGGATGGGGCGCTGATTACGAAAATCATATGGAAAAAGTCCCATCACGTCAGGTTTTAAAACAATCTATGACTAAACTAACCTGTATACATATCGCACGTTTTATGCAATAGGGATTTAACTCAAAAAAAAAATTTTTTGGGAAAACGCAAACAAACTTTTATAATTTCAAATAGTTTCCTTCTACGGCTAACTACAAAATCACTTTTATTTCCGCCATTTTTATCTTTTTGAGTATTTTATAAGACTAGACTCAAAGGCACTACCCAGTTATTGAAATATATGGCAAAATCCCAGAAATCGAAAATTTCGAGTTAAATCCCTATTGCATAAAACGGGCGATATGTACATATGTATGTATGAGTACTCCTTATATCTATGTAGCTAAACACTCTACTAAACCGATTTTTTTTTTTGTTTCTTTGACCTACCCAATGACTGTCTGTCAAACAATATATATTGTTTGTATTGATATCTTGTGAAGTTGGAGTACATAATCTCTGTATTCGCCTTGTAAAATATGATTTAGGTATGTACATATATATATAGTGCGTTAAAGAATCTATTTAGGCACGAAATTTTTAAAGCATATTTTAGTTTGAATTTGCGTTATTTGCAGGCCGCAACCGTTGTTCTTTTGAAGTGTAGTTCACGCTACGCGCACCGTATATTAACTAAGATAGATAAGATAATTTGTTGGCAGCGATGTAGGATTCAGATAGCAACCCCGACTACTGATAACAGTCGTACATACATACAATCACAATAAAACTATGTAATAATAATAATACAATGGCGCTATTATAACTCTGACGAGTTTTATGGCCGAGCTTCTCTCCCAATTCGAGGTGTGCTCCTTTTTGTTTTTCCTACTAATTGGGTGGACCTACAGTTTTATGCCGGCTCCGAACGGCGAATGCATTTTTTGTGAGAAGCTTTTTCATGGCAGAAAAACACTCGGAGAGTATGCCGCCCACTGCCGAGAGGTGACCGCTGCTCTTAAAAAACCCAATAATTGGATTTTTACTAATTAGAAAAATTATTTTGGTGTTTTGCTCGGACCGTAGTTTGAACCCGAGACCTCTGGCATAGCAGTCGAGCACTCTACCCACTGCACCACAGCGGCCACCACTATGTGTTATACGAATAAATTTTTATTAATAATTATAGTGTACAACAGCTAAAAAGGGGTTTTGAAAAGTGTGTATTAGATGCGTTTTTTTAGATCCTCCCCCCGGCACCGGAATATGAAAATAGGATGTTTTATACCATGTCTTCAAATAACGTTTTTCGCTCTTTTTTCTGCTCTCGATCTCTCAATCTTGTTTCGACCTCAAAATGAGTGCCGAAACTCGCTAATTCCATACAAATTTCTGAGAGCGAGTGAAGATTGAAACACTTGTTTCGTTCTCAATCATCTTGCCAAACGCGATGATATCGATGGCTTTTCTAATTTTGTATCGAAAATCTATCGAAATCTCACACAGGCCAAAACAAAAACGCAAAAATAAGCAAACATACAAACATTTAAGAAGAACAAGAAAGAGAAATGTTAAACTGAATCACGATCAGCCACGTGGAGGCGGGTTATTTAACGAAATGCTTCGCTAGATGTTTCCCTGGCGAATCAGGTTATGTGGAGACGGGATTTTAGAGCAATTAAACTGGATTAACCGCTAAAGTGAATGGCGTATTAAGTTTTTTGATACACTCCCCAGGGAGGGCAATATCGCGGCCTAAAGTGATGATTTTCTTTTTTTTCTCATGAATCTTGAACTTCTTGCCCTATACTCTTACCGAAAACACAACTGCGTTGTGATTTTTGGTGTAGCTCCATCAAGTTTTTGGAAAAGTGAAATTTTTTTTCAGTTTACTTACTATAAAATACCCTATTTTCATATTCCGGGAGAGAAGGTTTAATGAATCTCATACAAAAAAAAACGCATCTACTTATCTATGTTTGTCTCATGATCGCGAGGGCATCTTTATTTCTTTCGGGTCAGGTCAAATTATTTTCTTTTCGGTCTTTGATGTTTTGAGATTATATTAATGTGTATAGAGAAATTTTATATTCTTCACTACTACTAAAGGGATTATTTTTGGAAACAAAATTTAAGGTTACCAACTGTTTAACAAAGTAAAAATAAAATTTCGTAAAAGTGCTGCGAAAGGCTTTCGTACAACAATATTTTACCGTATAAGTCTTCTTTCATTGTAAAGTGTTAAGTCGGTGCAATAATATCAAAAATTATTCTGAAAGAGTAAGTGCGTAATAAAATAACACTATACAACAAAATAAACTTTTTTTCTGGGTATTGGACCAAACCAATTTTTTCGAAGAGATTGAGACACAAGAAAAAAATATGTATACGCCATTTTTCGAAGTTAGCCTCCAAAAATTAGTAATGGGCTTTCGAATTTCGAAATTTGACCCTCCCTAATTTGATTGCAATGTTTAAAAAATTGAAAAATAAAAAATGTGGGTGTGATCCGCCTTATTTTCGAACTAGACTGGTATACATTTTTTTAAAGCTTATGTAGCAAATGCTATAAGGGGTTAAGGGTCAGATCCTCGAAAAAAATTAAAAGTCGAATATATCCATTTTTTCCAACCGATTTCGAAAAATGTAAAATTGATTGAATTGCCTTTCTTTTGATATGCCTACCTTTATCCTTTTTTAAATAAAAATTTTATGAAAAAACACTTTAAAGAAAAAAAAAACCCCGTGTAGCACAGTACACGTGATAGAAGTTAACTTCTTACATCAATTTATATTCGCTCGAAAGCAACAAGTAACAAGTTTCATATATCATATGAGAAACGAATTTGTAAATACATCCCTGCAAAAAATGCGATTAATCCGGGACGTGCCCGGGATCAATCGCAAGGGAGAAGCGACTAATACAATTTTACATCTCTTTATATGTAGCGAATTGATCGCATTTGTTCGAGAATGTCCTATGAAGAGGCCTAAGGCAAACTAGGCACTTGCCTAGGGGCGCGTAGTTACAAGGGGCGCGCGAGCTCAGAATTTTTAAACAAATAAAGAAAATAACATATCGACGATTAAGAATTAAAGCTGATCTATAATAGATCGAGATAAATCGATTATATTGCACAAGTATCGATATATTGTGCAATATTGCGCGTTTGTTGCGTCGTCAGGCTTGCCAGTACTGGCGATTTGTCGCCAAATTGGCGATGGCGACTTTTTTGGCGATTATCAAAATATTAGATTATATTAATAAAAAAGCAATTACTTTTTCAAGCCTTTTTCTCAAATTTTGAAAGTTTCTTCATACAAATTTTTGTCAAATTACAAAAAATTTGAGAAATAGCAATTGCTTTTTGTTTATTAATACGACCCATTATCTCCACTTTGCCAATAAATCTTACGATATGTAGAGATCTATTGAGAAAATAAATATATACTACATACTCTGGCAACCATTTTCTGCACACTTGAGTGCAAACCAAAATTTTGGTCTGCACACTCGCCTATCCACAATACGACGGTCTGTACAACTTTGACACCCTAGGGGACAGTGAGCTTCAGCTGACACCGCACGTGCTGTTCATCGCTGACATATGTTTTGTGCATCGTCGACAGCACTTTCTTAAGGGTCTTGTGAGAAAAGTGATGCCTGGCTTTGCGTACGTGTGATCTTGCATCACCTTCTCTCTTATGTACTTTGGCTATCTATTCAAAATTGGTTTGTCTCTTTTACTCCAATCACAAGTGATCAAAAACAATAGCACTCTAGTTAGCAGCATAGTTTATATCTATAAGTTGCGACACTCTCAGCTGATCGTTTGGCATGTTGTGCCTGTCACCATGTAGTGCTGTGCAAAAGTTACAAAAAAAAAATTGAAATGAATTTTGAAATCGTTAAATCTTTAAAATTATTGGGTGAATTGAATTTGTAATGCTATATTTGTAGCAATAATAACAAAAAATTAACATATTTTTGAGTTTTAATTGATTTTATTAGGAATTTTGGCAATTTTCTTGTGAAGATTTTGCTACGTTTGAATACAACACTGTGGTCGATTCTTCTTCATATATGGTTTATTTAGTTTCCCATTCTCCCATTGACACATAATGTGCCTGTCACTTTTTGCAACAACAATTCCCATGGTTGAAATTTGTTTTGATGGGAATACAGTGAGTCACAGTGAAAGTGAGCCATCATTTATTCAGAAATTTTTATTATTAAATATCTTTGTTCGTTAAATTCGTTAGCAATACTAAATATTGAATCTGTCTTATTGCTGTCATTAAACTACGACGATGTTATCGACAATTTCGCGAAACAAAAATGTAGGCGCAGAGATTTTTAATTTTTTAAATTTTGTTTGCTCTGTTACTACTTATATTTTTTCAATAAATAATTCAAAACTTATTTTGTTAATTTAATTTTTCTCTTCTATTTTTCAACTCTGATGGTAAATAATAAGTACCAACAAAAAAGACTGGATTTCAACTCTAAGATGATGCCTGCTTTCAACCAGCTCTTCGCGTCCGTGTTTGAACAGCTCGGCAGGTAATCCGTCTTTTCCAGGAGCTTTATTGTTTTGGACCCGGGGTATAGCTGTCCTCACTTCATCATAGTCGGGTGGTGGAATGTTTTTTCCATCGTCAGGGATTGTGGTATCGGGTTCGACGACTCCCTCGCAATTTATCAATGAGGAGAATTTATCGCTCCATAACATAAGTACACTCTGTACGTCGGTTACCAGGTAGCCATTATTTTATTTCTTATAACAAAATAGCCATATTAAGCATTTTGAGATTAAGAGGGTTCACATTTTATGAGATATTTTCGAAGCCAGTTTAGGTATTGAAATTAATCAAATGGTTTATGGCAGCATTCATAAACACCTTTCGTTTGATACCCATATTGTACTAACACATTTTGGTGCACATATTGGCCGATAACTCCGAAACCGGTCGAGATATCGAAACAAATAATACCTTAAACGTTAAGTTGAGCATCTAGCAATCCAATAAAAAGAGTTTCGTTCAATTACATTCAGCACTTTTTGAGTGATTCGGCCACAAACATACGGACAGACAGACAGACAGACAAAAATTCTAAAAATGGTTGATTTGGATTCTACTGGCTTAATAATGCTTCCCCCAATCATTTTTTTCTCGATATCTGCAATGTACAGACATCGACCTGTTACAATTTTATTATATGTAGAGATTAACAAATTATCTAAGCTTTTACATCATCTATATCTACATCTACATTAATAGTATAAAGAGGAAAGATTTTGATTGTTAGGGTGTAAAACAACTAGGTAGTTAAAATTTATAGTATTATGATGGCCATTTATGGTCGGTACAGGGGCGCCGAGAAAGTGGCTGCCTAGGGCGCTCTGGACCTTTAATCCGCCACTGGGCTAATTGTTCAATTTGTATACCCGAACGGGTAAAAATGTAGATCAATCGCTTTCACCCAATTCTGAAAATGTCTTAAAATTATAAATCATTTTATATATTAGAAGAGTTTATTCGATTAGATTTCATTTTGTAAATTTAAAAAAAAATAAGTATTTCCTCCAAATATTTAAAGTTTTGAGAATGCATTATGCGAGTGTAAAAGATATGTGAGGAATTTTTCAAAGTTGTTAGCCAAGGCTATTTTTTATAACAATCTTTAAAAATTATAAATATTCATGCCTATTTAAATAAAGATTATACAATAAGTTTTACTTTTGTAAAGAAATCTATTCAATAAATTAAAATATTTTAAATAGTCAGTTTTGAGTTTATAATCGTAATTGATTTTTCAATGGATATTTTTGGTAAAATTTTGTCAAAATTATTATTCATCATTGTTATTAAAAGAAAGCGTGTTCAATTAGTTTTACCTATTGTTTTTTTTTAATACATACATACATTGAATATTTTTGTAAAATTTCTACATAAAATCAATCTAGATTTATACCCGTTCGGGAACAATTGGTCTGCAATTAGTCTACATTTATAATCGTTCGGGAACAATCGGGCACTAATTGTGGACCGATTGTTCTGGAAAGAAATCAATCCGGGACAAATCTATGTATATCGGGATTAATCGAACATTTTTTTGCAGGGTGTTACAATGAAAACTATCGCATGTACATAAGTACATGTGGTTGTGTGTTTTTGTTTGTACAAATTCTATTTATAGAAAAGGCGATGCTTGTTCTTGTTATTAGATTTTGTTTATCGGCAAGCTCATCCGATTGGTTTTTATATTGGTTGTTTGATCGTTTTTATTTTAATAATTAACTAGTATGTAATCCCCGATATTCGGGTGGCACTTTTATTTAATAAAAAATGACAAAGAAAATTGTTTAATAAAAAAAAAAGCAACAAAAAAAACTGACTCGACCTGGACTTGAACCAGCTTCATTTTAATTGGAAGCCTAGCATCTTACAGCTGAGCTACCACGCTAGTTACGTGGGCTGTGTCAAACGGTGTACTCTAATTTCTTCTTGTGTTATTACCATTCTCACCTCGCCTATTTCACCACAGCGCTGTCCTGGTTAGAATTTCTTATGTACTTACACGTATACATATGTACATACATACATGTACATACAAATCTCCAAAAGAATTTAGAATAAAAATATGTATTAGTAAAAAATACCGATTTTAAATTTTTTTTGACATACTGAGCACCTAATGCTTTTCCTTAAATAGGTACTTATATTTTCGTTCATCGTTTTGTTTTTATATTAAATTATTTCTCAATTTTTAGTGCGATTTTAAGATTAAAGCGTGCTTTTTAGTTTTTTTTAAGCTATTATTTATTATTAAAATAAAAAAAAAAATATAAAAAAAATAAAATAAATAAAAAAAATCAGTCGCCCGGCTTGATTCGAACCCACCTCCCCTAGCTTCCAGACCAGACACACTACCTCTGCGCCACCACACCACTTGCGTAGGGTATGCCAAACGCTGCACTTAAACTGAACTAACAAAACGGGTCGTTGCTTTCATTGTAATATGTATGTACATATATATTTGCAAATGTCAAACTTGTTACTTGTTGCTTTCAATAGGTGAGTGAGTTGTACTTGTTAGTTCAATTTAAGTGCAGCATTTGACATACTCAACGCGAGTGGTGTGGTGGCGCAGAGGTTTTGCGTCTGGGCTGGAAGTGAGGGGTTGCGAGTTCGAACCGCGCGAGATATCAAGGTTGATTTTTTTTTAAATTAAAAATCGACTAAAATGGCTGCTATTTCCGGGGGCAACTTCCGTTGCATCAAATTTCAAATTTCACTCTCCATAAAAACTGTGTATCGCCGCCTAAGAAGTTAACTTCAAAAATGCCCAAAAAATGTTTTAAGTAGTATATTTCGAACTTTTTGTCATCGATTTCGAAAATCTTCAGGCTGTTATATAGGTGCTTGAATTCCCTTGCCTTTGATATGCATAGCTTAGTGCATGATGCAAAAACATATTTCAAAAAACCAGTTTAAAGAAAAATACAGATTTTTTATTGTTTAATTATTTTTGTTTAAGTCAATTTATAACACCTTCATAGCCAAATTCATTAATGTAGGCACACCAAACAAGGTTTATAAACAACATTTTTAAATTTACATATATCTACATTCGTTAATTTGAAGTGGAGTTAGAAACACGATAATTTCCTTCATTTTCGTCGGTTTGGTCGTCCTCGTCCAAGCTTTCATCAGTAACTTTTAACCAACATATATCAGCTATCATAGCGTTTAGCTGTTTGCCTTTGTAACGGACCTCCATTGAAACAGCTGTTTGGTGGAAGCGTTCTCCCTGTTCATCGGAGTTGACGCTCAAACCTGTCAAGATGAGCATGCATCAAATGGACTTTTAGAGACATATTAACGTTTGCTTTGGAAATTGCTTGCATTAGGTTATCGATGTATTCACGGAATTTTTCATGTCGGTGTCATCCAAGAACATCAGTAATTACTAGGGAAGCTAAAAATATGCAAATGCATATTTAGACCCAAAATGCATTTCGTGCTTATTTTGGCACTTAATCGAGCAATATCGAAAAATATTAAGCTGGCAACGCAACATCTTATCTGTGGTTAATTCAGATAGTTGCGTATACATACAAACAAGACTATTTAACTATTGATCTGGGCACCGGAGCGGAGCATTTTGCCTTATAAAAATTCACCACGACAAACGCTAAGTTCTTATATGCTGATGAGAGCCTTGAAGCAAACCCAGAGTAAAAAAAACTTTGCTCCGATGCCCTGTTATTGATACAAAACAGCTGTAGTGTGAAAATTTGAAGGGAACAATAATATGCAATATGTATCGCCATACATAGGCATACGCTACACTGTCAACATGAATCGCTGGTCTGATCGATGGTCTGATGAATCGCAGACTAGTGCTACACGTTCAATACGAATATTGCGATATTTTTCTCGCTCTGAGGTTTAAAATATTTTACTTCCGTCCTTTTCACACTTTCACTCTCAATTCGTTTATTGCCAATATTTCGTTCCAGATCACGGAAATCTAAATATTCACGCATTTTGATGGGTTGTAAAATTTTCATGCTACACAGCCTTGTCAATATTGTGATCCGGATCGATTTCAAAATTTCTAAATATTTTGCGATCCAGAATCGCGATTCATCAATACTCGATGCTACACGGTCAATATTAATCGTTTTCCCATACAAGAGCTTTTTATCGGAAAACCGCCAAAAATTCACACTGGAAAATATAGTAAAACAACCCTGCGCAATATTAATGGAATGGTTTCATTTGCTTTGTAAAAAGATCTCATGTATTTACATAAATACAAATCTAAAATTTTCGTTTCGAACGAAAGAAGACACTGAAGATGGCGCATATTAGCCGAAACCGGTTTGTCTCCAAACCAAACTTGACAAGGGATGACGGAAAATCTTTCCACAATACATCAAATTCCTACCCTGTCGGAAAAACAAGCAACCAAAAAGGTATTTTATAGTATTTAAAAACAAATTTTTTAAATGGGGAAAATGTGAATTGTACGTTTCAGTTGTTATATTATTATTATTTTGCAAAATTCGTTAAATAAAAATGTAAGCTTGAAATGAAATACATACATTTTTGAGCATATTTCAGGTATTTTTTTAGGCATATATGCATATTTACGAGCATACTTCAGTTATTTTTCGGGCATACTAGCGTGGCCGCTGTGGTGCAGTGAGTAGAGTGCTCGCTTGCTATGCCAGAGGTCTCGGGTTCAAACCACGGTCCGAGCCAAACACCAAAACAATTTTTCTAATTAGTGAAAATCCAATTATTGGGTTTTTTAAGAGCAGCGGTCACCTCTCGGCAGTGGGCGGCATACCCTCCGAGTGTATTTCTGCCATGAAAAAGCTTCTCACAAAAAATGCATTCGCCGTTCGGAGCCGGCATTAAACTGTAGGTCCACCCAATTATTAGGAAAAAACAAAAGGAGCACACCTCGAATTGGGAGAGAAGTTCGGCCATAAAACACGTCAGAGTTATAATAGCGCCATTGTATTATTATTATTACTAGCATGCATATTTTGAAAATTTTCGTGCATATTTTTAGCTTCCCTAGTAATTACAACCTTTAATGCACTCCAAGCAATTGTAGCATTGGTGTCTAAAGTTTTTGTGAATTCTTCACTCTTTAGCATTTTATGAATGTCCGGACCGTTAAAAATACATGTATAAAATTATTTAATGCAAAGATATGTATGTTTGTATGCAATTTAAATACTAACCAGCTTAAATCTTAGCTGCAGATAATTTAGGAAACATTTGTCGCAGACATGTCTTCGAGGCATCATTAGTGTCAACAAATGACTTAATAAAATTAGTAACCAGTCCCAATTTAACATAGAGTGGAAGAATCAGGATTTCTTCTCGACTCACTAGCGGACTGTTAATAACATTTGATTTCCCGATAGTATATTCATCGCGAAGTGGCCAATCTTTTTTTGTGTATTGGCCTCCAGTATACCGCGTATCCCACAAACAAATAAAACAAATATTCCTTGGCCATCCAGATGGTGGAAGTCCCATGATAGTAGCTACTACTTTCATGTCTGCGCATACCCTCCACTGGAATTGATCATACTGGATATGATTAAGAAGGGCTTTTAGGTTATTATACGTTTCAAGCTTGTCGGTATTGTACGCCAATGGGACGGGCTTGCTTTATTTGAGTCTACAAAGAGGCGCCAATCGAGTGGATTATGGTATATACTTAACTCATTTATCAATCCGGTAACATCATGACAATAGGTGAAAGAGTTAGAATCATTTACTGTAAAATAGTTACGATAGCCCGAAGCTCTAACATCTTGTGCCAAGTTGTTACCACTCTTCAAAAATTTTGCTAATTCCTCTGATTGCGTTTTTGATAGCGAAAGCTTTCTCACCAGTCCATCTAACTGTTCTTGTGTAATAAGCCTCACAAGGCCCGTAACTTCTGACGGAATATATGTCCCATCACATTCGATAGGCATATTGACGGATATTGCACTCAGTGTTTCCTGATGAAGGCTTCTTCGGGGAGGTGCAGGGATACTGTCACTATGTGGTCTTGGTAACCGCACATACAAACTTTCAATGCTCTCTCTCTTTTACGACGCTTTACTCGGTTATCGCCCGTATGGTGGTTTAAGCAAACATGGCATGTATTCCTGTTATGTGCATCTAAGTAGAAACATATTTATGGATCATACTCATAAAAACAACTACTCCCACTATGTAATTACCTGGTTTATACCAAATTGTAGGAACTCCAAACGGCAATTGCAAAATTTCTTTCTTCCACCATTTTTGTAAATGGTTATAACATATTCTACATATCTTGTTGGGAACCCAAGACTCACCTTTGATAACACTACCCGACAAAAAAAATATCCTCGACATTTGATACATGATTCCTATGTAGAATTTTCTGCTGATTCCAAATATGTAATCAGATGGTTCAAAAGTAGAACAGTTTTCGAGATATTTTGAAATTTCAGTTTTAGAGATAAGAGAAAAAGTGGGATTACTAATTAGTCAATATCTCCGTCATTAGCGTCTCGATTTTTACGTCATTTAATTTTGTTTTTAGAGGATTAAATACCCTTTCCAGCAAAAATAATTAAAATCGCCGGTAAAGTGACGGTGTTATAGGGAACAAAAGATTTTTTGAAAATTTTCAGGTCTTTTTCGAAATTCATCTTTTTTGTAATTTTTTTTACGAAATATTAAATATCCTCCTGGTTTCACATTTTGAGTCAATAGCCTATTTCTTAGTGAACATTTTGGCACCTTGTGGATTATAATCTGTGGAAAAATGCCAAAGTTATAAGAGATTAAGTGAAGAAACCTATATTTACATTTTCATTGAACTTTCAAATCTGGCAAATGTATACCACTATAACAATAACACTAGTTTACAGCAAAAAATACCTAGAAATCGGGATATGAGTGAAAATTGGCATGGGCCCCCTGAGCTCAAAACTAGTTATTTTTATTTTGTGCACGGTTAGGTTTTTGAGATAATGGTAATTTTGCGTTTTTTGGTTATCACTTCATTCAAAAATATTTTCGCTTAAGTTCCATGTGCGATAACAGCTAACAGTACCTCGTTCAAAAAGCTAATTACAATACGCTTTTAACGACATACAACTTGTGGCGGTTGAGTAAAAACTCACTGAGTTATAGCTGGTCAAAGTCAAAATTTTGTGGATTTTTTTGGTTTTTTTTATTTCGATTTTGAAAATAGTTTTTTTTATAAGAAGTTGGGAAACTCAGCAAAAGATTTATTTTTAGAAATCAGCTTATTAAATTGCAAACACTTTAAGCGTAATGTTACCAAGATCCCATTATTACTTTATTTTTAGCGATTTTTTTTTCAGGTGAAACGAAAAGGATATTTTATAGACGAAAAACTTGATTAGGTGACCCAACTATGTGAAAACGACTTCATATCTCAAAAAGACATTAGAGCGATATATAGAGCTCCACCAGACTAAAATAATGACATATCTATTTTACAAATCGGGTGTCAAATAAAAAAGTAGCAAAACAAAAAAAATATTTCCGCGGTATTTCGCTGTATAAATAAAAATAGGTAAAAAAACTTTTTAAGTTAAACGGTTTTATGTTATACATACATTGCAATGTTTAAGATAAATGTACTAAAAACCAAAAAATAATAAAATAGATACAGTCGTGGGAATTATAAACATTTGCATAGACTAGACTAAAATAAAACCGGGGGGGCACGTCAATTGTCTACAAATTATCGACTTAATGTGCGATAGAAGAATCGTTTAATTCGTCGTTAGGCAGTTGGCCCGCAGACGGTAAGGAAAATACTTACTATTTTCTTGCTCATGGAAATTCCAATAGTTATACACTCCATGTTAATAAAAGAGATGTTTCAACTAGTTTATCGTTGGACATTCACACGAGGAATCGTTTCACTGCTCGTAGTTTGTCTTTAATCGACAAAACATATGATAAAAGTACTATTCGCTCACCACTATGAAACCCTAAAACTCGCTTATAATCGAGCTTGCTAGCTTTTTTCCACATTCTAGCCCTACTTATAACACGTCCATCGTTGTCGGTTGAACAACTGCCTAATTATAGTGTAACATTACAAAACAAACATTTTAATCAACGATTGTAGACAATTGACGTGCCCCACGGTTTTATTTTAGTCTAGTCTATGCAAATGTTTATAATTCCCACGACTGTATCTATTTTATTATTTTTTGGTTTTTAGTACATTTATCTTAAACATTGCAATGTATGTATAACATAAAACCGTTTAACTTAAAAAGTTTTTTTACCTATTTTTATTTAAATATAGCGACCCACGCGCCACCTAGCGGAATTTTTTTTTAAGAAAATATTTATTTTCAAGGTAGTAATACATGTTCCGAATTTCAGCCAAATCGGACCATAAATGCGATTTTTGTAAATATAGCGACCCACGCGCCACCTAGCGGAATTTTTTTTAAAGAAAATATTTCTTTTCAAGGTAGTAATACATGTTCCGAATTTCAGCCAAATCGGACCATAAATGCGATTTTTGTAAATATAGCGACCCACGCGCCACCTAGCGGAAATTTTTTTTAAGAAAATATTTCTTTTCAAGGTAGTAATACATGTTCCGAATTTCAGCCAAATCGGACCATAAATGCGATTTTTGTAAATATAGCGACCCACGCGCCACCTAGCGGAATTTTTTTTTTCATAATATTGCATTGTCATCGGGGTTATACATGCGTACAAAATTTCAGATTAATCGGTTGACAGGAGGAGGGTGAAATTTGAATTACTAAATTTGACCCAACAATAAAACAAACGGGGTGAGCTAAATAAAACCGTTTAAAAAAGGAAAAATTGTCCCGAAACCCTCAAAATAAGCTTCATATATAACACTATACGACAAAATCAACTTTTTTTCTGGGTATTGGACCAAACCAATTTTTTCGAAGAGATTGAGACATAAGAAAAAAATATGTATACGCCATTTTTCGATTTTGCCTCCAAAATTTAGTAATGGGCTTTCGAATTTCGAAATTCAACCCTCCCTAATTTGATTGCAATGTTTAAAAAATTGAAAAATAAAAAATGTGGGTGTGATCCGCCTTATTTTCGAACTCGACTGGTATAAATTTTTGTTTTTGAAAGCTTATGTAGCAAATGTTATAAGGTCAGATCTTCGAAAAAATTAAAAGTCGAATATATCCATTTTTTCCAACCGATTTCGAAAATCTTCATAGCGTTGTAAAGGTGATTGAGTTCCCTTTCTTTTGATATGCTCGCCTTTATCCTTTTTTAAGTAAAAATTTTATGAAAAAACACTTTAAAGGAAAAAATCAAGGATGCATCGTAACGTTAATATTATCGTTTACCGATAAAAAGCAATCGTTTCCGTTGAAGCTATTCAGGTTTTTACCGTTTACGCAACTATCAAAATAATTTATAGTCGCAAAGTAACGATAATGAAATTATCTGAATAATACCATTGCGTTGATTAGCGAAAAGAAATTTGCAAAATAATTTAATTTCGTTGATTAGCGTTATCATAACCAAATTTATAACGTTGAAATCAGGGACCGAAAATAAAAATTATTATATTTTTCGATGCTATAAAACTCCAGGGCTAGATTGTGTCCTTGGGAAAAATTATTAACTTTACTTTCATCCCAGGACCTCCAGGATCAATAATAGAGCCCAGGTATTAATTTTACTGATATTTTAAAAAAAAAACACCAGCTATAAAATAAAAATATGGCGTTTTATTTTTTAACGGCAGCGATAAAATACAAATATGCTGTTTTATTTTTTAGCACCAGCGATATAATAAATACTTGGTGTTTTATTTTTTAGTTCCATCGATAAAACTAAAACCTGGAGTTTTATTTTTTAACTGCAAAATAAAACTCCAGGGCCAATAACTAGCGAACCCCTTAACCGAATTGCAAAAATTTGGTATCAGATGAAAGGTAATTCAGTAAGCTTTTGAATTAGAAAAAATTAAAAAAAATAGGTGGCAACCTTGGTTTGAGTGGTAACCTTGGCATGTTTGGCATATTTTGCTATAAATGCATATTTTAGTGTATTATTTCGTCGTATTTTGCGTCTCGCTCGTAAAATATTTTATATTTACATTTTTTACTCTGCCGACTTTGTTTTGTATATGCGCATACTATTTGTCATTCCTCTTTGTATGACAAGTTCAAGGCGAATTTAATAATTTTAGCAAACGTGCTACAAAATTTGTGAAATTGCCCAATATAATGGGAGAAATATGCACCAGCGATATAATAAATACTTGGTGTTTTATTTTTTAGTTCCATCGATAAAACTAATTGCCATTCTAGCTTTTTTCAAGCTAGATTTAGCTTTTTTCTTGTCTTTTAGCTGCAAAAATTCTGATTTAGCTTTGGCCTTTTTTAGCTTTTTTATTTGCTAAATCTCCAAAAAAAATAAGCGCTGCTCACTGCTCATATATGTACATACAGTCATCATAGTTACCATTATTCGAATGTAAAACATTTTTTTTAACATTTCGCTTTTTTTATTGACACTGAAGTACAAATTTACATATGAAAGGCCGGCAGTAAAAAGTGTACATATTTTTTGGGTTTATAAAAGAAAGACTTATAAAAAAATCTGTAAAAAGGTGTACAAAAAAAAATTCCGTAAAAGGTGGAAAAAAAATTATTTTCCATAAAAAGTGTACAAACAAAAAAATTACATAAGAAGTGGATAAAGCATTTTTTTCCGTAAAAAGGGGACATAGCAATTTATTCCGTAAAAAGGAGACACAGCGTTTTCTCTATAATAAGTAGGTGGACAAATCATGTTGCTTAGAAAAGCAGAGCTGTAAAAAGCTGCAATCATTCGTCCCAGCAATCATTGATTGTTCTTCCAATTTTATTGCAATGAAAATTTATTGCAGTTTTTTGATTGTAAAAATTGCAATTTGAAATAATTTGTGTTCCATAGATTGCAATAAACATTTATATAAAATTTGTGATTGTAAAATAACTACAATCAGCAATAATTTACCTTCCATTTATTGCAATAAATGTTTATTGAAATTTTTGGGGATCAAGTTCATTGCAATAAAATTTATTGAAATTTTTTGATTGTACAAATTTTCAATACAATAATTTACAAAAATTTCATTGCAATAAACATTTCTCATAAATCATTTTCATTGTAAAAATTACAATAGCAATAATTGTATTGTAATAAATTTTCATCGTAAATCATATTGATTGAAAAATGTTTGATTGCAAGGCTTGCAATAGAAATCATTTTCCTCATAACTTTATACGAATGATTGGGACTGATGAAAGGCAAGCGCTTGGGTAATTCGAGCAATACCCGGCATTCATATAACACGGTTTGCGCGTAATAACCCATTTCCCCGGGTACATATGTATGTATGTACATTAGGGTGTCCTTAAAATCAGATTAGCGATTTTCTTCGATCTCACCCCCTACATCGTTAACAGCATGATCAAAGATACCATAAATAAATTTTGGTCCCGATCGGCGACGGTTAAGGGGTGTCGCAAAGGGGTAAAAGTTTAGATAACCATATGGGACCCCGGGTGACACCCTTTAACCCTCTCCGATCAGGACCAAAATTTATATTTGGTATCCTTGAGTACAAGACTATCGACTTTGGCCATTAGATAAAAAAATTAATTAAATTTTTTGGTCTTTATATCGCACGTTTTATGCAATAGGGATTTAACTCAAAAAAAATTTTTTTTGGGAAAACGCATATAAACTTTTATAATTTCAAATAGTTTCCTTCTACGGCTAACTACAAAATCACTTTTATTTCCGCCATTTTTATCTTTTTGAGTATTTTATAAGACTAGACTCAAAGGCACGACCCAGTTATTGAAATATATGGCAAAATCCCAGAAATCGAAAATTTCGAGTTAAATCCCTATTGCATAAAACGGGCGATATGGTAGTCTGAACTTTCACCCCTCTCCGACAACCCTTAACCACCACCGATCGGGACCAAAATTTGAATTTAGTATTTTTGAGTACAGGACAATCGATTTGCGCATTAGAAATGCAAAAAAACTAAACTTAAAATTTTGAGCCTCGATAGAGTTTTCTGGAGTTTGGCACCTGTGCGACACCCCTTAACGGTGTTTGATCGGGACAAAGATTTATATGTGGTATCTTAGACTATATTAGCATCGACTTAGGGGGTGAGGTTGAGAAAATATGCTATGTACCCTAATGTGCATATTGGCACACGGTACTGGTAATATTTGCAGTCGTCAATTTGTATAAAGTCTAGATGATAAGATGATGAGAAAGAGGTTGAGGGTGCGGATTGTTATAAGGATAAAGATATGGATAAAATTGAACATGAGGATGGGGATAAGTATATATATATATATTTATGTTAAACAACCATACATACATATGTATGACAGTAATGAGATATCCGGGAGTAAATGAAAAAGCAAATGGTACAAAAATAAATATATATCCTTATCCCCATCCACACCCTCATCCTCTTTCTCATCATCTTATCATCCAGACTTTATATGTACATATTGAAGACTGCAAATATTGCCAGTAGCGCGTGCCCGGCAGCATCCAATAAGTACATGACTACGTACATATGTATGTACCCAGGACATGGGTTATTATGCGGCTAAGCGTGTGATATAAGTGCCGGGTATTACTCGCATTACCCAGGCGCTTGCCCCTCATCAGTCCCAATGCATGCGTATAAAGTTATGAGGAAAATGATTGCTATTGCAAGCCTTGCAATCAAACACTTTTCAATCAAATTTGATTTACAATGAAAATTTATTACAATACAATTATTGCTATTGTAATTTTTACAATGAAAATGATTTACGTTTGAAGTTCATTGCAATGAAAAATTTTGTAAATTATTGTAATGAAATGATTTACTAGAAAAGTGTATTGCAATGAAATTCTTTTAAATTATTGTAATTGTAATTTTTACAATTAAAATGATTTACGGTCAAAGTTGAATGCAATGAAACTTTTGTAAATTATTGCAATTCTAATTTCTGAAATCAAAATGATTGATGGTGAAGGTCGATTGCAATAACATACTTCTAAATTTTTGAAATTTTTATTTTTACAATTAAAAAATTTACTAGCAATATGATTTACAATCAAAGCTGCTTACAATAATATACACTTTTTATGATTGCAATACAATCTGATTGCAGCTTTTTACAGCTCTGTAGAAAAGATTGGGTGGATGTGCGTGTTAATTATTATAAAAGTAAGTGCATACAGATGATTTGTAATCATTTTTATTTTTATCATAGTTATAATTATTATTAGAATATTGAATTAATTAAAAACTAAATTGTTTAGTTGGAAATAAGTTAATATGCCTGACTTTAGCTTTAATATAACACCAGTTTTTCGGGTCGTATGCGTAACCTTTTGCCGTGTTATTATAAAGAAAAAAGCGTTGTATATGCAATATTGCACTTTTTGATGTTGCGAATTCAGTTTTAATTTAAAACTTTTAAACATATTCATCCAGGACATGGAATGATTTTCAATATACATATAGTTTCCTTAACTCAGTCAATAATTTAATTTTTGATTTTGGTTTGGGTGGTGGCGAAATAAATAGCATACAAATATCAAAAATCAAATATATATGTAAAAATTTTATTACCCCCGAAAACGTTATCGCTGGCTCCTTTTTATTTTATAAAGAAATAAAATAAGGAAAAAATAATAATAGTTAGTGATGTACATACAATTCAACGCAAGGTACTACATAAGTAGCTTCTTACTTTACCATTAAAAATACGTTATTTTAATTGTTTTATTAAATGTACATATGTACCTAGATGATTTTCAATATGATATTGAAGGAGATGCTGAAATCGTATCATTTAAGTTAACATTTCGGGAAGTTTTGAAGGTATGTACACATGTTAGAAGGTTGGTCTTTAATAAAGAGAAGGTAAATTGGCTGAAGATAAGAAAATTGCAATACGATCGTGAGCAACGTTTGACAATTTTTGCTTTCGATGATTTAAAAGTAATGCAAAGAATTGAAATAAATAAGAAAAAAGTATCTGATGGCGCATTTAAAATGGCTAACACTCCTCTACTTTTTCCCTCTGGAAGACCTATACCTGATGCAAAGTTCAGCGATTTAATGGAATTAATTGAATTTATTGACCCCCAACATCGTCAGTTCTACAAGAATCTGCAGAAAGATCCAGATAATATAGATGGTGGAATGGCTAGCGGAGAGAGTGACGACGAATAAAAAAGTATAAAATTAATTTTATTATGAACCACTTTCTTTGTTATTAATTAAATTTAGTTTTTAATTAATTCAGTATTCTAATAATAATTATCACTATGATATAAATAAAAATTATTACAAATCATCTGTATGCACTTACTTTTATAATAATTAACACGCACATCCATCCAATCTTTTCTAAGCAATATGATTTGTCCACCTACTTCTTCTTGATAGGCGCTTAACCGTCTAGACGATTCTGGCCGAGCCCAACAGAGCGCGCCAATTGCTTCTGTTTCGTGCAGCATGGCGCCACTTGGGAACACCTAGGGAGGCAGCATCGCTGTCCACCTTATTTTCCCAACGCAGTGGAGGTCTCCCTTTTCTTTTGCGTTCAGCGGGTTTCGATAGAAATGCTTTCTTGGCCGGAGCGCCTTCGTCCATTCTCACGACATGACCTGCCCAACGCAGCCGCTGGATCTTTATTCGCTGAACAATGTCGATGTCTGTGTAAAGCTCGTACAGCTCATCGTTAAATCTCCGTCGATACTCGCCCACGCCAACGCGCAAAGGTCCAAAAATCTTACGAAGAACTTTTCTCTCGAATACTCCAAGTGCCATCTCATCTGATTTTGAAATTGTCCATGCTTCTGCGCCGTACATGAGGACTGGAACGATGAGCGTCCTGTAGAGTGTGATTTTTGTTTGTCGAGAGAGGACTTTACTTTTCAGTTGCCTACTTAGTCCGAAGTAGCATTTATTGGCAAGCGTGATTCTTCGTTGGATCTCCGTGCTGACATCATTCTTGGTGTTAATGCTGGTTCCCAAATAGACGAAGTCCTTAACAGTTTCGAATTTGTAGCTATCAACATTTACGTGGCTGCCAAGGCGTGCTGTTTCTTTGTGTGATGACAGGAGGTACTTCGTCTTGTCCTCGTTAACCGCCAAACCCATTTTCTTAGCCTCTTTATCCAGCTTGGAGAAGGCAGAACATACGGCGCGAGTGTTAGTGCCAATAATGTCGATATCATCGGCGTACGCCAGCAGTTGTACACTCTTGTGGTATAGAATGCTTCCTGTATGGTTAAGTTCTGCAGCTCGTATTATCTTTTCCAGTATCAAATTGAAGAAGTCACACGAAAGGGAATCACCTTGTCTGAAACCTCGTTTGGTCTCGAACGGTTCGGACAGGTCCTCCCAATTCTGACGGAGCTGGTGGTGTTAGTCAACGTCATTTGGCATAGCCGTATAAGTTTTGCAGGGAAACCAAATTCAGACATTGCGGCATATAGGCAATTCCAATTCGTGCTATCAAAAGCGGCTTTAAAATCGACAAAGAGATGGTGTGTGTCGGTTCCTTTTTCATGGGTTTTTTCCAGTATTTGGCGTATTGTGAATATCTGGTCGATGGTAGATTTACCAGGTCTGAAGCCACACTGATAAGGTCCAATCAGCTTGTTGACGGTGGGCTTCAGTCTTTCGCACAATACACTTGCTAAGACCTTATATGCGATATTCAGGAGGCTTATCCCACGATAATTGGCGCGTACTGTGGAGTCTCCTTTTTTGTGGATTGGGCAGAGCACACTTAAGTTCCAGTCGTCGGGCATGCGCTCGTCCGATCATATTCTGCATAGGAGTTGATGCATGCTCCTTATCAACTCTTCGCCACCATGTTTGAATAGCTCGGCTGGCAAACCGTCAGCGCCCGGGGCCTTGTTATTTTTAAGCCGCACTTCGTCATGATCGGGTGGTGGAACATGCCTACCATCATCTGCTATTGGGGATTCGGGTCGTACATCTTCTCCTTCAGCAATTTCACTGTTGCCATTATCTAGCAAGGAGGAGAAGTGATCCCTCCACAACTTAAGTATGCTCTGGACATCAGTTACCAGATCGCCGTTATCATTCCGGCAGGAATTTGCACCGGTTTTGAAACCTTCAGTCATCCGCCTGATTTTTTGATAGAATTTTCGAGCATCGTTCCTACCCGCCAGCATCTCAAGCTCTTCACACTCGCGCCTTTCAGCCTCCCTTTTCTTCTTTCGAAAAAGGCGCCTCTCTTCCTTCCTCGCCGTTCGATAACGCTCCCATACGCTTCGCGTTGCGCCCGCACACAATGTAGCCCTGTAGGCGGCGTTCTTTCTTTCCGAGGCATCGCGACATTCCTTGTCGTACCAGGTGTTTTTGCGGGCTCGCTTGTATCCTATAGATTCCTCAGCGGCGATACGAAGTGAACGAGCGATGTGTTCCCATTCCTCAGATACATCGTTTGGTGAAGGATTGCTCTCAGAGAGCAGGAGTGAGAGCCGAGTGGTGTATTCATTGGCTGTCTGCGTCATGTGCAGCCTTTCGACTTCAAACTTTCCTTGCTTTCCTGTTGGCACATTCTTTGCTGCACAGAGGTGAGTGCGTACCTTGACTGCTACAAGATAGTGGTCGGAGTCGACATTGGGACCACGGATTGTGCGCACATCTAGGATGCTGGAGCTGTGTCTGCCATCGATCATGACGTGATCAATTTGATTTCGCGTTTTTCGATCAGGGGACAGCCATGTGGCTTGGTGTATTTTTTTGTGCTGGAATCTGGTACTGCTAATGACCATGTTTCGTGACCCGGCGAAGTCGATCAGCCTCGTCCCATTGGGACTGGTTACGTCGTGGAGACTGAATTTTCCGACTGTGCTGCCAAAGATACCTTCCTTACCCACCCTGGCATTAAAATCGCCAAGCACAATCTTAATGTCGTGACGGGGGCAGCGGTCGTAGGCATGCTCTAACTGCTCATAAAGTGTCTTTGATCGCATCGTCCTTCTCTTCCGTCGGGGCGTGGGCGCAGATGAGAGATATGTTGAAAAATCTGGCTTTGATGCGGATGGTGGCTAGACGCTCGTTCACTGGCGTGAACGACAGTACTCGGCGGCTGAGTCTCTTTCCCACTACAAAACCAACAACAAATATACGCTCCTCTGCATGGCCACTGTAATATATAGAGCAAGGCCCGCATTTCTTCTTGCCTTGCCCCTTCCACCGCATCTCTTGTATGGCGGTGATGTCAGCTTTCACTCTTGAGAGGACATCAACCAGCTTGGCAGAGGCACCTTCCCAATTAAGGGCCCGGACGTTCCAGGTGCTTACCCTCAAATCATAGTCCGTTAAACGTTTGCCATGGTCGTCATCAGAAAGGGGTGGTCTCTTCCGAGGCTTTGTTGTTGTTTTCATTGGATAGGATTTTTACGTGGTTGGTCCCAAGCCCGACGCACAACCCGCCCTGCGCGAGTTGTATATTGTTACACGTTTATATAGCGAGCCGCTTGCTCCAAGACAGACGCCCGCTCGCAGCCGCACCTTCTGGTGAACAGACGCTGCAGTTATTCCCCTCAACAAGCCCTTAAACCGAATATGTCGGAGTGGCCTTGTAGAGTTGTCGCCTTCTAACTTTAGTCCTCCACAAAACGGGTGTTCGGTGGCTATCCAGAGGACACTGCGCGGAAGTCGTGACCTGCTTGCTCCGCATGCAAAAGAATCGCTCTGGCCACCCCCAGGTGGATGGCAGTCAGAAGCTTTCCCCACTTACGTGGACTTCTACACACGGAGCCATCCTCCACCTACTTATTATAGAGAAAACGCTGTGTCTCCTTTTTACGGAATAAATTGCTATGTCCCCTTTTTACGGAAAAAATGCTTTATCCACTTCTTATGGAATTTTTTTGTTTGTACACTTTTTATGGAAAATAGTTTTTTCCCACTTTTTACGGAATTTTTTTTTTGTACACCTTTTTACAGATTTTGTTATAAGTCTCCCTTTTATAAACCCAAGAAATATGTACACTTTTTACTGCCGGCCTTTCATATAGTATATGAAAATAAATAAATTATGCAGGCTCCACTAAACAGGTTGGTTCTGCAGGTCAGCTAACTTACTGTTCCTCTTCAACAGCTATCCAATTTGTTTACTTCTGCATATTCTATACATGCATTCGTGTTTGCAATTCGTAATTCTTCATTCTCTGAGTTTATCCATCATTCGCCCGTGAGCTGAATGTCAAATTATTTCGTCTTCCTTACTGTAGACGACAAATATTGATTCGTATTTTATGCCGTTGTTTATTAACACTAATTTTAAGTTACATGAAAAGATAGATATACATATATTAAAGTCAAAGCAATTAAATACATTCACCGCGGTAAGCGCGGGTTTACAAATTGACCGCGGGGCTTTTACGCGGGTTTTACGTGGTATGAACTCCTTCGCGATTACTATACGAATGATTTGGTAATTCTGATGATGGCAGATTGGTAGGCAGGCTTTCGACAGTGGTGAATTTGATATTTAATTTGTAGTGCCATTTTGCATAGAATTGTCAGGTATAGATGGCGCTAACATCCCACCCCCTGGTGAATCCTGATGGAACTCCAAAGCAGAGAGCTTAGATGCTGGACGGCGAATGGTCTGTGCGAACTGTAGCACTTCTCACTTGACCGTCTGACGATGTGATGACGTCAACGATACTACCTGTTTGCCACTGACCTCTGGGTAACTGGGGGTCACAAACCAATACTATTTGACCCGGTTGAAGTGGAACTGCTTCTTTATGCCATTTCGATCGTCTGAGCAGCTGCGGCAAATACTCATGGATCCAACGCTTCCACAAGCGATCCTTCAAATTTTGTGCTATCTTCCACTGCTTCTTTAGGCACACCCTCTCATCGACATCACTCGGCGTTTGTGTGGAATTGCAACAACCCAAGAGATAGTGGTTGGGCGTTAATGGCTCTGGACTTTGTGGCGATATGGGAATGTCAGTAAGCGGTCGACCATTTACAATATTTTCCGCTTCGATAACCAAGCTGCGAAAAGTTTCTAAGCGCGGAGCCTCCTCCTTCAACACTCTTTGCAAAACTCTCTTTACGCATTGGATCAACCTTTCCTAACAAATCGCCTTCTGCTGGACTTGCAGGACAACTAAATTTCCACTCGATTTTGTCTTTTGAGGTTTCGCGCTGAATAGTGTCAAAGACGAATATCCGGTCTTCTTTCTTCAATTCACGCTGTGCACCAATGAAATTAGTGCCGTTGTCGCCTCTCATACGGACTGGCACTCCTCTGCGGTTGACGAAATTGCGTAGACATATCAAGAAAGCATCGGTCGACAAATCTGATGCGACTTCCAAGTGTATAGCTCTGATGGTTAAGCATGTGAATAAGGCTTTTCACGTCGACGACCCACAGCGACGAAAAATGGCCCAGAGTAGTCGACACCAGTGTACGAAAATGGGCGAACGAATGGAGTCAAACGATCGGATGGCAACTGACCCATCAACGGCGCGACTGGCTTTACCTTTGCCCGTATGCACACTAAAGGCCTGCAAATGTTGAACTATTTAACATGCCACATTTGCCACATCATGCAAATGTCATGCCTTCCCATATTGCTCATACATGTTTAACAACGACATACAAAGACGCTATCGAATAAATTCAAATCAAACCTATACATTTTTTTTATAATTGTTTGGCATGCATGAACATAGAAAAACAATTTTTCAATACATGCGACAAGTGCGACACATGCGACATATTGTGGCAGCATTATTATTTATATTACAATTCCGTAAAAATTAGCATTGTGAGCGAAATTAAATCAAATTTTGCAAGTGGAAGATGCGCTGAATATGAATCTGGTCTCAGCAAAGAAGAATTATAATAATTATGCACCTATGTATGTATGTATAGATACATTGTCCAGAAGAGTCAAATTCACATGTACACTAGACTAGACATGAAAAATCTTTAAAAGTCCGTCCCTAAATATGAAGGTAATATTGAGGAGGTCTCCGGACAACATTTTTTTTTTTTTGATCCCGCGAAAAATCACCGAATCTGTTTTTTTTTGTAATTTTGTTGTTTGAATCCGATTTTTAAAATTGATATATCATTATTGTGACCGCTGTGGTGCAGTGAGTAGAGTGCTCGCCTGCTATACCAGAGGTCTCGGGTTCAAACCCCAGTCCGAGCAAACACCAAAAAAAAATTGTTCTAATTAGTAAAAATCCAATTATTGGGTTTTTTATGAGCAGCGATCACCTCGGCAGTGGGCGGCATACCATCCAAGTGTATTTCTGCCATGAAAAAGCCTCTCACAAAAAATGCATTCG
Organism: Urophora cardui; assembly: GCA_960531455.1. Lineage (NCBI taxonomy): Eukaryota > Metazoa > Arthropoda > Insecta > Diptera > Tephritidae > Urophora > Urophora cardui. The sequence goes on along the minus strand of OY482673.1, from coordinate 86,438,877 downwards.
CCGTTCGGAGCTCGCATAAAACTGTAGGTCCATCCAATTAGTAGGAAAAAACAAAAAGGAGCACACCTCGAATTGGGAGAGAAGAGAGTTATAATAGCGCCATTGTATTATTATTATATATCATTATTTTGATCCTTTGAAGCTCTATATTTCCTTTCTTCGTTCTTTTGAATTCTGAAGTCGTTTTCACATACATATGTACATAGCTGGGTCAGCTATCTTAAGGTTCAGACATTGGTGACTTGTAAGTATTTCAGTATCGTTAACCTTATTGTAACTTTATCGCTATCCATGTGAGCTGTTAGTGGTGCCGTAAATCTGTAAACAGCTGACACTTGTCGATGCAGATCTTGGAAGGTAGGCGCATAGGCGAATTAAGAAATTTCCCATGTATTTTGTTATTGTAATTGGTAGATTGTAATGTCAAAATAATATTTCTCCTTGTTAAAATCTGAATTCGCTTGGGACTCGCCCATTACTATTGGTCATGATGTAAATTCGCTTTGATTTTGATATTATAATCTACCTTTGTAAATAAAAAAAGAAGTTTCTGCATTCGCCAATGCGCCTACCTTCCTATATCTGCTTTCACAAGTGTCAGCTGTTTACGGATTTAGGGTTGCTAACCAAAATCCAATTGGTCTGTAAGTTAAGGATACAGCTACAGAATTACGATAAGGCACCAATGACTAGGAACAAAGCTTGTCGTAAGGTTGGTTGAATCAGCTGTTTTATAATGTTACAGATAAGTCACCAATGCCTACACTTTTAGTTGTGCGTCCATAAATTATACTTTTTTTAGAGATCAATTAACAAAGTTACAATAAAAAATATTTTTCGGTGGTATTTCGCGGGATCAAAAAGATGATAAAAATAATATTAGCTGCTTTCGATTCACAATTTCTCTGCTGGCTATAAATTTCCCTCTGCCAAATTTATATGTGAATGATAGCGAGGAAATTTTTATCGACCAGTTAACGAGTATGGCTACTACTCATTATGGGTTCAAACATTTTTGTGATCCGACCTCGCTTGTCTGATGGCGAATCGAAAACGCCAATTGTTCCTTAAACATAATCTAGTACATATCTGTGTTCATATCGAACAGTAGCTTATGTCGAAAGGCAAATTTTCAAAATACTCGTAAATTTGTGTAATTTTCTAGCAGTTCCCCACACAGAATTATTAAGTAAAATCATTGAGACTGAAGCTGGTTTAAAGCCCGAGAAGGAGTTTAAACAAACCTGCAGAATGTACTCTCTGAGATGCATTATTTCGGTGCAGTTTTCCTTTCTTGTAAAAGAAATAGCGCCTGCGAATAAAACGCAATTAAACCCGTGGGTTTTATTTCCATTCAGAAAAGGAAAGAACGCCCGCGCGCCCTATTCGGCGATGTGGGCTTTATTTCTCTTTCGAAAGGGCAATTAAGCCCGCATACGGGTTTTTTTTTTAAATATGGTGTATTAGTGAAAAAAGCGCCGCGGGCGTTATTTTACTGCATCCATTATTTCAACTTTTTGGAAGCTAACTAATTTGTTCCTTAAGTACACTTAAGCTACTGTTCCATATGAACACAGGTATGTACATATGTATGTAGTTTAAGATCATTATAATAGCTTAGCTTAATACTTAAGGAAACACCTATTCGGTACTGGCACGATATAAATCTAACGAGTTTTATGCCTACTTCAAACGGCATTTACCAAGGCAGATGAATTTGATATGATAAGTTTTTTCGGAGGGTTGCGGGCCACTTGTGAAGAGTGAACGCTATTACGAAAACTTTTTGTTGTTATCTGGACCAGGGATCAATTACACACAACATATATATTTTCTTATGAAAAACAAAATAGTTTTATTTATAAATAGAGATTTCTAATCCCACGTGAAAAAGCTTAAGCTAACCTTATCCTTATCCCATCTCTATCCTTATCCATATTCCTATCCCTATCCCATTTCGTTTTTATATACATACATAGTAGATAAATATTTTCTTAATAAAAAAATAATAATCTACATATGTATGTATGTATGTACATACGTACATATATTTTCATACAACAGCATGAAAACATACTGCAGATGCATGTTATAGAAAACAAAATCGAACAGTATAGGCAACCACATTGACATGTTACAACAGTATGGCTTTGTTCAGAAACTCAGTTTGAAGCGCAACCTGGTTTTGTAGTAGAAGCAGAGCGTTCATAAATGTAAATTTTGCATGAAGCGTCGCTCATCACAATCATCAAGAAAATAATTACTGCCGCTGTTGCGTTTCTGAACATAGCCTATGTTTGAGTTCGAACAACATGGCAAGACAGTATGTTTGTGATGACATGGTATGACAATGTATAAAATTTTTGAAAAGGACAATTTTACAGAAAATGTTGAACTTTGCAGTACCTTAATGCACACGGGACATTGCTTCTTCACGATCTTAAGAAGGGCGTGTGCGTTTGGCACCCAGAAACGTTGACGCATTTCGTTAATTGTTAATCTGCTATTCTGGTGATGATTTTTCTTATGGAAGTGATTCAAAACCATTAACGATATTTGGCGTTTTTGTAGTAAAATTGTAGGACTACGTGCTGACCCTGGTAAACAATATGCAGCGTTAATTCTACCGCTTATTCGTAATATTCCGTCTTCATCCAATTTCGGTGTAAGTTGAAATATGGGACTTGACCTTGACAGACATTTATTTGCTTTTAACTGTTGATTTCAGTTGCATAAATTTCTGACTGAGCTTGGCGAAAAACGTAATGTTCTGCGGCTGTGAGTTCACTCGGCTCCAGCTCACTACATAGGCGTGGTTTTGACTTCAAATTGTACATGAAACGCTTGACCCACGCAACCACACGAACGAGTTTAATAAACGATGAATATTTTGCCATGTTTATGGACGGGTTGATGTGTTTGTAAAACTACCAACGCACGCTTTACGTACTCTTTCTCTCTCTCAGTTGTCTGTATTGGCGATGGTTCGGTTGGCCACGACTTTTCATCGGAATAAAGAAAGTCAGGACCTTTGATCCAAGTACCAGCTACATCACATGTTGGCGATGATTTTATCTTGGTGGCTTCATCTGCGATGTTAACAGCTCCAGAACGTAATGGAATGTATATGTCTGTCGAGACATTCTTCCATTGACTATCAAAGGCGACTTCCGAGTAGGGCGGCTTGCAGCTCCAAACGTGGAATCGTGGTTGCTTTCTTCGGGGCACATTTGGCTTTTGATGCAACAAATGCTACATGTATACTATTGGCTGACATAATGCGTAAGTATGCGACAGCGGCATAGGCGGCATCGCTTCCGTCGACAAACAAATGAACTTGAAGATGTTCGGTGGACGAATACAGTGGCGAGTAGCAACGAGGTACTGCGAAATTATTCACCATTTGGAACACTCTCCACCAAGCCTTCCATTGTGATGAAAGCTGTGTTGTTAATTGATAATCCCAGTCCAGGTTCTCCCTCCAGGTATCTTGCAGTAACAATTTAACCCCGATAGTGATATTAGAAATAAGGCCGAATGGGTCGTAAATTGCCATGGCAAGCTGTTGCTGTTGATAACTTCTTTCGGTATCTTTTTGAATCTAAAATGAAACTCCAGAGTGTCGTTAGTTGAATTCCAATTAATACCCAAAACTTTATCTGTTTTCGGCTTGTGCTCCACGCTTATGACATTTACATGCATTTGTACGTTATTGCTTAAATGTTGTTGTAATGGTTTGCAGTTTGAGACAAAATTGCATAAATTGAACCCAGCAGACATATTTATGGCAACTGCTTCTTCAATGACTTCTTCAGCTTCTTCGGGATTGTCAAAGCTAACGACGAGATCATCTTCGTACATATTTTCGGTGACGATTTTTTCTCCTCTGGCTCATGAGTGTTAACAACTCAAAAATGCGGTAAGTACCAAGTCGTCGGACTTTCTACAATGGCTTCGGCAACAACTGTGCATAACCCTTATCTATGTATCTTCGAATGGCTGCAATCGAGGCTAAAATACTCGTTGACAAGTTCATGCAGCTGCTTGTTTGACGGCGCACTGCGAACATGAAGGCATTGATCGTTTGCATTGGATGAAGATGATGGACCATAGGTAACCCACCCTAGCTTCGTGGCAACTGCGATTGGATTATGTTTACTAGCTCTAACTGTTTTCTCGGCTATACTTAAATGGCTATTGTCCAACCCAATGAGCAACGATGGTTTGACCGCGAAATAGTTTGTCATCGGTAGGTCTTGGAAGTGCTTATGTTCATCGAGGACGAATGTATGTACTGGCAGATCCAATTTTTTTACTGTACGGATATTTTTTATTTGGTGCTTTGACAGTGACTGCGCCCCATTAATCACCAAATTGACTGTTCGTGAATCTTCTAAAATTTTCTCTTTATTGTACCATTGCAACTCAAGTGGCTTTGAACGACCTTCAGCTCCCAGTTCGTTTGCGACAGATTCTTCCAAAAGCGTTACGGATGACCCTTCATCTAGGATGGCATATACCCTCTTGCTACCTCGAGGACCTACGAGCACAACCGGCAAAATTTTAAATAGGCATACACTCTGCTTACCTTTGTGGCATGTTAGCCACTGATTGACTTGACACATTGACTGTTGTTTGTTGATACAGAAGCTGGTTGTGCATACGACGGCAATTGTTTAACCCACACTCACGCTTACGTTGACAACTTGCAAGGTTATGACCACGTCGCATACAACAAAAACATAAATCTTTCGATTTGACAAAATCCCATCTACCGCGAACGTTAAGCGCTTTAAATTGTTGACATTCAATTAATAGATGCTGCTGTCCACACATCAGGCATGACGACCCTCGTTGCTGTTGTTGTTCATTGCTTAGCAGCACACGTCGATATGCGTTTGGTTGACGGTTCGACGACTGATTTGCTTGACGTACGTTTGGCGAAGTTTGAACATTGCTTGCGACGGACAAAGTTGATGGCATGACACTGACAACCCTTGCCAACTCATTCAACCACCCAGCGAATGTTTCTATAGTTGGTAATGGCGATATTGTTGAAGCGTGCCGGCTCCATTCGAATTGTTTTGATGCGGGCAACTTTAAAACCAGTATTTCCAAAAGCATTGGAATAAACAAATGATGGTCACAGTTGACGGACTTGAAGAATGCGACCATGTTTCGCACTCGGTTTGACAGCTCTATGACCTGGTTCCGGACGACCAAAGTTGAATTGTAGCTCGTCTATGACTAAGGGTACGTTTTCCGGGAATATTAACAAAGATGAAACGACATGTTTTGCTTTTCCCTGCAATACCTTCTGCAGGCGTATCAAATTCTGTCTATTGCTGTAACGAAATTCCATCGTGCTGTCGACGTAAGTAGCACGAAACAATGGCCATTCCTCTGGGTTACCATCAAATGTTGGAAGTGGGTGCAATTTCCCAAGCCCTTCGACATACACAGGCGTTACAGCTGACGGTGGATTAGATGGTAACGCGTTTACCGACGAATGTGTGTTAGCTACCAACTGCGGTGTGTTCGATGATGACTGCCGAGACTGACCCCGCAGCACAAAATTCCCATTTTGCATTGACGACTGACTTGACGGCGCATTAATTGCTGGCAGATGCAGCGACTGACCCTGCGATGTACTTGCAATATCTTCTGACGATTGCGTTGACGGCTTACGTATAGGCCCGTTTATATTTGACGACTGCAGCGACTGACCCTGCACCATACAATTAACTGTTGGCGCTGCCGACGCAGCGTTGCATACGTTGACAGAAATTGCGACTGAGGCGGCGGCAGATATTGTGACTGTGGCGGCGGCAGAGATTGCGGCTGCGATGCTGGCACTTGGTAAATTGATGCTACGTGACTTTGCATGGGTAACGGGCCCGAAGCTGTTAGCGGTTCCGTTGCACCTGAATTAGTAGAAATTGCAATATCTGCTTCAATACGTGTTCGAAGACTTACAATGTCTTTTTGACTTTGACTTGTGGCCTCACGTAACCCTTCAATTGTTTGCTTGAGTCCCGCTAACGTCTTTAATATGTTGCCCATCTGTACCTGTGCCGTATTATCGCCACCAGATTCCAAAATTGTTTGTTCGGCCACGTCACTCTCCTCGTCAGACTACTCTCGCCCAGATTCCCTCTGCTTACTTCTCGTCATCATTACTTCTTGCCACTATGATGAAAATGCTCCTCCCCAATATGTTGGAACACTTTGGCGACCAATAAATGTGCAATTTCGATGCCACAATTTATTAAAGTTGATTTTATGAATTTTTCTCAAGTTTTGTTACATGCAATTATAATATGCGGGCGATATGTACGATATGTCAAAAAGAAAATTAGTGTTGTAAACCGGTGTTTTATATTATAGTCACGGCGAATTATGAAAGCAAAGAGTAACATGTAAAAACTTATGTAGACGAAAAATATTGATTCGTATTTTATGCCGTTGTTTATTAAGGGCCTTTTCACATTACTCGGTACGACTTCGGATCGACATTTTTTCCTCGGTATTTTTAGCGTACCCAAACGATTTCGCGTTGCTGTGTTTTACACACTTGTGGAAATACTTTCGGTGCGTAATCATCAATAACAACAATAATATCTTCTAGTGAAGACGAGGACATTATAACTTGCTACATTTATAGCCGCAATGAGTTTTTTACTGACTTTGTTCTTCTTATTTTATAACGCCGCAAAAATGTATGCAGTAATTCCTCAAATTTTACTGACCGGTCTTACCGCGTTGCGGTATACCGAAATTAATCCGCTCCGATTTCATGTATGCAACACTAATGTGAAAGTGCCAATTGAAATACATGTGGTCGTTAAGGTTTCGGTATACTTTCGGTAAAAACCAAAAATGTCGATCCGATACCGCACCGAGTAATGTGAAAGCGCTCTAACACTAATTTTAAGTTACATGAAAAGATAGATATACATATATTAAAGTCAAAGCAATTAAATACATTCACCGCGTTAGGCGCGGGTTTACAAATTGACCGTGGGGCCTTTACGCGGGTTTTACGTATGAACTCCTTGGCGATTACTATAAGAATGATTTGGTAATTTTGATGATGACAGATTGGTAGGCAGGCTTTCGACAGTGGTGAATTTGATATTTAATTTGTAGTGCCATTTTGCGTAGAATTGTCAGGCATAGATGGCGCTAACACTTACAGTTTTGACATCTCGAGAGAGTTCGACATTCAGCTCACGGCATGTATGTGTGTATGTATCTTGAACCGACCTGTTAAAATGAACTTCAATTTATGTGTACTTTGAAAACACATTAGGCGAGTTCCCTTGGCTGTGATCCAGATCCTCATAAAAATTTTGCATGAAAATGGAACAACAATTTTGTGATCCTGATGTTTATCTGGATCCATTTCGGGTCCGCACAGTGGTCCCAATTCCATTTTGTTTTGGCATAAATTCAACTAATGCAGCTACGCAGTTGAAAGTTGATAAATCCTATAGCAATGGCATATGGAAGAAAAATAGCAAATATCTGATCAATCAGACCACGCCCACCGTTACTGCCAGTAGGGTGTCCCTACTAGGTAAGAGAAAAATTTCCTTTTGAGATACTATATCGCAAAAGGTGTCAAAATTAGCGTAATTGAATACAGAGTTCTATATATTTATGTATGTTAAGGTAAATTTCAAATAAATAAGCGAATTTAAATTTATAAAAACCAAATTAGACACTAATTGGGTGTGTCGAAATACTTTTTTGAGGGTTTTCTTAATGCAAGACCTGTTAAAACTTGCGTGTTTCATAGCAGATTACGAAATAGTATAATAAGTAACGTCCACATCTCACTTTATGTGGTTAAGACAGCGTCATCATCCTATATTAGCGCCTGCAAATGTCGAACAATTCGGAATTGCTGAGATAGAAGTTCACTGGAAAAATATCGAATTTTTTAAAAACGGCAATAAACGGCAATAATATTTTTGCATGGCTTTATTAAATAAACTTTACTTAATAATATAGCGTCTTTACTTTTGTGAAGAATTGTGTAGTTATATAACTATTAGTCTACGAAACACAAAAATTATGATTTTTTTTAACATAATATACCTTTCGCAAAGCACTTCACTTCAAAGCTACTCTAATACACTTAGAAACATGGAAAAACTTGGTAAGAGTAAATTCTACTTACTTTTTCCTGCGTTATCCATAAAAATGTGCACTTGTTTTCAATCAAGCTTAATTTTCCAATATTAAAAAGTTCACAGCAAAAAAAAATACGCAAAACTTTAATATTATTGTGGCGAAAGAGCTAACTTTGATGGCTTGTCAGAAACTAATGGTAGCCAGATATATTGAATTAAACTGGTTTTTAGGTGCAATAGTATATGTAATAATATAATAATACAATGGCGCTATTATAACTCTGACGAGTTTTATGGCCGAGCTTCTCTCCCAATTCGAGGTGTGCTCCTTTTTGTTTTTCCTACTAATTGGGTGGACCTACAGTTTTATGCCGGCTCCGAACGGCGAATGCATTTTTTTGTGAGAAGCTTTTTCATGGCAGAAATACTCTCGGAGGGTATGCCGCCCACTGCCGAGAGGTGACCGCTGCTCTTAAAAAAACCCAATAATTGGATTTTTACTAATTGAAAAATTGTTTTGGTGTTTGGCTCGGACCGTGGTTTGAACCCGAGACCTCTGACACAGCAGGCGAGCACTCTACCCACTGCACCACAGCGGCTATATGTACTATTGGAAAATGCATGCCTTTTTTGAACACTTAAAAGTTTAAAAATTGGGTTTATGCCACAAATTTTGGATTTGGGACCAATGGGGTCCGTATAGATTGTAATAGATTTTTTTGATCCAGATAAACATGGGGATCAAAAAATTGTTCCAGTTGCTGGCAAATTTTTTGTCCGGATCACTGCCACGGGAAATCTCCTATTAATAAAGCATTGAAATACGCAGCAGGACTTGGGATCATCGTTTTATTAATCCGGGAGTACTTTTCAATAGATACTCCCTATACTTCCAGCCTTATTCATAAAAACATATCAAAGGTTTATAAACAGTTTATCAATCAAATAAGCAAAAACATTATTCATAAACAATTTATAAATTTAAAATGCTCATAAAATCAGATAAAATGGAATTTATAACAAGCTTTACCCTTGTATAAGTTCTTTATAAAGCAATTGCTTAAAAAAATAAAGAAAAATTTCAAATTCAAAAAAAAAAAAAAACCGAAAGGCCCAGTATTGGTCAGCTGGAAAGCAGTACATATTTCCTACTGAATATTCAGTAGAGATGACCACTGTGGTGCAGTGGGTAGAATGCTCGCCTGCCATACCAGAGGTCTCGGGTTCTAATCCCGGTCCGGACAAAAACCAAACAAATTTTTGTAATTAATCCAATTACACTGTGGAACAAATTTAGGTCAACAAAAGTTAACTCGGATCTGAAAGTTAGGGGTGAAAATAGAGGCTAAATTAGAAGACCCGTATCGCGGCGTTTGCTTAGGTTAGTTCGAATTTGTTTTTAATCGACCTTTGAACTTTGCAGGCAAATGCCGATTTTCAGCATATTGTTTGTATGGTTTTTTTGCTATAACTCGTCGACTAATTGAGATTTTTTTGTTGGAGTGACAGCAAACGAAAGAAAATTTAAATTTCCTATATAAGGGGTCAATAACATTTTTCTCTACCTCTTATAGTTTCTGAAATATTGATGATTCAATTTGAATATTTTCGATTTTTCAAAGAAAAAATTGACTTTGTCAGGCAATATCTTTAAAACCAAAATTTTCACCTTCGGTTTTACTCCTTTACGTGAAGCTACATTCTATTAGCAAAAAAATAAGCTATCAACGAAGAAAATCCATGGTAAAATGGAAAAGTTATAGGCGATCATGTAAATACAGCCAAGTTGCGGGATACCCTCCGAGTGTATTTCTGCCCTGAAAAAGCTTCTCACAAAAATGCATTCGCCGTTCGGAGCAGGAATAAAACTGTAGATCCGCCCAATTAGTAGGAAACCCAAAAGTTAAGGAGCACACTATGAATTACGAGAGAAGCTCGGCCATAAAACTCGTCAGAGTTATAAACGTGCCAGTGCAATATTATATTATTTTATTATTCAGTAGAGATGTAGTTCCAAAATCTGAACTTTCCCTTTCGGCCTAAAAACTGCCGAACGAGAAGGGAGAGTTTCTGTATGAAAAAGGCCTGAAGGCACAAGTAGAAATTCCATAGGAAAAAGCTAGTGCATTCAGGGAAAAATTCAATACCACTGCATATTCAGTTAATTTTTCAGGCAATGGCTTTTGAACCTAGTTCAAGGTATTATTTTTCATATTGAATATTCTACTGAATATGAAACTCTTTACCTCGAATACTGCTGGGTATGTACATTAGATAGGGTCGAAAAAAAATGTTGTAAAAGTCCGCCCCTAAATTTGAAGCTTATGTTGAGAGGGTTAAGGGACACAAAAAAAATTTTTTTTTTAACCCAGCGAAATACCGCCGAAATTGTTTTTTTCTTGTAACTTTGTTATTTATCATCCGATTTTTAAAATTGATACGTCATTAGTTTCGTATTTTGAAGCTCTACACGCGACCCTAAATTTGAAGCTTATATTGAGATGATTAAAGAAAAAAATTTTATTTTTTTTTTCTGATCCCGCGAAATACCGCCGAAATAGTTTTTTTTATTGTAACTTTGTTATTTGACTTCAGAGCTCAAAAGGACATTAGAAGGAAATGTGGAGCTTCGAAATACGAAAATAATGACGTATCAATTTTAAAAATCGGATGTTAAATAACAAAGTTACAAGAAAAAAACCATTTCGGCGGAATTTCGCGGGATCAGAAAAAAAAATTTTTTCTGTCCCTTAATCCTCTCAATATAAGCTTCAAATTTAGGGTCGTACTTTTACAACTTTACATATATTGCATTGCTTGAAAAATAAATTAAATTATAGCTATGTTAAATATTCGTAGTGACGTAACTTCATTGTTTATTAATTTAGTAAAACCCTTTAAAGGCAACATCGTCATGAATTTTGAAGCACTTTCATTTGGCAAAACAAAAAGGATAATTCATGGACATACAAATAAGTTAGCTGACCCAACTATGTGAAAACGACTTCAGAGCTCAAAAGAGCATTAGAAGGAAGTGTAGAGCTGCAAAATACGAAAATAATGACGTATCAATTTTAAAAATCGGATGAAAAATAACAAAGTTACAATAAAAAAACGATTTCGGCGGTATTTCGCGGGATCAAAAAAAAATTTTTTTTTGTGTCCCTTAACCCTCTCAACATAAGCTTCAAATTTAGGGGCGGACTTTTACAACTTTTTTTTTCGTATGGGGACCAACCCTATCTAATGTACATACATACACATATGGAAATGTGAGCTTATTTTTTAGATCTTGTAATAAACATGACTCGGGGTAGAGCTGCAAAACTATCGATGGCACTATCGATAGTATCAAAAGTTTTTTTTTCGTGTCACTATCGATAGCTTTTTCCACTATCGATGGTTATCCCTATTCATTCTTGTAGTTTTGTCCCAAGAGAAGAATACTGAATGTTAGGGAGGAGTTGGATTTCGATATCAAATTGGTCAAATTAACACCCGTGGTAAGGAATGTCTGTCGAAAGAGGCGACTAAAATCCACGCTTCCAACGATATACAACTTGTAGTAATTGAACCACACCTCGCTAAATGACAGCGGGTCAATGTCAAAATTTTTTATTTTTTCCGATTTTTGAAAGTTTTGATTTTCAAATTAAGTTTTTTATAAAAACTTGTAAAAATTATGGACTAAAAACTCGGTTATATGACTCATCCGTGTATAGGGCGTCGTTTTACAACTTTTTTTTTGCAAAACACTATAGACTTCTTGCGCGGCCTTAAACTTCTCATATTCAAGAGTACTGCCTTTAAAATAAGAAACAATTTGCTCGCACATCTAAATTCAATGAAGGTGCAAAACACGGTAACTCGCATGGAACATGGTGCAAGGTTTCCAATATATTAGCTGCGGAATGATTTGTATCTGACAGCAGCTTTTGTGTCTACTCGCAATTTGAAATCTTCTGATATAAAATGACAAGCAATAGTTAAGTAATTTTCATTATTCCTTTTTTTGCTTGGTTTTCCGACGGGGTAGGAATATGATGTATTGTGGAACGATTTTTTCACAAGGGATGACGAAAAATCGTTCCAGAATACATAAGTATCTATATCTTTAGCTTAAGGGCCGTTTACTCAACCTCTGATTAACGCTAACCCTATGAGAGGGTGAAGTCACAAACAAATTTTATCTTTTGTCTATACACGGATGAGTCATCTAACCGAGTTTTTCGTCCATAAAATATCCTTTTTGTTTCACATGAAAGAAATCGCTAAAAATATGTTTTTATCAGATATCCTTGATATTACGTTAACAATTAAACGGGCTAATTTTTAAAAAATAATACCTTTCTGATTTTTACAAGTTTTTATAAAAAACTTAATTTGAAAATCAAAACTTTTTCAAAAATCGCAAAAAATTAAAAATTTTGACATTGACCAGATGTCATTTAGCGAGGTGTGGTTCAATTACCACAAGTTGTATATTGTTAGAAGCGTAACTCCAGCGAACATAATTTTTGAATAAAGTGATAACAAAAAACACAAAATTACCGTTATCTCAAAAACGTAACCATATAAAAAAATAAAAAAAAATAAATTGTTCTGTGCTCAGAAGGCCCATACCTATCTCCCCCATAACTGAAATTCTTCGTATTTTTTTGTTTTTTGATTTATTTAAAGCATAGTGTATTCTACATTAATGAAATGTATAAACAATGTGCCTTATGTACAAGTCAGCGCCAAAGATGCTAAACAACAAATGTACTACTTTTAGTTTTATTACTATAGCGTTTTCAAGTCAAATGAAACCTTTTTCAAATCAAGTGCAAATTTTAAATTGAAAAAGGTTTAATTTAACCAAAAAATGCTATATATATAAGTGAAGTATTTAATTCCCAGTTGTTGTTCTTTTGTTAATTAATTAATGTTATGCGTTAAAAAAATTAAAGACTTTGAAAAGGAAAATGTAAACAAAACCATGCCTCTTTTTAAGGTTTAATTTAACCAGAAAATGCTATATACATACACAGAGAAAAAAGTACAATGGTTTTTTCAACTTCTTGGTTAATGTTTTATTGGTTGATTTATTTATGTCAAAAGGAAAAAATTTAATATGTACATTTTCATTGTACCATTAACCAATATTTTGGTAACAATCAATATCAAACGGAAAGTTGGTTTCCCCAACATGTATATTTGTTATATTAACGAAAATATTGGTTAATTCATATCTAACAAAAAGTAAAAATATTTACGAAGCTTTATGGCTTCGGCTCTGTTGTTACCATCGCCTTCAACACCGTTTGTGCTTGACGAAGTTGAATGGCTGGACCCGAATTGCAGAGAGCGAGAGAGTGAGTATTTGGAATTTTCTTTGTTATTCAGTTAACATATTAACACTCTCTTATGGATCATACATAGCAGTGCTGCTACTGGCATAAAAATATAACCAACAAATTGTTTAATAGTAACAAGAAATTGGTTGAAGATTTAAACGAACATTTTGTTATATCAACAAATATCATGGTTAATATAACCAAAAACACTGTCTAATATATCAACAATGGTAATGGTAATAATAAATAAAATTCACATTGATTCCATTTCAAGTGTGAAATTAGTACTATTAACCAACTTTTGGTTGATTTTTCTCTCAGTGTAAGTGAAGTATCTAATTCTTAATTGATCTTTTATTTAATTACTGTTTTGCGTAAAAAATTAAAGACTTTTTGGAAAGAAAACTGTAAACAAAACCATCCCTCTTTTTATTTTAGTGAAATACTCATAAAAAACTATCGATAGTATCGATAGTTTTTTTTCGACTATCGAAACTATCGAGTGGTCCGACTATCGATGGTTTTGCAGCTCTAACTCGGGGCACCTTTCGTAAGGAAAAAAGGTATCGTGTAAGGACTGGCGCATTCTTGTTGCCCGACGATGAATTTAGAATGAGGCGTCGTTGTATCAAGGACAGCGTAAATAGTTAATTTGGTAAAAGCTAATATCTCAATGGATAAACGAGGTTTATGGACTTCAGCAATATTGCAGGTGCTAGTGGCTTTGCGATGTTGGGGTCGAAAAGAAGTGAGATATGTATGTGTATCATTAAAATTCATTTGAACTGCTAAGTATCTAGGTATGTTTGCGTGTATTCTATAATCCGATTCAAGACGACGCAGGTGATCCCCACGGACTAAGTCAGACTACTGCATTAAGCAAAAAAGGTTTTGCAAATAGTGTACACTGCTTGCGAATCTTCGAGGATTTGCGTAAACACACTCCAAGTAGGCAAGATTATTTTCTCTACTTGTAGCGTGGCGCGTACTTAGTGTACACTATTTGATCCAACAGAACAAATACAAATGGTATTTGTACTCCAAATGAAGAATAGAGGATTTATTCGTAGCCTCATTTGAATTGTGCTGCGAGTATTGTACAATGTAAAGAGTATTTGCAAATATAGAAGAGGCAAATCGTACTTCGCAAAGGTTTAAATTGTATGAGGGTAGCGGTGGCACTTGCTAAGCAAGCCCAGTTATCTCCCCTACTGCGCCTTTTCTTCAGCATTACCCTTTTATTTTGCGCATTCGTTTTTGTTTTTCGAATTTGAATACATTTGTTTATTTTAAAATTGTAATTTTTTGTCAGGTTGACATTTTTTGTAACCAACATTGCCACATTTATTTTGATTTTGGACAGCAAAAAACTTATAAATCAATGATAGTAATAAAACCTTTATAAATCGTTTATGAATAATGTGCATTATAACGGCTTCATAAAGTTAAAAAGAGTTTTTACTATTGAGCGTTTATAATGTGTTATAGGATTTTTTTTATGAATAAGGCTGTTCGTGTATAAGCATTAAGGTGGAGTGAAATCATATGGAGATTTTTTTTTGTTCTTTTTTTGAACGTACCAGCAATAAAAATTTGCATTTATACGAGTTAATGAACCCCACAAAATTTTATTATGGAGATAGGATGACATTTTGAACTGCCCCCAGCCCCGCAAAGTTGAAAGCAATAAGCACAATCTGGTACAAATATGAAATTTTGAAAATTATAAAATCAAAAAACGAAGTATGAGGATTGATAGACATGGCTAAGGTGAGTATTAAAGTGATTTTTTTCTTTTTGGAAACAACAACAACAAAAGTTATTAAAGGTCAAAGTTTATTCTATGCATTTTTTAAATTGCAATTACTTAAAAACTACCTAACCGATTTCGAATATTTATTTATTTTATACCATTCGATAGGTATTTTGATTCCCTTTAATTTTATATACATTTTATATATGAAAAGTAAGGGGGGTAAAAGGGCGGTTGACCCCCGCAGGGTGGTGTTACGGAACCTACATAAAATGTATATCAAATTAAAGGGAATCAAAATACCTATCGAATGGTATAAAAATATTCGAAATCGGTTCAGTTGTTTTTAAGTAATTACAATTTAAAAATGCATAATATAACCTTTGACCTTTAATAACTTTTGTTGTTGTTGTTTCCAAAAAAATAAATTCACTTCAATATTCAACTTAGCCATCTTTATCAATCCTCATACTTCGTTTTTTGATTTTATAATTTTAGAAATTTTACATTTGCACCAGATCGTGCTATTTTTTCAACTTTGTGGGGCTGGGGGCACCTCTAAACATGCGAGTAGGTCAATAAAATTTTACAGGCTTATTACTGGGCTAGAAACGTTCCGTTATGGCTTTGGAACAAATTGAATTTCCAAAAAAAAAATTTCACTCCACCTTAATAAGCATACAATTTTGTATACTCGCTTTTAACATTGTATGTCCTAGGAAGGGAAGTAATAAACACAAACAAAATAACTTACCCCAACAAAATAAAACAAAACTGAAAAAAATTTCTACCTACACAATAATTCAACAATTAAATTAAATAGAAGGGCAGGGTGTTGCAAATGCACAGTACTACCGGCTAACCGAAGCATAGACCACCTAAAATTACTCAACAAATTTGCGTTATCTCATGAAAATCATGTGTACATAAAAATACAACAATAATGTTGAGCGAGTAAAGGTGGCAAAAGAAAAGCGACAAAAAGTCCAACTGCTTACCAGGGCGTGTTTGGGTGAGTTGGATAGCGCGTCGCTAACGTTAACACCTTCTCACGGTGGGTCTAAGCTCGATTCCCGGCTTGATCCCGAAAAGAAATCTGATGATGAGGAATTGGTTTTCTTCGAAATATGTAGCTATCACTTCTACCATGGCTGGTAATACGTAGTCTTGAACTTGTTTGCTTTTCGCCAAAATTAATTAAAATCTTCTGTGTACCTACACAATAATTCAACAATTAAATGGGCATATTTTCAGTGATTAAACCAAGTTTTAAGAGCATATTTTTAGCGCTTAAACCATATTTTTAAGGACATATTTTTAGCGCTAAAAACGAATTTTTTAGGGCATATTTCCTGTTGCCTTAGTAATAACTAGGGAAGCTAAAAATGTGCAAATGCATATTTAGACCTAAAATGCATATTTACGGTCAAAATGCATTTCGTGCTAATTTTGGCACTTAATCGAGCAATATCGAAAAATATTAAGCTGGCAACATATTAGCCGTGTTTCACATACGGTGATCCTAACCCAGATAAAAATTTTTGCATGTAAATGCAACAACAAAGATTTCAGCTCGATTAAACCAGATAAATTGCTGGTTCAATTTTTGATCCGCCCTGTTCGATTTGTTTTTTCCGTGCTGATTTGGCAGCACAGTGCTGTTTTGATTTGGCAGAACTGAAAAGTGACATTTGCGTATGTATACATATATATACATATACCCTACAGTAAATTTGTTTCACTGCAAAATGACCATTGATGATTCTTTGTTGAATATTCATCACTATCGTTTGCGTTGGTGCAAGCGAGCAAGCTATATTGAAAAAACCAAACGAAATACCATCTAGGCGGTTAAAAACCAACGAGCCAGCTTGTATTTCGGTAGGTTTTTTGACATTCGGCAGCTTTTCTGACAAAGTTTTCAATTTGAGAACTATAAAACAAATTATATTTAAAATAAAAAATATATGGAAATACAAATTTCAAATTTGCCTCTTGTAAGCTTCTGCTTTGGCCGTAAGGGGAAAGAAGAAGTCCGGAAAAAAAATTATACTGCGCACTGGCTTCTCCTTATAACATGGAATACATAACTATCCCGCCATTTGAGTTTCATAATTTATTTCAGTAATTTAAATTCAAATTTCCAAAAAAATAATTTTTGAAATAGTTATTTTCATTTAGTTTGAAGTTTAAAGTCAATCAAATTGTTTTTGAGGGAGTATTTGTCTCTTTTCAACGTACAGAATAATTGTTTTTGCGCTATTATAACTCTGACGAGTTTTATGGTCGAGCTTCTCTCCCAATTCGAGGTGTGCTCCTTTTGTTTTTCCTACAATTGGACAGTTTATGCCGGCTCCGAACGGAGTCATATAGGCATGAGGAAAGCAAACCATTTATTTGAAAAAATTCAGCAGCCTTTATATGAAAGCATTCACTGATGCCTCCTCATGATGAATTTCATCAGTGATTCATAAAGGATTCATTTCAGATTTTTACTGCTGGGTATATGTTGTATATGTTTCTTCTTCTTTTTAGTTCTTTGCAAGTGCAGCCAATTTTCATTATGAGCCGGATTGTTTCAGTAAAAATTTATCTTAACCCAGACCCAGATGTAATAACTGAAATGCCCCTATTATCTGTGGTTAATTCAGATAGTTGCGTATACATACAAACAAGGCTATTTAACTATTGATCTGGGCCCCGGAGCGGAGCATTTTTTATAATAATAATAACTTTCTGCGTGACAGCCAGTGGTGCCAGATTGAGGGAAATTTCCCTTTTTGAGGGATATTTCACTGCGAAATTTTTAAAGAGGGAAAAAAGAGACATTTTGTCGTCTTCCATATAAAAAAAGGGATTTTTTGGTTGCAGAACTGTTTACATACCTACATATGTATAATTTATAGTATAACGTAAAATAAGGACATCTCACACTGAAAAACTCCAATTGATTGTATGAATACACACGCTTTCGCGTTAACTTATGCAATGCAAAAAGGTGTCGGTTACATACATGCGTACAAGTAAACATACAGTGAACTACACTGCGTATACGTAACTTGTTTACAAAACACATAAATATGTGTACATACATACATACATGTGAAACTAATAAAAGCGTGTTAATAATCGCCATTTCGCTTGGTCTCATTTGAAGATAAGCGTAAAAATGCAGAAACTGTTTATGAAGAATTGGAAAGAATTCAAAACAAGGCTTATTATATATTTTTGAAGTACGTTATTAACTTTTTCAATACATTTAACGCATTGTTCGAAAGCCGAAATGTACTTATACACCGACTAGGGCAAGAAGCTAAGACACTTGTGTTGACAATTGCAAGATATTTCTTAAAACCCGACTTTGGTAAAATTTTAGACGTCGATACCCCGGCTAGAAAAAAACGGTTTTTTTGGGGGGGGTAGGGGGGGCGGAGGGGATCACAAAACTGAAGACCCCACCCTCCGGAGGCCTATGGTTCCCGAGATATACGTCGTTAAAGCTCCGATATTTCCCATATAAATTTCACCGAACACTCGCCAGGGTTGCCGTTGGGTGTTGTGTTGGGTGTTGCCGTTTGGGGGACAAATGGTGTAACACCAAATTTAAATAAAAATTATCAAAAACTTTTCTGCGTTGGACGCCACGGTGATGTCCTTCTGCGTAGTACACCGCGCGATTTGTTATTAAAAATTTTCATATTTACGTGCCTTTTTATACTCAGCTGTACTAGTACACAGAGTATTATAGTTTTGATTTCCTAACGGTGGATTGTAACAGAATGAAATAATCGAGATAGATATAGACTTATATATATCCAAATGATCAGGGTGAAAAGAGAAATCGATTGAGCCATGTCCGTCCGTCTGTCCGTCTGTGAGCACGATAACTCGCGCAAAAATTGAGATATTTTGATGAAATTTGAAATGTAAGTTGGTATCAAGACAGGAACGGATGGTATTGAAAATGGGCGAAATCGGACCATAACCGAGTTTTTCGTCCATAAAATATCCTTTTTGTTTCACATGAAAGAAATCGCTAAAAATATGTTTTTATCAGATATCCTTGATATTACGTTAACAATTAAACGGGCTAATTTTTAAAAAATAATACCTTTCTGATTTTTACAAGTTTTTATAAAAAACTTAATTTGAAAATCAAAACTTTTTCAAAAATCGCAAAAAATTAAAAATTTTGACATTGACCAGATGTCATTTAGCGAGGTGTGGTTCAATTACCACAAGTTGTATATTGGTAGAAGCGTAACTCCAGCGAACATAATTTTTGAATAAAGTGATAACAAAAAACACAAAATTACCGTTATCTCAAAAACGTAACCATATAAAAAAAATAAAAAAAAATAAATTGTTCTGTGCTCAGAAGGCCCATACCTATCTCCCCCATAACTGAAATTCTTCGTATTTTTTTGTTTTTTGATTTATTTAAAGCATAGTGTATTCTACATTAATGAAATGTATAAACAATGTGCCTTATGTACAAGTCAGCGCCAAAGATGCTAAACAACAAATGTACTACTTTTAGTTTTATTACTATAGCGTTTTCAAGTCAAATGAAACCTTTTTCAAATCAAGTGCAAATTTTAAATTGAAAAAGGTTTAATTTAACCAAAAAATGCTATATATATAAGTGAAGTATTTAATTCCCAGTTGTTGTTCTTTTGTTAATTAATTAATGTTATGCGTTAAAAAAATTAAAGACTTTGAAAAGGAAAATGTAAACAAAACCATGCCTCTTTTTAAGGTTTAATTTAACCAGAAAATGCTATATACATACACAGAGAAAAAAGTACAATGGTTTTTTCAACTTCTTGGTTAATGTTTTATTGGTTGATTTATTTATGTCAAAAGGAAAAAATTTAATATGTACATTTTCATTGTACCATTAACCAATATTTTGGTAACAATCAATATCAAACAGAAAGTTGGTTTCCCCAACATGTATATTTGTTATATTAACGAAAATATTGGTTAATTCATATCTAACAAAAAGTAAAAATATTTACGAAGCTTTATGGCTTCGGCTCTGTTGTTACCATCGCCTTCAACACCGTTTGTGCTTGACGAAGTTGAATGGCTGGACCCGAATTGCAGAGAGCGAGAGAGTGAGTATTTGGAATTTTCTTTGTTATTCAGTTAACATATTAACACTCTCTTATGGATCATACATAGCAGTGCTGCTACTGGCATAAAAATATAACCAACAAATTGTTTAATAGTAACAAGAAATTGGTTGAAGATTTAAACGAACATTTTGTTATATCAACAAATATCATGGTTAATATAACCAAAAACACTGTCTATTATATCAACAATGGTAATGGTAATAATAAATAAAATTCACATTGATTCCATTTCAAGTGTGAAATTAGTACTATTAACCAACTTTTGGTTGATTTTTCTCTCAGTGTAAGTGAAGTATCTAATTCTTAATTGATCTTTTATTTAATTACTGTTTTGCGTAAAAAATTAAAGACTTTTTGGAAAGAAAACTGTAAACAAAACCATCCCTCTTTTTATTTTAGTGAAATACTCATAAAAAACTATCGATAGTATCGATAGTTTTTTTTCGACTATCGAAACTATCGAGTGGTCCGACTATCGATGGTTTTGCAGCTCTAACTCGGGGCACCTTTCGTAAGGAAAAAAGGTATCGTGTAAGGACTGGCGCATTCTTGTTGCCCGACGATGAATTTAGAATGAGGCGTCGTTGTATCAAGGACAGCGTAAATAGTTAATTTGGTAAAAGCTAATATCTCAATGGATAAACGAGGTTTATGGACTTCAGCAATATTGCAGGTGCTAGTGGCTTTGCGATGTTGGGGTCGAAAAGAAGTGAGATATGTATGTGTATCATTAAAATTCATTTGAACTGGTAAGTATCTAGGTATGTTTGCGTGTATTCTATAATCCGATTCAAGACGACGCAGGTGATCCCCACGGACTAAGTCAGACTACTGCATTAAGCAAAAAAGGTTTTGCAAATAGTGTACACTGCTTGCGAATCTTCGAGGATTTGCGTAAACACACTCCAAGTAGGCAAGATTATTTTCTCTACTTGTAGCGTGGCGCGTACTTAGTGTACACTATTTGATCCAACAGAACAAATACAAATGGTATTTGTACTCCAAATGAAGAATAGAGGATTTATTCGTAGCCTCATTTGAATTGTGCTGCGAGTATTGTACAATGTAAAGAGTATTTGCAAATATAGAAGAGGCAAATCGTACTTCGCAAAGGTTTAAATTGTATGAGGGTAGCGGTGGCACTTGCTAAGCAAGCCCAGTTATCTCCCCTACTGCGCCTTTTCTTCAGCATTACCCTTTTATTTTGCGCATTCGTTTTTGTTTTTCGAATTTGAATACATTTGTTTATTTTAAAATTGTAATTTTTTGTCAGGTTGACATTTTTTGTAACCAACATTGCCACATTTATTTTGATTTTGGACAGCAAAAAACTTATAAATCAATGATAGTAATAAAACCTTTATAAATCGTTTATGAATAATGTGCATTATAACGGCTTCATAAAGTTAAAAAGAGTTTTTACTATTGAGCGTTTATAATGTGTTATAGGATTTTTTTTATGAATAAGGCTGTTCGTGTATAAGCATTAAGGTGGAGTGAAATCATATGGAGATTTTTTTTTGTTCTTTTTTTGAACGTACCAGCAATAAAAATTTGCATTTATACGAGTTAATGAACCCCACAAAATTTTATTATGGAGATAGGATGACATTTTGAACTGCCCCCAGCCCCGCAAAGTTGAAAGCAATAAGCACAATCTGGTACAAATATGAAATTTTGAAAATTATAAAATCAAAAAACGAAGTATGAGGATTGATAGACATGGCTAAGGTGAGTATTAAAGTGATTTTTTTCTTTTTGGAAACAACAACAACAAAAGTTATTAAAGGTCAAAGTTTATTCTATGCATTTTTTAAATTGCAATTACTTAAAAACTACCTAACCGATTTCGAATATTTATTTATTTTATACCATTCGATAGGTATTTTGATTCCCTTTAATTTTATATACATTTTATATATGAAAAGTAAGGGGGGTAAAAGGGCGGTTGACCCCCGCAGGGTGGTGTTACGGAACCTACATAAAATGTATATCAAATTAAAGGGAATCAAAATACCTATCGAATGGTATAAAAATATTCGAAATCGGTTCAGTTGTTTTTAAGTAATTACAATTTAAAAATGCATAATATAACCTTTGACCTTTAATAACTTTTGTTGTTGTTGTTTCCAAAAAAATAAATTCACTTCAATATTCAACTTAGCCATCTTTATCAATCCTCATACTTCGTTTTTTGATTTTATAATTTTAGAAATTTTACATTTGCACCAGATCGTGCTATTTTTTCAACTTTGTGGGGCTGGGGGCACCTCTAAACATGCGAGTAGGTCAATAAAATTTTACAGGCTTATTACTGGGCTAGAAACGTTCCGTTATGGCTTTGGAACAAATTGAATTTCCAAAAAAAAAATTTCACTCCACCTTAATAAGCATACAATTTTGTATACTCGCTTTTAACATTGTATGTCCTAGGAAGGGAAGTAATAAACACAAACAAAATAACTTACCCCAACAAAATAAAACAAAACTGAAAAAAATTTCTACCTACACAATAATTCAACAATTAAATTAAATAGAAGGGCAGGGTGTTGCAAATGCACAGTACTACCGGCTAACCGAAGCATAGACCACCTAAAATTACTCAACAAATTTGCGTTATCTCATGAAAATCATGTGTACATAAAAATACAACAATAATGTTGAGCGAGTAAAGGTGGCAAAAGAAAAGCGACAAAAAGTCCAACTGCTTACCAGGGCGTGTTTGGGTGAGTTGGATAGCGCGTCGCTAACGTTAACACCTTCTCACGGTGGGTCTAAGCTCGATTCCCGGCTTGATCCCGAAAAGAAATCTGATGATGAGGAATTGGGTTTCTTCGAAATATGTAGCTATCACTTCTACCATGGCTGGTAATACGTAGTCTTGAACTTGTTTGCTTTTCGCCAAAATTAATTAAAATCTTCTGTGTACCTACACAATAATTCAACAATTAAATGGGCATATTTTCAGTGATTAAACCAAGTTTTAAGAGCATATTTTTAGCGCTTAAACCATATTTTTAAGGACATATTTTTAGCGCTAAAAACGAATTTTTTAGGGCATATTTCCTGTTGCCTTAGTAATAACTAGGGAAGCTAAAAATGTGCAAATGCATATTTAGACCTAAAATGCATATTTACGGTCAAAATGCATTTCGTGCTAATTTTGGCACTTAATCGAGCAATATCGAAAAATATTAAGCTGGCAACATATTAGCCGTGTTTCACATACGGTGATCCTAACCCAGATAAAAATTTTTGCATGTAAATGCAACAACAAAGATTTCAGCTCGATTAAACCAGATAAATTGCTGGTTCAATTTTTGATCCGCCCTGTTCGATTTGTTTTTTCCGTGCTGATTTGGCAGCACAGTGCTGTTTTGATTTGGCAGAACTGAAAAGTGACATTTGCGTATGTATACATATATATACATATACCCTACAGTAAATTTGTTTCACTGCAAAATGACCATTGATGATTCTTTGTTGAATATTCATCACTATCGTTTGCGTTGGTGCAAGCGAGCAAGCTATATTGAAAAAACCAAACGAAATACCATCTAGGCGGTTAAAAACCAACGAGCCAGCTTGTATTTCGGTAGGTTTTTTGACATTCGGCAGCTTTTCTGACAAAGTTTTCAATTTGAGAACTATAAAACAAATTATATTTAAAATAAAAAATATATGGAAATACAAATTTCAAATTTGCCTCTTGTAAGCTTCTGCTTTGGCCGTAAGGGGAAAGAAGAAGTCCGGAAAAAAAATTATACTGCGCACTGGCTTCTCCTTATAACATGGAATACATAACTATCCCGCCATTTGAGTTTCATAATTTATTTCAGTAATTTAAATTCAAATTTCCAAAAAAATAATTTTTGAAATAGTTATTTTCATTTAGTTTGAAGTTTAAAGTCAATCAAATTGTTTTTGAGGGAGTATTTGTCTCTTTTCAACGTACAGAATAATTGTTTTTGCGCTATTATAACTCTGACGAGTTTTATGGTCGAGCTTCTCTCCCAATTCGAGGTGTGCTCCTTTTGTTTTTCCTACAATTGGACAGTTTATGCCGGCTCCGAACGGAGTCATATAGGCATGAGGAAAGCAAACCATTTATTTGAAAAAATTCAGCAGCCTTTATATGAAAGCATTCACTGATGCCTCCTCATGATGAATTTCATCAGTGATTCATAAAGGATTCATTTCAGATTTTTACTGCTGGGTATATGTTGTATATGTTTCTTCTTCTTTTTAGTTCTTTGCAAGTGCAGCCAATTTTCATTATGAGCCGGATTGTTTCAGTAAAAATTTATCTTAACCCAGACCCAGATGTAATAACTGAAATGCCCCTATTATCTGTGGTTAATTCAGATAGTTGCGTATACATACAAACAAGGCTATTTAACTATTGATCTGGGCCCCGGAGCGGAGCATTTTTTATAATAATAATAACTTTCTGCGTGACAGCCAGTGGTGCCAGATTGAGGGAAATTTCCCTTTTTGAGGGATATTTCACTGCGAAATTTTTAAAGAGGGAAAAAAGAGACATTTTGTCGTCTTCCATATAAAAAAAGGGATTTTTTGGTTGCAGAACTGTTTACATACCTACATATGTATAATTTATAGTATAACGTAAAATAAGGACATCTCACACTGAAAAACTCCAATTGATTGTATGAATACACACGCTTTCGCGTTAACTTATGCAATGCAAAAAGGTGTCGGTTACATACATGCGTACAAGTAAACATACAGTGAACTACACTGCGTATACGTAACTTGTTTACAAAACACATAAATATGTGTACATACATACATACATGTGAAACTAATAAAAGCGTGTTAATAATCGCCATTTCGCTTGGTCTCATTTGAAGATAAGCGTAAAAATGCAGAAACTGTTTATGAAGAATTGGAAAGAATTCAAAACAAGGCTTATTATATATTTTTGAAGTACGTTATTAACTTTTTCAATACATTTAACGCATTGTTCGAAAGCCGAAATGTACTTATACACCGACTAGGGCAAGAAGCTAAGACACTTGTGTTGACAATTGCAAGATATTTCTTAAAACCCGACTTTGGTAAAATTTTAGACGTCGATACCCCGGCTAGAAAAAAACGGTTTTTTTTGGGGGGGTAGGGGGGGCGGAGGGGATCACAAAACTGAAGACCCCACCCTCCGGAGGCCTATGGTTCCCGAGATATACGTCGTTAAAGCTCCGATATTTCCCATATAAATTTCACCGAACACTCGCCAGGGTTGCCGTTGGGTGTTGTGTTGGGTGTTGCCGTTTGGGGGACAAATGGTGTAACACCAAATTTAAATAAAAATTATCAAAAACTTTTCTGCGTTGGACGCCACGGTGATGTCCTTCTGCGTAGTACACCGCGCGATTTGTTATTAAAAATTTTCATATTTACGTGCCTTTTTATACTCAGCTGTACTAGTACACAGAGTATTATAGTTTTGATTTCCTAACGGTGGATTGTAACAGAATGAAATAATCGAGATAGATATAGACTTATATATATCCAAATGATCAGGGTGAAAAGAGAAATCGATTGAGCCATGTCCGTCCGTCTGTCCGTCTGTGAGCACGATAACTCGCGCAAAAATTGAGATATTTTGATGAAATTTGAAATGTAAGTTGGTATCAAGACAGGAACGGATGGTATTGAAAATGGGCGAAATCGGACCATAACCGAGTTTTTCGTCCATAAAATATCCTTTTTGTTTCACATGAAAGAAATCGCTAAAAATATGTTTTTATCAGATATCCTTGATATTACGTTAACAATTAAACGGGCTAATTTTTAAAAAATAATACCTTTCTGATTTTTACAAGTTTTTATAAAAAACTTAATTTGAAAATCAAAACTTTTTCAAAAATCGCAAAAAATTAAAAATTTTGACATTGACCAGATGTCATTTAGCGAGGTGTGGTTCAATTACCACAAGTTGTATATTGGTAGAAGCGTAACTCCAGCGAACATAATTTTTGAATAAAGTGATAACAAAAAACACAAAATTACCGTTATCTCAAAAACGTAACCATATAAAAAAAATAAAAAAAAATAAATTGTTCTGTGCTCAGAAGGCCCATACCTATCTCCCCCATAACTGAAATTCTTC
The DNA here is from genome assembly GCA_960531455.1 of Urophora cardui. Taxonomy (NCBI): domain Eukaryota; kingdom Metazoa; phylum Arthropoda; class Insecta; order Diptera; family Tephritidae; genus Urophora; species Urophora cardui. The sequence continues at coordinate 86,412,379 of OY482673.1, read as the reverse complement.
GTATTTTTTTGTTTTTTGATTTATTTAAAGCATAGTGTATTCTACATTAATGAAATGTATAAACAATGTGCCTTATGTACAAGTCAGCGCCAAAGATGCTAAACAACAAATGTACTACTTTTAGTTTTATTACTATAGCGTTTTCAAGTCAAATGAAACCTTTTTCAAATCAAGTGCAAATTTTAAATTGAAAAAGGTTTAATTTAACCAAAAAATGCTATATATATAAGTGAAGTATTTAATTCCCAGTTTTTGTTCTTTTGTTAATTAATTAATGTTATGCGTTAAAAAAATTAAAGACTTTGAAAAGGAAAATGTAAACAAAACCATGCCTCTTTTTAAGGTTTAATTTAACCAGAAAATGCTATATACATACACAGAGAAAAAAGTACAATGGTTTTTTCAACTTCTTGGTTAATGTTTTATTGGTTGATTTATTTATGTCAAAAGGAAAAAATTTAATATGTACATTTTCATTGTACCATTAACCAATATTTTGGTAACAATCAATATCAAACAGAAAGTTGGTTTCCCCAACATGTATATTTGTTATATTAACGAAAATATTGGTTAATTCATATCTAACAAAAAGTAAAAATATTTACGAAGCTTTATGGCTTCGGCTCTGTTGTTACCATCGCCTTCAACACCGTTTGTGCTTGACGAAGTTGAATGGCTGGACCCGAATTGCAGAGAGCGAGAGAGTGAGTATTTGGAATTTTCTTTGTTATTCAGTTAACATATTAACACTCTCTTATGGATCATACATAGCAGTGCTGCTACTGGCATAAAAATATAACCAACAAATTGTTTAATAGTAACAAGAAATTGGTTGAAGATTTAAACGAACATTTTGTTATATCAACAAATATCATGGTTAATATAACCAAAAACACTGTCTATTATATCAACAATGGTAATGGTAATAATAAATAAAATTCACATTGATTCCATTTCAAGTGTGAAATTAGTACTATTAACCAACTTTTGGTTGATTTTTCTCTCAGTGTAAGTGAAGTATCTAATTCTTAATTGATCTTTTATTTAATTACTGTTTTGCGTAAAAAATTAAAGACTTTTTGGAAAGAAAACTGTAAACAAAACCATCCCTCTTTTTATTTTAGTGAAATACTCATAAAAAACTATCGATAGTATCGATAGTTTTTTTTCGACTATCGAAACTATCGAGTGGTCCGACTATCGATGGTTTTGCAGCTCTAACTCGGGGCACCTTTCGTAAGGAAAAAAGGTATCGTGTAAGGACTGGCGCATTCTTGTTGCCCGACGATGAATTTAGAATGAGGCGTCGTTGTATCAAGGACAGCGTAAATAGTTAATTTGGTAAAAGCTAATATCTCAATGGATAAACGAGGTTTATGGACTTCAGCAATATTGCAGGTGCTAGTGGCTTTGCGATGTTGGGGTCGAAAAGAAGTGAGATATGTATGTGTATCATTAAAATTCATTTGAACTGGTAAGTATCTAGGTATGTTTGCGTGTATTCTATAATCCGATTCAAGACGACGCAGGTGATCCCCACGGACTAAGTCAGACTACTGCATTAAGCAAAAAAGGTTTTGCAAATAGTGTACACTGCTTGCGAATCTTCGAGGATTTGCGTAAACACACTCCAAGTAGGCAAGATTATTTTCTCTACTTGTAGCGTGGCGCGTACTTAGTGTACACTATTTGATCCAACAGAACAAATACAAATGGTATTTGTACTCCAAATGAAGAATAGAGGATTTATTCGTAGCCTCATTTGAATTGTGCTGCGAGTATTGTACAATGTAAAGAGTATTTGCAAATATAGAAGAGGCAAATCGTACTTCGCAAAGGTTTAAATTGTATGAGGGTAGCGGTGGCACTTGCTAAGCAAGCCCAGTTATCTCCCCTACTGCGCCTTTTCTTCAGCATTACCCTTTTATTTTGCGCATTCGTTTTTGTTTTTCGAATTTGAATACATTTGTTTATTTTAAAATTGTAATTTTTTGTCAGGTTGACATTTTTTGTAACCAACATTGCCACATTTATTTTGATTTTGGACAGCAAAAAACTTATAAATCAATGATAGTAATAAAACCTTTATAAATCGTTTATGAATAATGTGCATTATAACGGCTTCATAAAGTTAAAAAGAGTTTTTACTATTGAGCGTTTATAATGTGTTATAGGATTTTTTTTATGAATAAGGCTGTTCGTGTATAAGCATTAAGGTGGAGTGAAATCATATGGAGATTTTTTTTTGTTCTTTTTTTGAACGTACCAGCAATAAAAATTTGCATTTATACGAGTTAATGAACCCCACAAAATTTTATTATGGAGATAGGATGACATTTTGAACTGCCCCCAGCCCCGCAAAGTTGAAAGCAATAAGCACAATCTGGTACAAATATGAAATTTTGAAAATTATAAAATCAAAAAACGAAGTATGAGGATTGATAGACATGGCTAAGGTGAGTATTAAAGTGATTTTTTTCTTTTTGGAAACAACAACAACAAAAGTTATTAAAGGTCAAAGTTTATTCTATGCATTTTTTAAATTGCAATTACTTAAAAACTACCTAACCGATTTCGAATATTTATTTATTTTATACCATTCGATAGGTATTTTGATTCCCTTTAATTTTATATACATTTTATATATGAAAAGTAAGGGGGGTAAAAGGGCGGTTGACCCCCGCAGGGTGGTGTTACGGAACCTACATAAAATGTATATCAAATTAAAGGGAATCAAAATACCTATCGAATGGTATAAAAATATTCGAAATCGGTTCAGTTGTTTTTAAGTAATTACAATTTAAAAATGCATAATATAACCTTTGACCTTTAATAACTTTTGTTGTTGTTGTTTCCAAAAAAATAAATTCACTTCAATATTCAACTTAGCCATCTTTATCAATCCTCATACTTCGTTTTTTGATTTTATAATTTTAGAAATTTTACATTTGCACCAGATCGTGCTATTTTTTCAACTTTGTGGGGCTGGGGGCACCTCTAAACATGCGAGTAGGTCAATAAAATTTTACAGGCTTATTACTGGGCTAGAAACGTTCCGTTATGGCTTTGGAACAAATTGAATTTCCAAAAAAAAAATTTCACTCCACCTTAATAAGCATACAATTTTGTATACTCGCTTTTAACATTGTATGTCCTAGGAAGGGAAGTAATAAACACAAACAAAATAACTTACCCCAACAAAATAAAACAAAACTGAAAAAAATTTCTACCTACACAATAATTCAACAATTAAATTAAATAGAAGGGCAGGGTGTTGCAAATGCACAGTACTACCGGCTAACCGAAGCATAGACCACCTAAAATTACTCAACAAATTTGCGTTATCTCATGAAAATCATGTGTACATAAAAATACAACAATAATGTTGAGCGAGTAAAGGTGGCAAAAGAAAAGCGACAAAAAGTCCAACTGCTTACCAGGGCGTGTTTGGGTGAGTTGGATAGCGCGTCGCTAACGTTAACACCTTCTCACGGTGGGTCTAAGCTCGATTCCCGGCTTGATCCCGAAAAGAAATCTGATGATGAGGAATTGGTTTTCTTCGAAATATGTAGCTATCACTTCTACCATGGCTGGTAATACGTAGTCTTGAACTTGTTTGCTTTTCGCCAAAATTAATTAAAATCTTCTGTGTACCTACACAATAATTCAACAATTAAATGGGCATATTTTCAGTGATTAAACCAAGTTTTAAGAGCATATTTTTAGCGCTTAAACCATATTTTTAAGGACATATTTTTAGCGCTAAAAACGAATTTTTTAGGGCATATTTCCTGTTGCCTTAGTAATAACTAGGGAAGCTAAAAATGTGCAAATGCATATTTAGACCTAAAATGCATATTTACGGTCAAAATGCATTTCGTGCTAATTTTGGCACTTAATCGAGCAATATCGAAAAATATTAAGCTGGCAACATATTATCTGTGGTTAATTCAGATAGTTGCGTATACATACAAACAAGGCTATTTAACTATTGATCTGGGCCCCGGAGCGGAGCATTTTCCCTTATAAAAATTCACCACGACAAACACTAAAGCTGATGCCACATAGAACTTTGTGTTGAGCTATGTGACACTTTCTGCGTGACAGCCAGTGGTGCCAGATTGAGGGAAATTTCCCTTTTTGAGGGATATTTCACTGCGAAATTTTTAAAGAGGGAAAAAAGAGACATTTTGTCGTCTTCCATATAAAAAAAGGGATTTTTTGGTTGCAGAACTGTTTACATACCTACATATGTATAATTTATAGTATAACGTAAAATAAGGACATCTCACACTGAAAAACTCCAATTGATTGTATGAATACACACGCTTTCGCGTTAACTTATGCAATGCAAAAAGGTGTCGGTTACATACATGCGTACAAGTAAACATACAGTGAACTACACTGCGTATACGTAACTTGTTTACAAAACACATAAATATGTGTACATACATACATACATGTGAAACTAATAAAAGCGTGTTAATAATCGCCATTTCGCTTGGTCTCATTTGAAGATAAGCGTAAAAATGCAGAAACTGTTTATGAAGAATTGGAAAGAATTCAAAACAAGGCTTATTATATATTTTTGAAGTACGTTATTAACTTTTTCAATACATTTAACGCATTGTTCGAAAGCCGAAATGTACTTATACACCGACTAGGGCAAGAAGCTAAGACACTTGTGTTGCCAATTGCAAGATATTTCTTAAAACCCGACTTTGGTAAAATTTTAGACGTCGATACCCCGGCTAGAAAAAAACGGTTTTTTTAGGGGGGGGGGGGGGGGGCGGAGCGGATCACAAAACTGAAGACCCCACCCTCCGGAGGCCTATGGTTCCCGAGATATACGTCGTTAAAGTTCCGATATTTCCCATATAAATTTCACCGAACACTCGCCAGGGTTGCCGTTGGGTGTTGTGTTGGGTGTTGCCGTTTGGGGGACAAATGGTGTAACACCAAATTTAAATAAAAATTATCAAAAACTTTTCTGCGTTGGACGCCACGGTGATGTCCTTCTGCGTAGTACACCGCGCGATTTGTTATTAAAAATTTTCATATTTACGTGCCTTTTTATACTCAGCTGTACTAGTACACAGAGTATTATAGTTTTGATTTCCTAACGGTGGATTGTAACAGAATGAAATAATCGAGATAGATATAGACTTATATATATCAAAATGATCAGGGTGAAAAAAGAAATCGATTGAGCCATGTCCGTCCGTCTGTCCGTCTGTGAGCACGATAACTCGCGCAAAAATTGAGATATTTTGATGAAATTTGAAATGTAAGTTGGTATCAAGACAGGAACGGATGGTATTGAAAATGGGCGAAATCGGACCATGACCACGCCCACCTCCCCTATATAGTAAAAATCGGAAATTTTGTATCTCAGTCACTAATAGAGCTAGAGTGATAAAATTTCACACACGTATTGAGCTCAGGCCCTTATGAAGAAATATGGTGAAATTTTGGAAAATGGGCGGTGCCACGCCCACTTATTAAGGGGCAAACATTGAAAGTTTTATAAGTCATAACTCAGAAACCGTTGAAGATATATCGATGAATTTTGGTAGGCGTGATATACTTACTTAGGCAAATGTTTTGACGAAAAATTGCCAAAATCGGTTGACGACCACGCCCACTTTTATATATGGGTCTTATAAAGTGACCTAATAAAAACATTTTAAGCGATATCTCTGTCAAATATAAAGATATATCATTGAAGTTTTATGGAAGGTGTCCAACTATGGACATATAACAAAAAATACAAAAATTTTGGAAAATGGGTGTGGCACCGCCTCCTTTTAGAAGCAGGAATATACGAGATTTCTGAGCCCATAAATCGACAAATAATCGATATATTATGACGAAACTTGGTGTATACACTTTCACTACTTGTAGTAATACATGTTCAAAATTTTAGCGAAATCGGTTGACGACCACGCCCACTTTTATATATGGGTATTATAAAATGACCTAATAAAAACATTTTAAGCGATATCTTTGTCAAATATAAAGATAATTCATTGAAATGTTGTGGCATGAGTTCTACAATAGATCGGAAACAAAAAATAGAAAAATTTTGGAAAATGGGCGTGGCACCGCCTCTTTTCAGACAAAGGAATCAACGAGATTTCGGAGCCCATAACTCGACAAATAATTGAGATATTATGACGAAACTTGGTTTATACACTTTTATAACTTGTGTTAATAGACACGCAAAAATTTATTGAAATCGGTTTATGACCACGCCTACTTTTTAACGAAGATATTTCTGGAACACCCTTTGGGAATTTGTAACGTGACATCTTTGTAACTGGAAGTCATAAAGGAATTAAATTTTGCACAAAGAATAATATTCATATGCTTAGTTGGATGACTGATAAAAATTTAGAAACTGGGCGTGACTACGCCCACTTTATGCAGCACTCGATTTATATAAAGTACCTACACCGTGTTTCCATCAAACGCAAACAAACAATGAAAGCATACAGCTGAGTCTCTAATGTTCGATTCCACTGGAACTTAGGCTTCCTTACTTGTTCTTACTTACTTACCTCGATATGGCAACACAAAAAGTACTGTATAATACAACCCTGCATGTAGTCAGAAACACAGAAGCACACATAACTCGTCGCGGTTAGTGAAAAAATGTAAACAAATTAATAAAAGCGAGTTTTTTATAATAAAAACGTAAAATTCTCCCGAAAATATAAATAAAATCGAAGTTTAAATGTAATTAAAAGTTATAAAAGTGAAAACTTGTATAAAAGGTATCGTTCCAAAGGCAGTTGAATCAATTTTCCCACATGAAATTTTGCTTTTGGGAAGGGTGAATTTAACAATAAATTACATGAATTGTGTAATTAAAAAATCTGTGAAAATGATTTATTTAGTTAAATTAAAGCTAGAACTTGCATTTTAGTCACATTCCAACTGATTTTCGTGGTGAAATTGCCATTATTTCGCATTTTCAAAAAGTGGATATCGACGTCGAAACTCTAGCCCCGACTTTTATACAATTCCGTGGGAATTACAGCTAAAAGTTTTGGAACTTCCAACTAAATATTTACTTGACGTGCATAACGTTTACGTTGGTTATGAATGCGAAGATATTTTAGCCGTATTCGTTTCGGCAAGAGTTAAAGCCCGTCTCCACATAACTTGATTCACCAGAGAAACATGTAGCAAAACATTTCGCTCAATAACCCGTCTCCACGTGGCTAATCGTGATTCAGTTTGACATTTCTCTTTCTTGTTCTTCTTAAATGTTTGTATGTTTGCTTATTTTTGCGTCTTTGTTTTGGTCTGTGTGAGATTTCGATAGATTTTCGATACAAAATTAGAGAAGACATCGATATCATCGAGGTTGGCAAGATGATTCAGAATGAAACAGTGTTTCAATCTTCACTCGCTCTCAGAAATTTGTATGGAAATTGGCGAGTTTCGGCATTGGTTTCTGTGTCGAAACAAGATTGAGAGAGAAAATGCAGAAAAAAAGAGCGAAACACGTTATGTGGAGACATGGTATTAGAGACTTGCGAAAAAAGCAACCACTGGTATAAAAACAAGTGAAAATTTTACGACCGTTCGTTAAAGTAAAGGAATTGGAAAAAAGGTGTGTTTATTTGATGAAATTTCTTAAAAAATTTTATCTATAGATGTCTCCCTATCTTCGAATCTAGCCAAGACTCAATGTAACACCGTTCGTTAAAGTACGGACAAAGAACGTATGTTGTACAATATACGTTCTTTGGTACGGAATTGGAGAAAATTTTCTAACGAACGGTATTGCGTTGAATTCGAAGACAGAGGAGACATCTGTTGACAAAATTTTAAACCATTTCACTTATTCACAATAGAAAAAATTGGCATAATCAGTAAAGATAATTGGCATAATCAGTAAAGAGCAGAATCGAGTATAAGCGAGCAGAGAAGTGCCCAATAAAACACTCCTTTTGTCAAATTTAAATTTGGAGGAAAAGATTGTATTCAAATAAAAAGTGTTTGCGCTTTTATGAAGCTTCTGCTTTTCAGATAATATCACGTTTTCCATTTGACAGTGTTTTCGAAGAATTGCAGTTTTTAGATCCCGATATTGTTTTTGATTTCTCTAAAAACAATCACTTCTTGCTCTAACTAAAAAATTAAATCTTAATCCTGATCTCACAGAATCGGAATACTAAAGTATTTATATAGTTTTAACCGAAACACAAAAGAACGATTTAAAAAATTACTTATTGATGTAATGTGGATAAAATAATAAACTTTAAAAACTATAATGACAATTTTTTGTTTCATAATCTTAAGCAATTGGTTGAAATTGTAGTCACGTTAATCCATTCAAACGCTGAATCAGAAAGAATATTTTCAATTGTAACGGATGTTAAATGTAAAAGGCGAAACAAACTATCTAGTGATATGTTAAATAGTATAAGTAAAGTAAGAGTTGCCTTTCAATCCAAAAATATCAATTGCTTCAACTTTAAAATCAACAAAAATCATATCCACTTGCAAAATGCAAATAATTTGTACAACTGATACTTTTATATATTAAAAAAAACTGTATTTGCCTGAATATTACTGAAATAAATGCTTTAAATTCGGTGGGAATTTTGTGGGATTTTTTTTATTTAAAATGTGGGAAATTAGGGATTTTTTTGAATTTCTGTGGGAATTTTAGAGGAGATTATCTGGCATCACTGGTGACAGCTGGGATAAAATACATGTATATATATGAGGTTTCTCACATAACAAAAAGTAACGCAACGCCGAAGTTACGTACGCACAAAGTTGCCCAAATCTCAACTTTTGGGTGCGTTGAAATTTTTTTTCAGTTTCATTTTACTTCAAATGTAAATAAACAAATTTAAATTTCATACAATTGGAAAATATTTTAATAGATTTTTATTTTCTTGGTTATTTTTTTTATAATAAAACGGAGAATGACAGACTTTTCAGAAAATAAATATTTTTTGAGTGATGTAACAATGTTCATTGTGGCATAGCTTTTCAGTTTTGCGTTTTTTTTTACATAGAAAAAGGCGTAACGCAACGCGAAAAAATATTTATGTGGAATCAGCTTAAGTTCTTGTATGCTGATCAGAGCCTCGAAGCAAACCCAGAGTAAAAAAAAGCTTTGCTCCGATGTCCTGTTATTGATAGAAAAAAGCTGTAGTGTGAAAATTTGAAGGGAACAATAAGGTTGTTCTCTCTGTCTAATCTTTTTGCCGAGATATCATGATATCTTGAGAAATTTCTCACACAGAGAGAGTTGCGCTTTAAGAAAATAAAATTCGAACTGACTTCATTGTGAACTAGCATGTTAGCCATATTCTTTCCACTCTTTATACGACTGTTGTCGCTTTGCTTTGCTAGCTTCAATTTCGAATTAATTAATTTTTAATCTGAATAAAATAAAATACCTAAAAAAAGAACTAGAAACATAAATTTAAACTCACTTCTCATAGAGGACTATTGTTAATGTAATAACATGGTTGCATTTCCCGTGATATTTTTCTCATCACATCAAATATCACGGGTTGGGGTATGAGAAATTTGCCGAAGCTCCAAATTTGACAAGACGTACATTTTGTTGTTGTGCTCGGCAAATTTATCACACTTATGTCATCTCGGCAAATTTGCCAGGCCAAAATCACACAGAGAGAACAACCTTAATAATATGCAATATGTATCGACATACATAGGCATACGCTACACTGTCAATATGAATCGCGATTCATATTGATGGTCTGATGAATCCCCGACTAGTGCTACACGTTCAATATGAATATTGCGATATTTTTCTCGCTCTCAGGTTTAAAATATTTTACTTCCGTCCTTTTCACACTTTCACTTTCAATTCGTTAATTGCCAATATTGCGATCCAGATCGCGGATTTCAAAATTTCTAAATATTTTGCGATCCAGAATCCCGATCCACCAATAATCGATGCTACACGGTCAATGTTAATCGTTTTCCCGGAAAACCGCCAAAAATTCACACTGGAAAATATAGTAAAACATATGATAGTTCAATGCAACCCTGCGCAATATTAATGGAATGGATTCGTTTGCTTTGTAAAAAGATCTCATGTATTTACATAAATACGAATCTAAAAATAATTTAACGTATTTTATAGTATTTCAAAACAAATTTTTTAAATGGGGAAAATGTGAATTGTACGTTTCAGTTCTTATATTATTATTATTTTGTAAAATTCGTTAAATAAAAATGTAAGCTTGATGTATGTATTTCATCATTTTTTGAGCATATTTCAGGTATTTTTTAGGCATATATGCATATAATTCGATTTTTTCGTGCATATTTACGAGCATATTTCAGTTATTTTTCGGGCATACTAGCACGCATATTTTTAACTTTTTCGTGCATATTTTTAGCTTCCCTAGTAATAACATAGCCAAGATATCACATATAAATGTTGGTCTCGATTGGTGGCGGTTAAGGCGTGGACCAAAGTTCAGCCACCTCTATGAAGTCAAAAAATCAAAATTTTTGTATTATCTAATACCCAAAATCAATACTTATATACTCAAGGATAACAAAAATAAATCTAGGTCTCGATTGATGACGGTTTAGTGGTACGGCAATCTTTGACCATGTTATTGAGGAGCGGGACTGTAATACTGATTTCAGACAGAAAATTAATGTAGTACATTACATTTATAATTTAACAATAAATTTTTGTGTTTCACACACACTCAATTAACAAGGAGATGTCAAATTTCATAAAATAATTTGTTGTTATTGACAACAATTTTTGAATAAATAATCCCAGTAAACATTCGGGTCATAAAAGAGTCCGAAAGGAATCCTAAACTGGAGCATTCACACTGATTATGAGCTCACTTTGGAGTCCGAAATGTATGTATTTCTGTTCTTAAGGTGGTCCCCTGATATGAGCCTAATTTCATACATTTTATGAGTCTGAATATGTAGTAAAACCAAAAAATTCTTTTGTTTTTGCACTGTCCTTCCCCTGACCCAATTCTCTTCATCCTCTCTCCCTTCATCCCAGATTATTCTCCTCTTCTATCATTGGTTGCGTTCAGAAGTCGCAACTGTTAAGCGAAACACCGAGCGGATACACAGAGCCAAAAAGTTCACCTACAATCAAAGAGACTGCCACCTAAAAAAGCTATTTGGCCGAGGAGAGGGAGAGGGGACAAAATTGAAGAAATTTTTGCTAGAAATTCTTCTGGATTTTAGCTTGAATTTCTTCTTAAATTTATTTAAAAGGATATCGTCTGAAAACGAGAAGATAACTTCTTGTTTATTAATTTTTTATGTCATTTTGTAAAAAAAATTAAATTGTTAGAAGAAATCTGCTTGTTTTTAGGAGAAAATTTTTATAAAGCAAATCAATAAGGACATCCTCTAATTTTTACTTGAACCTTTTTGAATTTATTAAAAAGGAAAACTTTTTATTTTTGAAAGAGCCCTTATTAATTCAAATTTTGCTTTAAACGTCTTAACATACGTACATACATACATATGTACATATATACTCGTACATACTAGAAGTATGCATAACAGTTATTGCATCAGCCACGTTTTATGCGTGCGATTACATGTTCAAGAAATTAAAAGGGAGAACTTTTTATTTTTAAAAGAGCTCTTATGTATTTCCTCCGTTCGTCAATTTCACTACGGCTTTGCATATTTCTACAATTCTCAAACGATTAATGAAGCACTTGGTATAAAGAGTTTATTATGTCCATCTGCACTTATATGAAATGAAATTTTGCCCTTTGTCTGAATAAGTCCTAGGAAAATACTAGTTGACTAATTATGTTTTCCGATGAAAATCAAGATTCTCTTCTTAATAATATTAAACAGGGTTTCTTCTTAATTTTACAGGTTATCTGCTAAATTTATGTGTAAAGGTTTCCATATTTATTCTAGGAGTCATCTTCTAAATTTTATTTAATAGGTTTTCACCTTAGTTTTATAGGTTATCTCTTAAATTTTACTTAAAATGATTTCATCTAAAATCCACGGGTCATCTTCTTAATTATATTGAAAAGGTTTTCATATTAGTTTTACAGATTATCTACTTAGTTTTATTAAAATGAAATATCCAGTAATAATAAGACGGGCATCTTATTGGAGAGAAAGCATAGAGAAATCCGCTAAACTTTGTTCTAATTTATAGGGCATTTTAGGTGGTATTTTGGCTGTGTAGTGATATAATTTGCGCCTTCTGAACGAGCTGATACAGACAAAAAACAAATTATTATTATAATTACCTATCCCCAACATAATCGACAATAGCTTCGCTGCTTTGAAACATTTTTATTACATTCAAAAATTCATAAATATATGTAGATACATATTTATATTTTTGTACATATGTCAAAATCGTAAGCACAACATGTTGTCCGAAGTGAGCATAAACAATTTATGATGGAAAAAAGTGTCCAAACTCACATCATGTTGTGATGATCAGAAATACTCAACTTTGCGTTCAGAAGATAAAAACACAACTGTTGCGCAACCGTTGGGATTCTGAACGCAACCATGGTGGAACCTTCATTGCTTGCTTTATAGTATTGTCTATTGGTATTTTCCTCCAAATTCGAACCTGAAATTCAATACAACGCCATAATATAATGGAACATTCAACATTATATTGAACTTTAGTGATACTTTTATACCTACTTCCCATATTTCGAATTACAATTATCATTTAAAAAAACAAGAAAAAAAAATTATAAAAATTTTTCCTTACGCTGCGGCGTTCTGTCAAACGATTAAAATACACGGCAGTATATGAGAATGAACAGAACGAAAACGCTGGCGAAAATCGCCCGGCGAAAATCCGTCAGAATAGACTTATTTCAAATTTGGACGCTATCGCCTGTCAAATAAATTACACTGGCCGACAAAATTTCAACAAATTTTTGTTACAGAAATAAAATTCTACTTTTCTAAAGGATTTCGGTGCGCTGAATCCGAATCTGAAGTCAGATTTTCTGTAATACGTACAGTTTTTTAGATATTCATGCCCAAAGAGGCGAAAAACACATTTTTTGCCTATATTCACTCCTCAATATCTTTTAAATTACTTACTTATTTTAAAAATTGATTAAAGCTATTGAAAGCTCGGCCATTTCTCTTGAAGACAACGTTTTAATTTTTCGGATATCTAATTTAGGTATATAGTAATATATGTTTTTGCACAATAAGGTATTTGTCGTCGAAAACAACGGCAGCATTTGTAGCATGTTATAGGCGCAATAAAATTTTGTAGTTGCTCAGCAGAACAATTTGTTTTACGAAGCCACTTACATACGTCCATAATATAATAAACTGCCTAAAAGCGTGCTTCAAAATTTTTAATTATTTTTGTATGGAGAGAATATTGCAAAACTAATGAGGCTTAATGTGCAATATTACAAGTTATAAGAAAGGTATCTGAAATATTAAAACGGTTTCTTCAAGAGAAATGTCCGCGCTTTCAATAGCTTTAATCAATTTTTAAAATAAGTAAGTAATTTTAATGATATTGAGGAGTGAATATAGCCAAAAATCGCGTTTTTCGCCTCTTTGGGCATGAATATCTAAAAAACTGTACGTATTACAGAAAATCTGACTTCAGATTCGGATTCAGCGCACCGAAATCCTTTAGAAAAGTAGAATTTTATTTCTGTAACAAAAACTTGTCGACCAGTGTTATTTGGAACTTGATAAAAACATGTAATAAAACAAAAATATATGTTTTTTGATGTGGAAAAAATTGAAAATGTGTACAGAAGAGAAAAGTCAATTGAAGAAGTAAGGAAACATCGTAATTATAAAAATATGCATATGGCAATTTCGCATTGATTATGTTTCACTGGGCGATATTAGCAAACAAATGCATAGCCGCACCGCGCGAAAATACGTCCGGCGATCGGTTCTGTTTAAAGCTTAAGCGCACACATATTTCACACATGTTTGTGATTCATATCCGACTCCAAATTATGAGTGCTCTGAGAATGTTTGCTGGGATAATAAATTCATGCCAAAACTAATTGACGGTTGACACTGAAAATTTCAAAATTAAAAAAACGAACTTACCTCCCAGAGTTGTATTGGATTTTTATTCGATTAAAAATTCAATTAATTAGTAATGGATCCATTAAGAATTGAACTTCTATATGGAAAAATCGAGCTTCATTATTGACTTAATGAAGAAAATGTGGATAATTACTCCATTAACCGCCTGTGTGAAATCAGTATAAAATGTCGTTAATTTTAATTTTAAATGTACTCTAATGTGCATACATATGTATGTGTATAAGAAAATTTACCTTTGACAGCTTCGTAATATCCCAAATCCAGCGTGAATACTTCGTCTGATTTCGTAGTGGCTAATAAAATATTCGCTTCGGTTTCGCCAACTTTTTAACTGGCTCTGTGGCTTCTGTATTTTCTGATTTTCGTTGTATACGAAAAATATCCAGACATATACAACGATGTAAGTATGTGTGTGCATATGTACATAAACAACTGAAAGTTCAGTACAATATATGTATATAAGCGCATACACAGTTATGTAAATACATTGGGGTGGTCTCCAAATATACATACATATGGAGGCAAATGTTATATCAGATTGGACGATGTCACATATTAATTTTAGCCCCGTTTGGTGACGGATAAGGGGTGTCGCATATGGATCAAAGTTCAGAAAATTCTATGAAGACTCAAAAAATTAAATAAAGTTTTTTGTATATCTAAAGAATACTTTTCCTGCAATCCGGATCCGTTTAACTGACAAGATAGTTGAATTATATGTATTTGTTACGGCAAAGTTGGGGTATCGAATATGTCGATTGCCATTCAAATAAATGTAATTCCACTCTGTTGTCAGTTAAACGGATTGCTGTATTGCCGGAAAAGTATTAACTCTGAAGGCCCCATATTGCACCAAATCGATAGACCTGTACCCAAGGATATTGGTTCGCATCGGTGACGATTAAGGGGTGCCGCAAATGGGTCAAAGTTCAGTGTACCGTATACATAAGTATGTATATATATTTTGACCCCCGTGCGACAACCCTTAACCGTATCCGATCAGGACCAAAATTTTTATGTGATATCTTTCCGTTTGCTGTTACCGATGCAGGGGTGAGAGCTAAGAAAATCGCTTATTTAATTTTGGGGACCCCCATAATATATCGAGCCGTATTCGCCGGAAAGTTGTAAAAGCCAAGTTCAAAAATGTTCAGGAGAAGGTTTTTTATAATTTTTTTTACTTTGATTTCTTTATCGATTTCTTTTTTTCACTTTTCGACAATTTTTGATCAACTTTAACCTCCAAAAATAAAACAATACTCTTCTAAAGGGAAACTTTACTCTGAATTTGAATATCATCTCAATTTTTTGTGGCCGATTCAGTTTCTGAGATATCAGTAAAAATTTAGAAAAAGCCATATACGCAAGACATTGCATCACATAAGTGCATCAAACAATTTTATTCGTCATCCTAGCGATTTGACATCTAAGAAGAATTGGTAAAAAGAATTCCAGTAAATATTTTTGCCTCTATACTCAAAAATTGGTCAAATAGTTTGGTTAAAATCGCAAAACGAATGGAAAACATTGGAAAAAGATCTAATTTTATTTGAGAAATTTCAGGTTCGACTGTCCTAAAGTCCGAAAAATTGTATGGGGAGAAAAAGTTAGCCCTCCTATTCTATAGAGAATTTAAATGTGAACATTTTAACACTAATTTTGCAATAATCGGATGTACCAGTATTTATATTAACCTATTTTTATTGAATGTCCAACCCAAAATTTTCGGTTTCTTCATAAAACTTTATTAAGGAATAACATTTAATATATATCATTTCTTTCCATTTATTATCAGTTTTGAAGTGCGCAATGTCTCTCAAAACAGCGACGAATAGGATAAAAAATTAATTCAATAAAAATTGCATTTCGCGATTTAGAGGAGAGGATAAATAGTCGGGATGTAAGTACTTTTGACTAATTTAATTATTTTTAATTAAAATTTTATATGAATTAACGTCGCTATGATGCAGTAGAACCAGGCGCGGATCCAGGATTTCGGCAAGGGGGGGGGTTTTGAAAATTTTTAATACCACCTACTATTATTATTCTATATACTAGTTGCACCATTTCCCGCACCTTAAAAACACCAAACTCAAAACCCTCCAAATTAACAATATCTATGTCATCACATAAAGTGCAGGAGATTTCAATTGAAGTTCTAAATAACATGTATAACGTACATGTATTTAATAAATTCATAAATTAAAAAAGCCGGCATATGCGGGTGTTAGGCCTTCAGATGGCTCTGAAGCTACTTTATTATAAACTTGACCACTGCGCGACACCTAGTGAAGGGTAGCAGTTATTATATGATATAATTTGAAGCGCGAGGTCGCTACTGCGTGTTCTAAATTTTCAAACGTGCAACCAAAGAACGTATGTTGTATACTCTGAAAAAAATACCCGTAGCTAAACCAACAACTTTCCGCTGTTGAATCTCCGTCTTTGATTCAACAGCAAAAGTATTTGTTTTTACAGCAAAGTTTTTGACCCAACAATTTATTCAAAAACGGCCGTTGTTGTTTCAAAAACTTTCTTGCTTTTAAAATATTTTTTGTGAGAAAATATTTTTTTGTGAGAAAACCAACAAAAAAAAAAAAAATTATGGAGAGAAGATGAAGAGAAAAATCCAAAAAAAAGTTTATTTTTAGCAACAATTTTCTCCCCGTTGTTGATTTAAAGGCAAAAGTATTTGACCCAACAGTTTCCGCTGTAAACAAAACTAATGAGAACATATTTTTTTAAAATTTTATTTTTACAATGATTCAAATAATTCATGGATTCTTTTTTAGGAAATGGAAGTATAAATAGGTTACTACAATTCAATATAATGTTGAATGTTCCACTATGTGATGATTGAATAGAATTTCAGGTTGATGTCATTGTTCGAATCCGCAGAAGAATATAAAATAAAGAAGAAAAATCAGAATAAGAAATAAGGATAGCAACCAGTGAATGATAAGAAGGAGAGAAGAATAGGAGAACAAGCGGAGGCTACATATTTGCAGTTGGGACCCGGGCGGAGAGAAGATGAAGAGTAAAATGCAAACAAAAATTAATTTTTAGGTGAAAATTTTTTCCAACAATCTCCGTTATTGACTTAACTCAACAACGCTCGCACCTTTGAAACAACAACGGAGCGTTGTTGGGCACATTTCAACTGCGGAAAGTAGTTGATTTAACAGCGAAAGTCTTTAGATTTACAACGTTTTTTTTTCAGAATAGGAAGGGAAAATTCGGCATTTTGACCGAGTGAGGTGGAAATCGTTTAGTCAAAAAAAAGATGATGACTTCGCGAGTTCCTTCCCATCATTTTTCAAGCTCGAATTCGTTTGTTTTTTCGCGGCGAAAAATAAATTTATTTTGACATTTCTTTTGCTTGACATTTAGTTATTGTTTCTATTCATACTCTACCGCCACTGCAAAGATGGTTGAAAATGAGCCGGGCTGCAAATTTTAGAATTTTATAAAAACCTTGATCTGATGAAAAGCTCTGTTGCCACTTTTTTTATCCTTTGTTGAAACATTTCAATTTTATGAATGAATCGCTTGTAGTATTTTAACTTCGTACTCGTTTTATTTCTTGTTTTTGGTGGTTGATTTGATTGTATAGTACGCGCTTATTGTATTAGATTTAATTCCTCTAATGTTTACTTGAAAGAGTTTTTTAGTGCTCAGCACGAAATTTTTATTTAATTCAATTTTTAATTGTTGGGGTAAGTGGAAAAAAATTCAACAACTATTTACAGCGAAGGTTGAGTGTATAGCTATTTCACGAAAAACCATTTTCGAACATCAGCACTCTTTCCGGAAGTGGATGCTACCGGGGATTGAACCCGAGTACATTCCATCTTCAGCCGCTATGACCCAATGCATAAACACACTCGGCCATTGAGACTCTGTGCAACCTGTTGGATTTTCCCCACTTTTGCCTTTTTCATTTTCAATATGTTTATGCGTTGGGTCATTGAGGCTGAAGATGGAATGTACTCGGGTTCAATCCCCGGTAGCATCCACTTCCGGAAAGAGTGCTGATGATCGAAAATGGTTTTTCGTGAAATAGCTATACACTCAACCTTCGATGTAAATAGTTGTTGAATTTTAATTCCTCTAAATTTCGGGTATTTTCTATTTAACTATAAGTTGTAATTGTATGTTATTATTGCCTACAAGGACAACTATTTTAATGAACTGATTCAATTGTACCTGTTCCACCTTGTGGATATGTGCATATAAAATATAATCTGAAAATAAATGAAAATAAATGTCGAGTTTTGCCTTTGGACAGCTAAACCCATCCAACCATTGCTTTCCTTGATCAGTTTGGGAAAATTGGGCGTAGAATCTATAAAGGCATTAATTTGGGATCTATGATAAACCACAAGGGGGGGGGGTTTGAACCCCCAAAAACCCCCCCGTGGATCCGCCACTGAGTAGAACATATATGTACCTCTTACGATAAGTCTGCAAATTTCAATTGCTCCATCTTAGCGAAAAAAAAGATATTTGAGCAAACTGAACGCCATTCGTAAGAGAAAGACTTCTTCTTTAAGATGCTATGTGTGCTTTTTAAAAAAAAATAATCTGTCGTTTATATATAATCTCAAAAATAGGCAAAAACGGTGTTTTTTGCACATTTGGGTTAGGATATCTAAAAATTCTGACGTGATAGAGCAATTCTGCGTCCAGATTTGAATTCAGCACATCGAAAACCTTTAGGAGAGTAAGGTCAGGTTTGTGGTCAAAAAAATCGGTCTCATTTTGTCGGCCTATGTTATTAAGTTCTGATAAAATCCCTCACCATATTCATCACCTTCAGCACCTAAGTGTGCAAGGAAATTATCAAGATGTGAATGCCAGAAATGAAATAAAAACCCTACTGGTCATCAATATGTAATAAAATATAAAGTAAAAGGCTTCAAAGTGATAAATCCATTGGTTAAAATCCAACAAAAAGCTGTTGAATTCAATAATTTGAAAAAGAAAAAAGATGTAAGAGCCACTTCGTACTCACAAAAAAAATAAACAAACTGAAATTGTGTACTTACATCAAAATTGATTTTCATAATGATACATTTTTCAGGCATAAAATTTCTGGAGATGGTGGGGGTGATAACAAGAGAACCATTTCTACTAAAAAAAAAATAAAATCGGAAATCATGGCTTTTACATCTTTCCGGCTCATACGGCTCGATATGTAATACATATCGACGCTTCCAAACAATACTTTACTAGGTCGACTTAGTAGTTTTTCCCGTTTTTGGCGTTTTCAAGTATTACGTGTCTTAATTTATATGCTGTAAAATTTTGGTATCAATCAAAAGTTATAAGCAAAAGTGTACATATAATACAACTCGAGATTTTTACAGAATAAAAACATTGAAAGCTTGCCACGAAAAACAACGTGGTTTTTATTTTTTCTTATGTTTGTATAAAAGCATAACTTAACTTAGATGGTATCGAGTTTTGGTATTGACCTTTCAATCCAAATAGAAGTTACAAGCGAAAATATACTTAGCACACAACTGAAGTTTCATATCGAATTTAAACTTTGAGAGGTTCCCCTGCAAAACACAGTTTTCAGACTTAGTACAGTATTGTTTGGAAGAGTCGATGTATGAATAGTGGGTATACATTAAGCCGTATCACGTTATATGAACAAAAAAAAGTTTAGTGTGTGTCAGTTTTATTTGAAAAAATATTTTTGGTGTAAAAATTTTTTTTTAGGCCCGCGTTAAAAACAGCTAAATCGCGTTTTTTATAATAACTTCCTTATTTGATGTCGGATCTCTATGATCTTAATGTCGCAGAAAAGGTCTCGCTCAGCACTATATTTGGCCCATATAAAGTTTCGTCCTCAAAGGTTGTCCTGAGTTTTACCTTTAAAAATTTTGCAGTTACTATCCCTAGATTTTTTTATTTTTATCACTAATACAAAGCTCTCAAAAAACCATGAAGAATCCCCCAAAAAAAATCTAGCCTTTATTCACAAACAAAAAAGTTATAACGTTGTAAAATGAAACACTTGTTTTTTTTTTATAAAAAATTACCACAGAGAAACGGCGAAACACGTCAGCTTAATTTTTGGTTCCAGATTACGATGCGTTTTTAGAAAATCCGGATTAGCTCCAATTTTCGAGATATTTAAGAAAACATTTTCAGTTTTCACATACAAAGCGATCCGATGGGGGGCGTATGAGTAACTATTGTTGAGGTAATAAAAATAAAGAAAAGGGGAAAAAACTATACGTACATATACAGTGGCGAGCATTAATGTATGAATGTTTCCCACTTCTGTGCTTATGTGTTCATAAAACCTAATCCAAGCGTCTAATTTCAACCAATTTTTTTTTATTAATTAGCATATATATTACTTTAATAGAAAACACACAAAGAAATTTAATTCCATCTTGATAACCACGTTTTTTAGGGCGAAAAACTCGAACATCCACATTCATCCAATTTTGCACGTGGGGAAAAAAATTATTTGGTATGGAGTAATATTATGTCCTCCGTAGCCCCTTATATTTTGGGGCTGTTTTAATGTGCGTTGGCATGCTTTTCTTTAGGTCTGCTATGGTTACCCTTGGTTTCTTAGCCCATTCGTCCTCAACTCGCGGCCAAAGTTGATTAAAATTTGTGGAAACTTTTTCGTACACAGCCATCCTCTTTTTTAAAAATCCCATAGATTTTCGATGGGATTAGGATCTGGGCTTTGGGCAGCCTACTTTATCACACCAAATCATTGGCTAGATAACCAGTTTCGCATGATTTTCGCCTATTTTTGGGGTTACCGCCTTGCTAAAATAGCACCTCGTCTTCGGAATATGCGCTTATTCCGGCGAACTCAGGCAAATCTATTCTTAAAATATGGAGATAATCTTCCTTTTTCATAGCTCCACCTATTTTTATTAACGGATCAAGTTTCCATCAGGTGAAACCGCCCCAACCCCTATAATTTCCTCCACAGTTTTCTTCGCTTGGTGCCTTTGGAGTGTTTCATGTGGCCAGTGCCAAAAGTATTGTTTTCCATCCGACTGGAAGCAATTTATTTTTGTTTCGTCTGACCATATAACTCTTCTCCAGTCTGATAGCAAACAATACTTTTGGCACTGGCAACATGAAACACTCCAAAAAGACCAATTAAAGAAAACTGTAAAGCATGGAGAGGGCAATTTTATGGTTTGGGGCTGTTTAACCTCATGGAAACTCGATCCATTAATAAAAATAAGTGGAGCTATGAAAAAGGAAGATTATCTTCATATTTTAAGAATAGATTTGCCTGAGTTCGCCGGAATAAGCGCATATTCCGAAGACGAGGTGCTATTTTAGCAAGGCGGTAACCCCAAAAATAGGCGAAAATCATGCGAAACTGGTTATCTAGCCAATGATTTGGTGTGATAAAGTAGGCTGCCCAAAGCCCAGATCCTAATCCCATCGAAAATCTATGGGATTTTTAAAAAAGAGGATGGCTGTGTACGAAAAAGTTTCCACAAATTTTAATCAACTTTGGCCGCGAGTTGAGGACGAATGGGCTAAGAAACCAAGGGTAACCATAGCAGAACTAAAGAAAAGCATGCCAACGCACATTAAAACAGCCCCAAAATATAAGGGGCTACGGAGGACATAATATTACTCCATACCAGAGTTCTGCTTCGATCAGTTTGAAGTTCGGGTATAGCATACAACTCATTGTGTACGTACGTTTGATACCCGGCAAACCGTAAACGTACGAGCTACAGCTCGTTTCTATGCTTTCATACTAAACAACACAGCGATCGAACGGTTTGGTTTGAAACAAACATATGTACAGGTTGAACGATACGATCGCTGTATGATCGCACGAGTATACATATGTACATACTATAACGAACCGATCGATCAGTTGATCGATCGCGATCATTGCATGTTTATACGATCATTCGACTGTACGAAAAACTTAAAAGTGGTGTTTACAAAAAATCTAATAAAAGAAAAGGCCGTAGTGAAGTGTGGGAAGTTTTTTGTGAAATTGAAGACGAAAACGGGTGTCAAATTAATGAATTTGTACAATTCGGCCGTGTGCCAATCGGTAGAAAAAATGAAATTTTGACATAAGGGAGTAAAATTTTGAAAGTATTCGTGGTGGATTTGAAATACATACACATTTGTAAATACATACACATACAAGTAACACAAATATTTAAATACAAAATAACATCAAATCGTTTCATGAATACATTTCTTCTGTTCCATTAATACTGCCATCAACAATTATATGCATTTTACGGTTTAAAATTGTATCGTTGCCCGTTTTCGCCCAAATGTGTATCTTTGTAACTGTCAAAATTTTCCTTCCGTTTGGCACAGCAAAATAGGTTTTTTTTTCAATATGGCAAAAATTTTCTACCTCATTTTGCCATAGAGAAAAATGTTACCGATTGGCAAACAGCCTTCGAAAATAATTTTGATGCCATGCAGTGGTGGGAAAATCATAAAAATGAGTTTCCAACTCTTTATAATTTTGCCCTTAAAATATTATCCATTCCAGCTAGCAGTGCAGCAAGTGAGCGCACATTTTCATGGTCCGATTTCACCCATTTTCCATACCAACCGTCCCAGTCTCGATACCAACTTGCATTCCAAATTTCATCAAAATATCTCAATTTTTGCGCGAGTTAGAGTGTTTACAGACGGACGGACAGACGGACGGATGGACGGACATGGCTCAATCGATTTCTCTTTTCACCCTGATCGTTTTGATATATATAAGTCTATATCTATCTCGATTATTTCATTCTGTTACAATCCACCGTTATGTGATTAAAACTATAATACTCTGTGTACTAGTACAGCTGAGTATAAAAAGTATTAATGAAAACAAGAATAAAGAATGAAATAATGCCTAATTTGTATGCACGAATTTTTTCCTTTTATATAATAACTTCTAATTTTCTATTAAAAATGAAATAAAACAGTATTGATGAAAACAAGAATAAATAAATGAAATAATCACCCTTATTACGGTTGTCGTCGTCGACGTCGTTGTCACTTTTCAGTCGACATCACGTCGTCTCGACGTTGTCGTCACATCGACGCAAAATCGGTATTAGCTAAGCGTATTGAGACGACGTCGACTGTTTATCGGTAAACCGAATGACGAAAGTACCATCCCTATAATTTCTGCACTAGCTGTTTGATTTTATTTAGAATCTGTGCGCAATTTTTTCCGTATTTTTAATCTGTGCTATTTAGATAATTTATTTCTTTATAATAAATGTATTTTGCATATGATTCATCAAGTTTTAGCGATGAACATAGCAATGAAGTGCTCGAGTAATTAATAAATAAAAGAAAAAATATTTTAGTTGAAATACATATATACATATGTATGTATGTATGTACATAAATATTTAATAAATTAGTTTTCTCCTCAATCTTTCTTAAAGGAGGTGCCAAGGCATTCAATTTAATGGTGATTGCTTCTCAATGTTGTAAAAAATTAGTTGGTATCGTACCCCATTGAAAACCTTTGGGTCGCCTTCGGTATGTGCGCTCACCGAATTTATTTTTAAACTAGTGGGAATTTTTAAATAAAACTAGCAGGAAATATTCTGCGGATGTTAGTTCTACTAATTTTAACACTCCCGTAATAAAATTTTAAAAACAAAAATGCATACATACTAAATTTTCTTCTTGTCACCATTAAACACCGCGTCGACGAAAATGGCAACGAGTGACCGTCGACGTCGACTTAGCTGATACCAAATATGTTTCGATAGTTGTCACAAGTTATCGACTTTGCCATACGTAATACCGATTTTGATAGGTCGTCGCCGACAGCGTCGAGTGAGTGTCGACGACGACAACCGTAATAAGGGTGAATGCCTAATTTGTATGCACGAATTTTTTCCTTTTATATAATAGCTTTTCTAATTTTATATTAAAAATGAAATAAAAAAGTATCTACTAATGAAAATAAAACAAATTGATTTTTCATTTTATCGCTTTGAAAAGTTTTTAATCGTTTATTTAAACTTTTGATATGTAAAATAAAGCGGCTGATCCGCACTCATACAAAGATTACAGAAAATAAAGAATTGAAAATGCAAGAAAAACGGCTTTAAAACTAAATCTAGCATACATACATACATATATATGTATGTACATTAGAGCGTATCACGGTATAGGGAGCGAAAAAAAGTTGAAAATGTTCCCCCCTAGTTTGAACACTTACCTTATGAGGTTTTATTCTATATTTACTAAAACCAACACCCTGTATTTGAAAAAAAAAATCGTTTCCTGAAAACTAAAAAAAAAAATAATATTTACCTGCATATAATGAGGAAATAAATATAATGCATTATTGCTAAGTCTTTCATTGGCTCTAATTTGCTGTAATGTTCTCGGCTACTTAGTTTAGCGAATATATAACCTAGGCGTTCCTCGTCGGCAACTTCTGTACAAGAATCACTTACTACGTGGACAAATCGCTCAGTATTTTGAGAATGGCATAGAAAATCTAAGTAAATTAATAGGTTATAATTAGTATAATTGGTATCAATCACTGCTGTTTGGAAATATTAACCAGGTATTTTTATAACATCATTAGAATTTTGTAGTTCCTGCAAGTGCGTATCAGAATAAAATTGCAAGCATATGGCTCTGTAATTCTAAATGACCTCCAATCGATCATTTAAGTGTACGATGTACTATATAGCTTCCCTACTCTGCTCTGCTCTAACCTGCTCTGAACTTTTTTATGTTCATTAAACAGACCTAATATTAATAAGTAATACTCTTTTTACTCATATAATGATGTCAAAATTATATTCAAGGCTATATTTACTTTATTCAAAATTTTTTTTTTAATACAGGGTGTTGGTTTTAAATAAATTTGAATAAAAGCTAAAGTTGGTGTCGCACGTTAATGGCTTATATGGAGGAAATATGAAACGGGTTAAACCCTTTACAAAAATGTATTGCTTGTTGAAATCAAAAACCAAATTGAAAAGTTATAAGCAAAAAACGAATTTCGCTGTTTTTACAGGGTGCCGAAAAAAAATTTTTTTCCATTTTTGAAATCTCCAACAAGTAAACATTCGAACCAGGGGGGAACATTTTAAACTTTTTTTGGCGATACGCTCTAATGTACATACATATATTTATACGACACACATATTAAAAATGTACATGATCGTACAGTGTACGATCAAACGATCATTTCTGTTTAAGTACAACTCATACACCGATCGATCAAACGATAATTTCTACTTATGTACGTTTGACATCGAACGTACAAAAGCTTTACTCGTATCGCTTATTCGGGTAAACATCATGTGTATGAGTTGCATAGCACTGTGATCGATGAGCCGAAAACCTTACTCGAAGCAGAACACTGCTCCATACCAAATAATTTTTTTCCCCACGTGCAAAATTGGATGAATGTGGATGTTCGAGTTTTTCGCCCTAAAAAACGTGGTTATCAAGATGGAATTAAATTTCTTTGTATGTTTTCTATTAAGGTAATATATATGCTAATTAATAAAAAAAAATTGGTTGAAATTAGGCGCTTGGATTAGGTTTTATGAACACATAAGCACAGAAGTGGGAAACATTCATCCATTAATGCTCGCCACTGTATGTATATAAAATGTATATGAGAGGAAAGAGAATACCCTGCACATAGATTTTAAGTTGTTTTAAACGTTCGAAACCTGAATGTTTTAAAGAAAATTGTATTCAAAACAATGAAAATATGTCTTTAGCGGCGAATCATTCCCATTTTTCCATAATCTGAGTAATTTTTTTTTTTGAGTGTGAGCAAAGTAATATAAGCGACGAAGAACTCACTTTCAGAGCTCTGAAACTTCTTTCATAAATATCTAAAAATTTGGAGGACATCGTCATTTTCGGTCTCGGTTATCATATATAAGAAGATGTTTTCGGGATTAAAGTAATATGCATTATTTTCAATTGTAGGCTGAATAATTAACTGCATTTCTAGGGCAGACGACGCATCCAGCGCAAGTATTGATAATATATTTAGACTTCCATTGTCTCTTTAGGCGCGTATAATTTTACAACGAACTATAGTAGTTTTTCTAAACAACTTGGATGATTTTACGATACGCACGGATGCAGAAATCGTGAAGCCGTTGTAAGACAGCGCGCTGTGCTTAGAGGTCCCACTTGAATACTTGCCAAATCTTCATTACAGCCATTATCATTCAATATGAATAACGTTGATCAGCACGAATAGTCCAATCATCAACAATTTTTTGCATATCATGTGTACAGTATTGGTAGCTGTTCTATCGTGGTACATAATCAAGTCAAGCGAGGACTTAGAATACTTTTTAATCAAAAACTCATACTATATGGCTTTACTGCCTCATATAAATGAGAACTTGGGATAATTTCTCAAAAAACAGGTTCTCTGATTTTAAAACGGTATAACTTTTTTGTTTGTGAATAAATGCTAGAATTTTTTTGGGGGAGTCCTCATGGTTTTTTGAGAGCTTTGTATTAGTGATAAAAATAAAAAAAATCTAGGGATAGTAACTGCAAAATTTTTAAAGGTAAAACTCAGAACAACCTTTGAGGTCGAAACTTTATATGGGCCTAATATAGTGCAGAGCGAGACCTTTTCTGCGACATTAAGATCATAGAGATCCGACATCAAATAAGGAAGTTATTACAAAAAACGCGATTTAGCTGTTTTTAACGCGGGCCTAAAAAAAAAATTTTTACACCACAAATATTTTTTCGACGTAAGTGTTCAAATAAAACTGACTTTATTTTCGTGATACGGCTTAGTATACATACATTAGATAGGGCCGAAAAAAAAGTTGTAAAAGTCCGCCCCTAAATTTGAAGCGTATGTTGAGAGGGTTAAGGGACACACAAAAAAAATTTTTTTGATCCCGCGAAATACCGCCGAAATTGTTTTTTTCTTGTAACTTTGTTATTTATCATCCGATTTTTAAAATTGATACGTCATTATTTTCGTATTTTGAAGCTCTACATTTCCTTCTAATGTCCTATTGAGCTCTGAAGTCGTTTTCACATAGTTGGGTCAGCTAACTTATTTGTATGTCCATGAATTATCCTCTTTGTTTTGCCAAATGAAAGTGCTTCAAAATTCATGACAATGTTACCTTGAAACGGTTTTACTAAATTAATAAACAAAGAAGTTACGTCACGACGAATATTTAACGTAGCTATCATTTAACTAATTTTTTTTTAAGCAATTCGGTATATGTAAAGTTGTACTCGTCCGACCCTAAATTTGAAGCTTATATTGAGAGGATTAAAGACAAAATCTTTATTTTTTTTCTGATCCCGCGAAATGCCGCCGAAATAGTTTTTTATTGTAACTTTGTTATTTGACTTCAGAGTTCAAAAGGAAATTATAAGAAAATATAGAGCTTCGAAATACGAAAATAATGACGTATCAATTTTAAAAATCGGAATTACGCGGGATCAGAAAAAATAAAATTTGTTTGTCCCATAATCCTCTCAATATAAGCTTCAAATTTAGGGGTGGATTTTCACAACTTTACATATCGACGCATCCAAACAATACTGTACTAAGTCGACTTAGTACATTTTCCGTTTTTGGCGTTTTCAAGTAGTACGTGTCTCAATTTAGATGCTGTCTAATTTTGGTATCAATCGGACAATCCAATCAAAAGTTATAAGCAAAAGTGTACATATAATACAACTCGAGATTTTTACAGAATAAAAACTTTGAGAGCTTGCCATGAAAAACCACGTAGCAAATTTTTACTTTTTCTTAAGGTTTTATTTTGAAGCGTCGCTATACTGAATTGCTTAAAAAAAAAAATAGTTAAATAATAGCTACATTAAATATTCGTCGTGACGTAATTTATTTGTTTATTAATTTAGTAAAACCGTAAAAAGTTGTAAAAGTCCTCAAAAGGACATTAGAAGGAAGTATAGAGCTTCAAAATACGAAACTAATAAACGTATCAATTTTAAAAATCGGATGATAAATAACAAAGTTACAAGAAAAAAACAATTTCGGCTGTATTTCGCGGGGTCAAAAAAAATTTTTTTTTTGTGTCCCTTAACCCTCTCAACATAAGCTTCAAATTTAGGGGCGGACTTTTACAACATTTTTTTTTTCGACCCTATCTAGTGTCTATGTTTATGATGTTATTGTAATATCTTTTTTGTTATTGATCAGAATGTTGTTTCTATATTACATATAATAAACCATGGAGCGATAAATATCAAATTGATAACAGAAATAGTATCAATTTGATAGAGGATAGTATCTGATTATAACTTTTTTGGAGTGTAACAAAAGAGTTAATGCAAGACTTTATTCAAAGAAAATAAGTAAACATATCATCAAATATGTAAACATATCATATTATTTCTTTCAATAAAGTCTTGTATTAACTCTTTTGTGCATTTCTATTTAGTTTAATTGTTGAATTATTGTGTAGGTACTCAGAAGATTTTAATAATTAATTATTTGGCGAAAAGCGATTGGCACACAGACTGAGAGATATTTTTATAGTGAAAAAATAACTCTTATTTAGTGAGGTTTAAAATTGTGATTTATTCAAAAGGTTGAATCAAAACCAGCATTGCCACATAAAAAATTTTAAATTTACCAAAATACAAAATAAAAGTAATCAAAGCTAGAAAAAAGTAACCAAAATTAATAATATAGGTAGCTTAGAGTGTAAGCTGTCTAAGTCCACTTTTATGAAAATGTGTATTTTTATGTAGAACGCTAGAAAAATCAAATACGCACCACGCTAAACAAATCTGTGACACTTGTCATATTTCTGCTCGTTCTTATTCAGTGATACGCAAATTGTGTAAGTTCAAAAAGCGAAGAAAATTATGTAAGTCCAAAATATTTACATGAACAGAATTGTATTTTCATTTGGAAATGTGGTCGCTGGCTCCTTTCAAATAAATTATTTGGACTTAAAAGCTTTTTAGTGCTTATGACGAAAATTATTTTATTTTATTTTTTATTGTTGCGGCTAAATGGAAAAATTTCAACAACTATTTCCAGCGAAGGTTGAGTATAGCTATTTCATGGAAAACCATTTTCGATCATTAGCATCCTTTTCGGAAGTGGATGCTCCTCACGGGGATCGAACCCGTGATACATTCCTTCTTCAGCCACGATGTGCGAACGCTCGACCACTGAGACTGTCAAAGCTGTTGAATTTTTCCCACTTTTGCCTTATTGATTTTTAATAACAAATATTTTAATGTTTGGAAAAATTAAAAGCGTATTGCTAAAAATTGATTGTAACCATGGTGTACTCAATACATGGACCTTGAATGAAACCAAAATCGGCCGAAAGTAACCACGTAACCAAATGAAAAAATTTTAACCAATTTTGGTAAAAATTAACCAAGGTGGCAACGCTGATCATAACCGCCCTGCAAAAAAATGTGCGATTAATCCCGAAAGAGATTTGTCCCGGATTGATATCTTTCTTTAGTCCCCGATTGTTCCCTTATGGGTATAAATGTAGACTAATTGTAGACCAATTGTTCCCGAACGGATATAAATGTAGATTAATCGCTTTCAGCGAATAAAAATCCAGCGTCTGCGTTGGGTAGGTCATGCCGTGAGAATGTATGAAGGCGCTCCGGCCAAGAAGGTATTTCTATCGAAATCCGCTGAACGCAAAAGAAAAGGGAGACCTCCACTGCGTTGGGAAAATCGGATGCTGCCTCCCTAGGTGTTCCCAGTTGGCGCCATGCTGCACGAAACATAAGCAATTGGCGCGCTCAGTTGGACTCCGCCTTAGTCGTCTAGACGGTTAAACGCCAACCAAGAAGAAGAATCGCTTTCATCCCTAACGGGTGCAAATCTAGATTCCTTAAATGTAGAAATTTTACAAAAATATGCAATGTATTGAAAAAATTTTAGAACAACCGGTAAAATAAATTAATAACAATGATGAATAATATCTTTAACAAAATGTTACCTAAAATATCCTATGAAAAAATCCTTTACATTACGCTCATATAATGGATACTCAAAACTTACAATTTTTTTATTTATTTATTGAGATTTTTTTACAAAAGTAAAACATATAGCTACAAATTCGAAACTGTTAAGGACTTCGTCTATTTGGGAACCAGCAATAACACCAAAGATAATGTCTGCATTGAAATCCAAAGAAGAATCACTCTTGCCAATAACTGCTACTTTGGACTAAGTAGGCAATTGAAAAGTAAAGTCCTCTCTCGGCGAACCAAAATCACACTCTACAGGACACTCATCGTTCCAGTCCTCAGTACGGCGCAGAAGCATGGACTATATCAAAAGCAGATGAGATGGCGCTTGGAGTATTCGAGAGGAAAGTTCTTCGGAGGATTTATGGACCTTTGCGCGTTGGCGAGGGCGAGTATCGACGGAGATTTAACAATGAGCTGTACGAGCTGTACGCAGACATCGATATTGTTCAGCGAATAAAGATCCAGCGGTTCCGCTGGGCAGGCCATGTCGTGAGAATGGACGAAGGCGCTCCGGCCAAGAAAGTATTTCTGTCGAAACCCGCTGAACGCAGAAGAAAGGGGAGACCTCCACTGCGTTGGGAAGATCAGGTGGACAGTGATGCTGGCTCCCTAGGTATTGCCAAATGGCGCCATGCTGCACGAAACAGAAATAGCTGGCGCGCTATGTTGGATTCGGCCAAAATCGTCTAGACGGTTACGTGCCAATTAAGTAAGTAAAACATATAATCTTTATTTAAGTATGCATGAACATTTACCTACAATTTTTTTAAGATTGTTATAAAAAATAGCCTTGGCTAACAACTTGGAAAATCTACATTTGTACCCGTTGGTGATGAAAGCGATTAATCTACATTTATACCCGTTCGGGTTGTGAGCGATTGATTTACATTTGTATCCGTTTGGTATGTCAGTGATTAATCTACATTTCGTCGTACCATACGAAAACTAACATATTTAAAATTTCTGGCGAAAGCTATCAATAAAAAAATTCTGTACGAAAAGTAGAACATTTGACTTTTGGCCGACGAAAAGTAATAAAATCGAGTTTTGGCTGACGAAAAGTAATAAAATCGACTTTTGGCTGACGAAAAGTATCAGTAATTATATACTGTTTTTACATTAAAATTTTTGTTGTTTAAACGAAATTGATAGTTTTCGTCAGCCAAAAGTGGATTTTATTACTTTTCGTCAGCCAAAACTCGATTTTATTACTTTTCGTCGGCCAAAACTTGAACTTTTTACTTTTCGTCAGCCACAAAAAATCTGATGTTAGTTTTCGTATGGTACGACGATTTGTACCCGTTCGGTTATACAAATTGATCAATTAGTGTCTTCATAGGACATGCTCGAACAAATGCGATCAATTCACTCCATATAAAGCAGTGACGCTCTTTTCCTAGTTTTCCTAGCCCCGGGGCGGGCGACTTTATTGCTCTCTCACAGATTTGCCACACGTATAAGGCAAGCGCTCTCCATGTATAGTGAAAAATTGAAGTGCGTTTGCAAATCACTTGATACACGACTGTTGATTGCTACGCATGTAATTTGTATGAACGCGTTGATTGACAATTTTAGGATGTTTAATATTGAGTGGGAAGCCAAGTTTTTATTTTCCGGTAATGCTGAGTGTTTAGTTTGCAAATATGTAACTAAACGAAATACACAAAATTTTTGTTTATCGCGTATTTTGAAATTTTTTTGGGTGTATCAGCAAACTCTCTCATATTTCAACACAAGCGCACAATTTGGTAGTGTGCGTTTGAGCATCACTGATATACATGTATGGATGTACACAGGGCCGTAGCCAGCAATTTTTTTCGTGGGGGGTTTTATCGTTGTGTTTTTTTTTCTTTTTTTTTGAGAAAAATATATAACCTATTTCGTGCACTAAATAAAAATAATAAAAAAAAATTCTGGTTTCTAAAGTGCTATTTAGAAGAAAAATTTTTTTACAAAACTTTTGATTTTCAAATTAGGGTTTTTATAAGAAGTTTTAAAAATCAGGAAACTTTTATTCATTCAAAAATTAGACTTTTCTATTGCAAACACGATGAATACTTTATTTTTTGTGATTTTATCCAAGTGAAAAAAATAATATTTTATGGACGAAAAACTCGGTTAGATTACCCAGCTGTTTTCAGCTGTAAAATTCCGCCCCAAGATTTTTAGCTTATGTTGGACTCTAACTTGTTTTTTTTTTTTGCAACTTTGTTATTTGACATCCGATTTTTTAAATTGATATATATGTCATTATTTTAGTCTTTTGAGCAGAGTTTGCAATTATTTTTAACTTTTTTTTTCATTTCCATTGAATTTCATTTTCATTTGAAAATTTAAAAATAAACAGCGCAGCAGTAGTATAAAAAATAAAAAGTTCTACTGTACTGCAACTGCGGAGCCTTAAGTTTCAAAAAATTATAGTACTGTTGCTGTATTGTGGAAATTTGAACAGCACAGCAAAGGGCAAACATAATTTCGAGTTTTTACAGCACTGATGTTATTGTTTTTTTTATTTTTTTTAATTGTAATGTACAAAAAAAAACCAATTTTAAAAAGCCGCACTTAAAACTAATGCCGTTTTCTTTTCTCGAAAAAATGTTGCCCTTTTTGATTTTCTTAGCTATTTTGTAAGCTTGTCTGGTAATTTTACCGAATATTGACCTCTAGCTAAGCAAGAGGGCACCATTATCTACAAATTTAGCCATTTTATAGAAAGTTAGGTTACGCAATTCGATAATTGGGATATAGAAGGGCAGCATTTTTTTGCAGAAAAGAAAACGCCATAAAATTCTGTTTATCTGTGCTTTGCTGACGACTGATCTGTTTGAAATTACACAGTAAAGCAACAGCACAAATAAACAAACAAATATATTCGACTGTTCTGTGCTTCGACTACAGATATTTTCAAAGGAAATCGAAATTCAAAAGTTCTCAAAAAATTATGATAACTTTCGCAGAACAGCAACAGCTTATTTTTTGAGACTGTTGGTGTTATGCTGGCAAACACTGCTTGGGAAGCTATATATTTCCCGGTGACAGGTAACAAGGTCAACGGAAATAATGTCAATTGACCTTATTTCATACCCGGTTGGGAAATAAGTTCAATTGACATTATTGCGTTTTTGGAAAACGCAATAAGGTCAACGAAAATTTGGAAATAAAATAATTGACCTTATTTCCCAATCCAAATGGAAATAATGTCAACCATTTTAAATTGTATCCTCTGTACCGAAACCCCTCGCGATACGGTATTATTTCCATGCAGCCATTTTAAGCTTTGTGCCGAATGCTATTCAAAAATTGCGCAAAATGCCGCTCGTGTAAAGTGCCCTGTTCTCTGCCCCTACTGCAGACAAGTTGTTGCCAACACAGCAAAAATATTTCAATAAATTATATAATAATGTAAAGTATGTTAAATATCTAGTTATACAAAAATTGAAATAAAAATGTATATAAAAACTATGTCTACTTGCCTTATCCTGCGGCATGGCAAAAAAGTAGGAAAATGAAAATTTGGAATTAAAAATCGCGCGATTTTTTATTCCAAATTTTCGCCTGCGGCGCATTTCTTTTCTCATAAAAAGCAGTTTAGGAAAATTAAAATTTGGAATTAAAAATCGCGCGATTTTTTATTCCATATTTTCGCCTGCGGCGCTTAACTTTTCTAATAACAGCAGCGACGCGAACCGACACGGACCGATGCGAAGCTAAATGCTCGAAAACGCAATAAAGTCAATTGAATTTATTGCGTTTTCCAAAAATGATTTTTAAAACTTCTTATAAAAACTAAATTTTTTCAATATAACAACTCACACATCCCATATATGGGATCTTTCGAAAAACACACAAAATCTTATAATTCAATAATATAACCCGAGTAATGAATTTTCAGCCATGCAATGACTTTATGAAGTTATAAGGAAATATGCTAAAATTTTAGAAAATATGCGATGATTCGGAGTGGTAACATAATTTAATTTATAAGTCGTATGTCGTTAGAAGCGTACTTTAATTATCTTTCGAACTAGAGGTCGGAAACTATCGATAGTCAGCACCATCGATAGTGTACGATAGTTTTTTGCAAACTATCGATAGTATATCGATAGTTGACGATAGTTTCGGGTGATTTGGGAGAGTCTACGGCTACGCTCACACTGTAACCGCCTTTTGCCGTCCGGCAGCAAACACATCCACAAACACATCTGTTTTAAATGAGCTCACCCGATTTCACCCGAATGTAAACAAACTTTGCCCACCTGTCCTGGTCTTATTCTTACCAATACATGAAAGTAATAGAAGATGATCCAATAAAACTTTTTTCAGTACATTGTTTTGTTTTATTTATTTCAAAAACCGTAGCGATTATCATTTTTATAAAAAAAATCATTTTTAATCGTTATAATTTGATTTTTATTTTTTCGATGAAATTTGATCGATATTTTATGATTTTTATTTTTTCGATCAAAAATAATTGTTATTACTGGATTTGAATTTTTTCTTTGAAACTTGATCGATATTTTATGATTTTTATTTTTTCGATCAAAAATAATTTTTATTATTGGAAATTTTGTCCTCAAATAGAACTGCGCCAATGTTGGCACAATCGTCAACTTTAAGCCATCAAATAGAGGATTCACTAACGTTTGAAAAAGTTTACTATGATCGGAGAAAAAATAAAAAAATATTGATTAAAGTTGATCGGAAAAATTTAAATCCAATTATAACAATTATTTTTGATCGAAAAAATAAAAATCATAAAATATCGATCAAGTTTCATCGGAAAAATTTAAGGGCAAATTTTCCAACCGTCTACCACGCGTTGGAAAAAAAAAGAGTTATTGGGCGTTGTAGGGGAGATCCTCCTGATTCTAAATGTAAAAGTCCTGGCTTCCGGAGATGTATAGTTTTTAAGTAATTTGTAGTTAAAGTTGCAAAAAAAGTCAAATTTAACTTCACTTTTCTCTGCGAAACAATGAAATAGAAACACCGGTGTTGCCACACGCAGTCGACTATTTCATAAGGCCGTCGTCACAGTGGTAAACGAGTTGGGTCGTATTGAATTTTTCTGCGTTGGCGGCCTTCGGCCGCGCTTATAAAAAAAAACCCTGGGCTACGCCATCCGTCCGGACGTGTGCCCCAACCGTGGCTACCGCCACGGTGATGTCCTTCTGCGTAGTACGCCCTCCGCCTTTATTTACTCATTTGATTGGCTCCGAATCGCGCACTGTGAATGCGACCTTATCATGTGACTTACCTTTTGGTAGGTGTGGCATCACCATTATATGTTGGTGGCCATTATTATTATTGAAAAGGTACAAAAGCAGTTGATCGAACAATTAAAATGTAAAATTCGGCAAGTAAAGTTAATAAAAAGTGTGTGAAAGTGCTTCGAACAGCTTAATAAAGCTACGTGTGAAAATATAGTAAGGATTAGGTGTGTGTTTAATTTAGAAATTGGTGATAATGGTGTTAGTTTATTTAACAGCAATTTGCTATTATTAATAATAGTAAAATATTTATGAAAGTAATAAATTTAGATGAAGAAAAGTCCCGCCTAACATCCCCTGAAAGATTCATTTGAAAAACATTAATACTTTTGGAGATATAGCTTTTGGTAGACAGAAGGAAATGTGAGCCAAATTTAAATTCAATAATAAAAATTATTTTTGATCGAAAAAATAAAAATCGTAAATAATGGTTATTTAAAAATTTAAAAAATAAAAATCTTTGAATAAAGATGAGCTCATATTTGGATAGAATTTGCTAAAATCATTGTATCGGCATACTTGCATTTTATTGTTAACGAAGTTTTCATAATGATTTTTTCATCCGAAGAAATGAAAATAACGATTAAAATCGGTCCCTGATTTATTTATTAGCCACTAGCTGGCCCGGCAGACGTTGTTCTGCCTAAAATTTATTCCTATAAATCTATAAAACTGTCAATTCTCTGAACAAAAGAGATATACATATATTCACCGCGACAAACCTAATTTCTGCTATCCCTATCTCTGTCTCTATCTCTATCTCTATCTCTATGTCTATTTCTATCTCTATCTCTTTCTCTATCTCTATCGCTATCCCTATTCCTATCCCTATCTAAAAATGTATAGGAAAATAATTTTTTTTTTTGTGCATTTTTCGGGAATTTTATTGGATATTCTCCTATTCTGGCCAGAGAACAATCTGAATTTGCGTCAATCATCCAAATCGGTGCAGGCGTTCTTGAGTTATAGGCATTTGTACTAACGCCACTTTCTTTTATATATATAAATATACAAAATGTATGGGAAAATAATTTTTTTTTGCATTTTTCGGGAATTTTATTGGATATTCTCCTATTCTGGCCAGAGAACAATCTGAATTTGTGTCAATCATCCAAATCGGTGCAGGCGTTCTTGAGTTATAGGCGTTTATACTAACGCCACTTTCTTTTATATATATAGATTTATTCTTGTTCAAAAAAATTAATATATTAACCAGAGACCATAACAATTATAACAAATAAATATAAAAATCACTTGATAACAATTATTGAGCAATGAAAAAATTTTTCCATCATCAATAAAAATTACTCAAAGATCGATATTTTTTCGATCAGATCATAATTGTTATGAGCAATTGATATTTTTTTCGATCTTCCATAACAATTTCTGGATGATGGATATTTTTTAGATCAGCTCATAATTGTTACTAGCAATTAATATTGTTTTCGATCTTCCACAACAATTACTGGATGATGGATATTTTTTAGATCAGTTCATAATTAATTAAGACTCGACCAAATGATAGCCCTAGCCAAGCGCTTTGATTTTATACCCATTTTGCGGTGTTCGGTATTCTATATTCGTATTCCGTATCCATATTTATCCGCTTTTCCACAATTATGAGCTGACCTAATCGAAATATATCCAAGTCCAAATGAAACCTGGGGTCATCCCCTTTCGTTTGATACCCATATTGTAGTGTAATTTTAATGTTTTTGGGTAATCACATTTTAAACGACCATGCGACTAGAATGCATAGTCGTATTTATGTTGCTTTGACTACTTGCTAGTCAGCAATTCAAACCCTGCATGGAATAGTTACCGTTTGTTTGGTGCCTAGTGGTCACATTTCAAATTTTCAACAAACTATCGATAGTTCAAACGATAGTCGAAAACCATCGATAGTGTAAACGATGTTCAGAAACCATCGATAGTGACGATAGTGCCATCGATAGTTTCCGACCACTATTTCGAACGGAGTAGATACGGTTTGCGGGTATTTGTAACTTTAGCGAAAAGAATTTTTGATGGAAGTTGTAACCAAAAAAACCCAAAATTACCGTTATCTCAAAACCCTAACTATAAAAAATGGTTTTGACCTCAGCAGGTTCATGCCAGCCCTCCCCTATACCTGAAATTCTTGGTATTTTCTCAAATTAATGATTTGTAAACTAGTGTTTCAACATAGCTTTGAATATGATAGAAGTAAAATTTATCTACCAGAATTTCGTGGGGGGTTCAAACACCCAAACCCGCCCCCCCTAAATACGGCCTTGGATGTACATATATACATATGTAGGTAGGATGTTCGTCCACACATAGGTACCTTCAATAGTGTCTCAATTCAAAAATTTTTATCTTTCAGGAGTGCCGTTCAGAGTTTTTGCCATGCATACAAGATTTAGTGAAATAAAATCCTGCATGCATACATATGTATGCATACACTCAAAGTCAGATACTGGGACTCGAACCTGCGCATCAATGCATTTTCTGTATTAAAAACCATACAACAATGCACCAGTTTGCTACAACCGGTGAGTGTTTTTACAATTTCCACATCGATTTTTTAATTATTTTAAAATTTTCGTAATTTTGAAAATGTAAAAACATTTTATTTTATGTGAATTTAAATGAGCTATTGGCCATTTTTTTAATGAAGAAACAAACATAAAAACATTTTGTTGTCCTTTCATCTTGTTGATGGCCAACCCATCAACCTCGTTGATGAGCAACGATCAACCATCTCTATACCTATGCCAATGAAATTTAATTGTCACCCTCTCTGAACAAATAGATGATGCGTCAATACATATGTACATTAAGCCGTATCACGTTATATGGACAAAAAAAAAGTTTAGTGTGTGTCAGTTTTATTTGAACACTTATGTCGAAAAAATATTTTTGGTGTAAAAATTTTTTTTTTTAGGCCCTCGTTAAAAACAGCTAAATCGCGTTTTTTGTAATAACTTCCTTATTTGATGTCGGATCTCTATGATCTTAATTTCGCAGAAAAGGTCTCGCTCAGCACTATATTTGGCCCATATAAAGTTTCGACCTCAAAGGTTGTCCTGAGTTTTACCTTTAAAAATTTTGGAGTTACTATCCCTAGATTTTTTTATTTTTATCACTAATACAAAGCTCTCAAAAAACCATGAGGAATCCCCCAAAGAAATTCTAGCCTTTATTCACAAACAAAAAAGTTATAACGTTGTAAAATGAAACACTTGTTTTTTTTATAAAAAATTACCACAGAGAAACGGCGAAACACGTCAACTTAATTTTTTGCTCCAGATTACGATGGCGTTTTTAGAAGTGCAGTGTATGCACTCCCATTTTCGAGATATTTAAGAAAACATTTTCAGTTTTCACATACAAAGCGATCCGACGGGGGGGCGTATGAGTAACTATTGTTGAGGTAATAAAAATAAAGAAAAGGGGAAAAAACTACACGTACATATATGTATATAAAATGCATATGAGAAGGAAGAGAATTCCCTGCACATAAATTCCAATTTGTTTTAAACGTTCGAAACCTGCACTGAAAAAACAACTTACCCAGATTATGGAAAAATGGGAATGTTTCGGCGCTTAAGACACATTTTCATTGTTTTGATGTACAACTTTCTTTAAATCAAGGAATAAAAACAACGTTTTGAAAGAAAATTTTATTCAAAACAATGAAAATATGTCATTAGCGGCGAATCATTCTCATTTTCCATAATCTGAGTAATTTTTTTTTGAGTGTGAGCAAAGTAATATAAGCGACGAAGAACTCACTTTCAGAGCTCTGAAACTTCTTTCATAAATATCTCAAAATTTGCGGGACATCGTCATTTTCGGTCTCGGTTATCATAGATAAGAAGATGTTTTCGGGATTAAAGTAAAGTGCGTTGTTTTCAATTGTAGGCTGAATAATTAACTGCATTTCTAAGGGCAGACGACGCATCCATCGCAAGTATTGATAATACATTTAGACTTCCATTGTCTCTTTAGGCGCGTATAATTTTACAACGAACTCTAGCCGTTTTTCTAAACAACTTGGATGATTTTACGATACGCACGGATGCAGAAATCGTGAAGCCGTTGTAAGCCAGCGCGTTGTGCTTAGAGATCCCACTTGAATACTTACCAAATCTTCACTACAGCCATTATCATTCAATATAAATAACGTTGATCAGCACGAATAGTCCAATCATCAATAATTTTTGGCATATCATGTATCCAGTATTGGTAGCTGTTCCATCGCGGTACAAGATTCTCAAGTCAAGCGAGGACTTAGAATACTTTTTAATCAAAAACTCATACTATATGGCGTTACTGCCTCATATAAATAAGAACTTGGGATAATTTTTCAAAAAACAGGTTCTCTGATTTTAAAACGGTATAACTTTTTTGTTTGTGAGTAAAGGCTACAACTTTTTTAGCGGAGTCCTCATGGTTTTTTGAGAGCTTTGTATTAGTGATAAAAATAAAAAAATCTAGGGATAGTAACTCCAAAATTTTTAAAGGTAAAACTCAGAACAACCTTTGAGGTCGAAACTTTATATGGGCCAAATATAGTGCTGAGCGAGACCTTTTCTGCGACATTAAGATCATAGAGATCGGACATCAAATAAGGAAGTTATTACAAAAAACGCGATTTAGCTGTTTTTAACGCGGGCCTAAAAAAAAATTTTTACACCCTAAATATTTTTTCGACGTAAGTGTTCAAATAAAACTGACACACGCAAACTTTATTTTCGTGATACGGCTTAATGTACATACATATCTTTATATATATTACGCTAAGCGATTTTTTGTAAGCACCATACCTTTTACACCGTTATACCGATTTTCGAAAATGTGGTGTCAGATGAAAGGGCTTGACCTGTAGATGTGCAGGAAGGTTTAATTTTTTTGAAAAGGGTTGCCTGATGTTTGAAAATTTAATTTTACTGTATAGTTTGCTTGATTTTAAAATTTTTGGCACCATATGAAAGGGCTTGACCTGATATTAAGTAATTTAATAAAAAATTTACAAAAAGGGTTGCCACCTGTTCAAAAATTCCGTTTTACGCTATAGTTTGTTTGATTTTTAAATTTGAGATGTCATATGAAAGGACTTGGCATGGAAATGAGTAATTTATTAAAATTTTTACAAAAAGGGTGCCACCTGTTCAAAAATCCATTTTTACCCTACAGTTTATCTTATCTTTATACATATATATTACGCTAAGCGATTTTTTGTACGCACCATAAATTTTACACCGTTATACCGATTTTGGAAAATTTGGTATTAAATGAAAGGGATTGACCTGTAGTTGTTCAGGAAGGTTTAACTTTTTTAGAAAGGGTTGCACGTGTTCAAAAATTCGTTTTTATGCTATAATTTGTTTGATTTTTAAATTTGAGGTCCCATATGAAAGGGCTTGGCCTGATGATTAGTAATTTATTATAATTTTTACAAAAATGGTTGCCACCTTTTCAAAAATTCAAAAACACACTACAGTTTGTTTGATTTTTAAATTTAAAGTGTCATATAAAATGGCTTTGCCTGGAGATATGAGAGGGCTTTACTTTAAAATGAGTAATTTATTATAACTTCTACAAAAAGGGTTGCCACCTGTTCAAAAATTCAGTTTTACGTTATAGTTTGTTTGATTTTTAGATTTGAGTTGTCATTTGAAAGGGATTTGCATGAAATGAGTAATTTATTATAATTTTTACAAAAAGGGTTGCCACCTGTTAAAAAATTTATTTTTATGCTCCAGTTTGTTTGATTTTTATGTCTGAGGTGTTATATGAAAGGGCTTAACCTGAAAATTCGTAATTTATTATCATTTTTCCAAAAAGGGTTGCCACCTGTCAAAAAATTTTATATTCCGGTATAGTTTGTTTGATTTTTAAATTTAAAATGTCATCTGAAAGGGCTGCTCTCTAGATGGATAATAAAATTAAATTTAATTATTGATATAAGGCCATAGATATTATTTATATTTATATGTTAATAAGAGCTTTTTGGCCGGTAATAGTGAAGCAAAAACTCAAGTTTTCCTTACTTTCTCCTACGCGTTTCGGCTTGATTCTCAGCCTTCATCAGGGAGTCTGTTTATTTAGATAATTAAAAAGAAAACACAACATAAATACACAGATTGATACTATACATATATACATAAAAAGATTGTATTATATCCATGGTTATTATGTCTAAAAATTATACATTTTCGCCAAGAAACTTTTCACTTACATTTAAATATTCAAAAGGTTACAATACACTACACTTTACATACATATACATGATACAAAATATACGCACTGAGCGACCAGGTGTTCAGAAAAGAAAATGAAGTAAAAATCAAAAATATATTGCAAAAGAATATTGTCGGATATCCACAAAAACAATAGATAGGTGTCTAACAACAACAAAGCATAGACAAAAAGCATGTATCAAAAATATAGCAATAACTGGAAAAAATAACAACAAAATATTTATGGGATTGACATTTATACAAGGCTTAACAGACAACAAAACTTTACAAAAATCTATTCAAAATGACAAGGTAACTTTTGCACACAAACCACATCAAACTCTTAACAAAATATTTAGCCGAACTAAAGACAAGATCACCAAAGAACAAGAACACAACGTAGTCTATGAAATAACATGTAAAGGAAAAGAAAACGACCTCTGCAACAGAAAATATATAGGCACAACAAAACGTGCATTAGGAATAAGAATAGGGGAGCATAAAACCGACGTTAGAAACAGAAAGTCGACCACTAGCGCAACACTTGACCAACACGGGACATGTAGCAGATTTTGAAAACACAAGAATATTAGATATAGAAAAAAGAACAAGAACAAGACTAACATTGGAAAGTGTGCGAATACAGGAACAAATACAAGATACAATAAATTTTAAAGAGGACGTCGATAACATAAATTGCGCTTACAGATCAATCATAACGAGTAGAAACAGAACGGACGAATGACAGTAGGTAACATAGACGACGATATCATGTATATGTATGTAAAGTGTAGTGTATTGTAACCTTTTGAATATTTAAATGTAAGTGAAAAGTTTCTTGTGCGAAAATGTATAATTTTTAGACATAATAACCATGGA
The DNA here is from genome assembly GCA_960531455.1 of Urophora cardui. NCBI lineage: Eukaryota > Metazoa > Arthropoda > Insecta > Diptera > Tephritidae > Urophora > Urophora cardui. Next base: position 86,369,916 of record OY482673.1, on the reverse strand, counting down.
TATAATACAATCTTTTTATGTATATATGTATAGTATCAATCTGTGTATTTATGTTGTTTTCTTTTTAATTATCTAAATAAACAGACTCCCTGATGAAGGCTGAGAATCCAGCCGAAACGCGTAGGAGAAAGTAAGGAAAACTTGAGTTTTTGCTTCACTATTACCGGCCAAAAAGCTCTTATTAACATATAAAAATTATATTTTTACAAAACTGGTTGCCACCTATTTGAAAAATTTTGTTGACATTTTTTCACTATAGGAAAGGAAATGAATGTGAAGGAAAGCTAAGGAAAGGGGAAAAGGTAAGAGGAAAGTGTACGGAAAGTAGAAAGGAAAAAAAGCGAAAAGGAAACGCAAAAAGGACAGGATAAGAGCAAAAGGAAGGAAACGGGAAAGGGAAAGAAGAGTCCGGAAAATGGAATTTTGGAGGTCACTAGAGGTTTAGAATTTCACTATGTCTCCTCGGACATTATAACCAGTAACTATATCTTTTATTTTATAGATATTTTATTATAGAAATATTATATAAGAAATATGGTTTTTCCACTCTAAAATTGCTCCGCTTTCAATCTAATTGGTCGAATTTTCGACCACGGGAATACTAGTGTATATCTATTGAGCAATAATAAATTGGTGGCTGCATCAAAACCCTCACCATTCATCTTGGTGTATCGGGGCACAGCAGCTGATGACTGATCAACGAAAATCCTACTGTACCCCAAACATATCAAAAAACAACAATAACAATATTGTTGTGTACACAAAAGCATCTATTGAATTATCTTTATACATATATATTACGCTAAGCGATTTTTTGTAAGCACCATAACTTTTACACCGTTATACCGATTTTCGAAAATGTGGTGTCAGATGAAAGGGCTTGACCTGTAGATGTGCAGGAAGGTTTAATTTTTTTGAAAAGGGTTGCCAGATGTTTGAAAATTTAATTTTACTGTATAGTTTGTTTGATTTTAGAATTTTTGGCACCATATGAAAGGGCTTGACCTGATATTAAGTAATTTAATAAAAATTTTACAAAAAGGTTTGCCACCTGTTCAAAAATTTTGTTTTACGCTATAGTTTGTTTGATTTTTAAATTTGAGGTGTCATATGAAAGGACTTGGCATGGAAATGAGTAATTTATTCAAATTTTTACAAAAAGGGTACCACCTGTTCAAAAATCCATTTTTACGCTACAGCTTACTCATTTTTAAATTTGAAGTGTCATGCAAGGCCTAGCACTGAAGATGGGTAATAAAAGGAAAGGGAAGAGGAAAATGAAAGGGACGGATATGGCGAATGACAGGAAGCGATAGAGGAAATATGAAAAATAAAATGGATAAAGGGAAAATAAAGCGCAAATAAAGGGGAAAGGGGAAGAGAAAGAGAACTAGAAAGAAAAGGAGGAGCACGCCAAATGGCCTTTTGTAGGTCGCTTTAAGGTTACCATAGTCTAGAAAAATATTCGGCACAAAACTTCACTATGGGGCTCCTTGGTCAAAATCTATGTATAAAAAATCTAGGTCCACAGAAAATAAAAATAACCAGTAGCTATGAAGGTATATCAAAAAATTTTCAAATGTGGCAATAAGTGGTCTTCCACCCTCAAATTGTCGCACAGTGTAATTGAAAGCCACAGCATCGCGTGGCCGGGTTTACTACACCTTTTTCAGTTTAAATTCAGAATGTTCCAATTGATATTCAGAAAATTACAATTGAAATTCAGAATTTCCATTTGAAATTCAGAAAATTACAATTGAAATTCAGAAAGTTACATTTGAAATTCAGATAATTACATTTGAAATTCAGAAAGCTACATTTGAAATTCAGAAAATTACAATTGAAATTCAGGAAACTTCTTGAGTACTGTGAGGAGGTTTCTGAATTTCAAATGTAATTTTCCGAATTTCAAATGGAATTTTCTGAATTTCAAATATAATTTTCTGAATTTGAATTGTAACTTTCTGAATTTCAAATGCAATTTTCTGAATTTCAAATGGAATTTCTGAATTTCAGTTGTAACTTTCTGAATTTCAAATGGAAATTCTGAATTTCAATTGTAACTTTCTGAATTTCAAATGGAAATTCTGAATATCAATTGGAACTTTCTGAATTTCAACTGAAAAAGGTGTAGTAATTTTTTAATACAGAAAGATATGCACATAGAGGCGCAGGTTCGAGTCCCAGCAAAGTCAAATTGAAACCAATTTAAATTGATTTTTTTTAATTCTTAAATTTATTTATAATTGAAATTCGATAAGAAAATTTTAAAATTACTTTGCTGTTTTAGGAATTTGGTGCATTGGTGAAATCGGTGTATGTGAATAAAACTAAGAAATCAGCATATGTGCACAAATGTAAAGTAACATTCCATTTTACAGCGCGCTGCTAATTTTTTCAACTTTTCTCTCAAATCTGTAATTCACCATCACTCAACTCTGGTAACGTTAACATGATGCAATAAGCAAAAGCAGAAAAAATGCAAAGACACAACTAATTGCTGGAAGTAAAATGAAATTCCCCAAATAGTGTTGCTTTGCTTAACTATACAAGCAAACACGGCTCAGCTGAAAACTGAAGCGAATGAATCGTGTTCTCGTTTTTTACTCGGCTGGCTGAGTTTGCTAATTTACTTTTCGTTAGCAAAAGCAAAGCAAAAGCAAATACAGCAAAAGTAGCTAAGCAATTTCAAACCCTGGTTCAAATTCTATTTATAGCACTTATAGCAGGGTTGCCGAACTTGGTAATTACCAAAATAGGTTTTTTTCGTTGTTGCTTTCTTTGTAACTTTCACATCTGTTTGGCAATTTTTATTTTCAAGAAGTTGTTTACTATTTTTGGTATACAAGAAAAATATGGAAGTGATTATAGGACAATGAGAATATTTTGGAGCGCTGACTGTTCATTGTGAATATGCACAGGCAAATAAAGAGCATATCTCCGATTAAAAGCTGAAATAGTTTTGCTTCGATACACATAGTACCTACATATTAGTTGATATTTTTTCGTTTAGGCTTCATTTTTGAGCTCTCGTGACCAATGTTTTTTTTTTTATAAGGAAAAAATGTATGTGAAAAATTAATATTTTTGGTAGAAGTTATAAATACGGAGATCACCACATCCCTTCATCAGACTTCTTTTTACTTTTATTCTTGCGTCCGCATAAAACATCCTTTAATGAAAAATTTCACTAAAAAGTTAAAAATAAATAATAGCTTAAAAAAACTAAAAAACACGCTTTAATCTTAAAAATCGTACTAAAAATTGAGAAATAATTTAATTAGAAACAAAATGATGAACGAAAATATAAGTATTTAAGGAAAAGCGTGGAGGTGCTCAATAATATTTGAATATGAAAATATTCGATTCGTACTAGTACAAAAATATACATACCTAGCTGCGAAATTAAAGAGTACGTTATATGAAATCTCAAAAAAGTCAAAATAAAAATATTAGTTAAAAACAGCGATCTTAAATATTTTTTGACATACTGAGCACCACCCGACGCTTTTCCTTAAATACTTATATTTTCGTTCATCATTTTGTTTCTAATTAAATAATTTCTCAATTTTTAGTACGATTTTTAAGATTAAAGCGTGTTTTTTAGTTTTTTTAAGCTATTATTTATTTATCATGGTATTGATCTTTCCAACTCGCTGTACATATTATAGAAACATGTCGAGAACCTCACATAAGAATGTTATGGTTAAAGTCAATAGGCTGTTTAAAATTCTAGAAATAAATACAATAGATGTGAACGTAGAATCAGTAAAACCTTAAGTTGTGATGGGAATCACTTGATTTGAAAAGACCTTTGAATGTAGGAAAAAACCAAACCGAACGACCTTCGAGACCTACAAACCGCACCACACTGGGGCCGAGCCTGCTCAAAATTCAGTTTTTAAATAATGAGTTTTTCAAAAAAATAAAAACGCAGTATTGTTCCCTATAAAATTCTACACTTCTGGCCCAATTTTCAGCTTTCTATCGTTTTTTAGTTGGGAGCTATCGATACACAGACATGGCAAATTTTCCATAAAATATTTTTTTTTCAAAGTGAGAAATTTTAATGTGTATTTGAAATAGTTGGTGTAAGAGAAGGATATAAAATTTTATTATTCTGCTTTTTCCATAATATTAAGTGAAGCTTATATAATCGATTAGCGTTTGTTTTTTTGGAACTAGACGTTTTAAAAAATTAATTTTTAGTATAAAACTAAACGTACCTCTTTTTTTGTAATATTTTTTTTTCAAAATGGATTTTTTTTAATTTGCGCAAAAACGTAGCAAATCTAAAAATGCAGCAGTAAAATATGGTCTTTTGTGACAAAGAATCCGAGTTCAGAACCAAAAGCAAAGTGCGCATTTAAAAAAAAAAGTGAGTTTAAAAATTGCATTCCAATTTTAGTTAAAAAAAAAACCTATATCTGGTTGAATTTGATTCTGTTCTATCTTAAATTTGGTTGATCCATTATTTACTGGTTACTTTAATTACAAATTGTGGTTAAGGTTACTGGTCAAGACAGGTTTCTTTAATTTAGACTTGTAAGTTGTATTATAATATGAGTTCTTTGAAGCACAAGTTGTGTTACTCCAATTTTGTGTTTTTTATGTTAGGCATGCAAATGTGTGGGGAAATATATAATAATAATATAATACAATGGCGCTATTATAACTCTGACGATTTTTATGGCCGAGCTTCTCTCCCAATTCGAGGTGTGCTCCTTTTTGTTTTTCCTACTAATTGGGTGGATCTACAGTTTTATGCCGGCTCCGAACGGGGAATGCATTTTTTGTGAGAAGCTTTTTCATGGCAGAAATACACTCGGAGGGTATGCCGCCCACTGCCGAGAGGTGACCGCTGCTCTTAAAAAACCAAATAATTGGATTTTTACTAATTAGAAATTTTTTTTTTTTTTGATTTTTGCTCGGACTGTGGTTTGAACCCGAGACCTCTGGTATAGCAGGCGAGCACTCTACCCACCGCACCACAGCGGCCACATGGGGGGGGAAATATGTGTACTGCTTAAAACGCTAACGGTGAAGGAATTACGAAAGGCTATGTTTTAGAAAATAAACCCTTATCCATTAATTAAAAACTGAATATATGTATCTACATATGTATAATTTAATATTTATTTAACTGAATTTGTGTGCCTTAGAAGGAAAGCTTTAACAAAAAACTGCATTGTTACTCTTAGCAATTTACTACGTTTTATCACTGTTAACTTAGTTCTTAGTAAAGATTTCAGAATAAAGAGAAAAAATTTCACTAACGAGTTAAAACGTAGTTTTTTATTAGTTACGATGCAGCACATTTATGTACTATTTCATTATATATATGTATGGCGATTCTGATGCAAATACATTGATTTCAGATTTAAAAAAGTTTTCAATGCGGTATGGCCGTGAATGGGGTAAAGTGCTACACATCTACAAATCATGTATAGGCATAACGATTCTTATTCAAATAAGTTGATTTCAGAATTTAAAGAAAAACACATATGCCATCAATGGGTTAATGGGTTAATATAATACACATTGGCTATTTTTGTACAGACATACTAATTGTGATTTAAATAATTTGGTTACAGATCTTAAAAAAAAATTGGTCACCAATGGGTTAATTCATGACCGTTAATGGGTTAAAATTCCAAAGATTACTCGTTTTAGTGTAGAGACAATTAAAATGATGTAAATATTTTGATCTAAGAATTAAGTGAAAAAATTTGGGTCAAAAATGGGTTAATGCGTGGTCGTTAAGGGGTTAAAATTCTTGGGATTTACTATTTTAGTATCGATATACCGATTCTGATTCAAGAAAATTAAACTCGAAACTAAAATAAAAAACATAGGTCACCAAGGGGTTAACTCATGACCGTCAATGGGTTAAGATGCTATAGATTAACTGCTTTAGTGCAGATAAAACGATTCTGATGTAAAAAAGTTGATTTCGGAATTTTGAGCGTCCCCATATATATAAGTGGCCCCAGTGTGCGCACCCACGTAAACGTTCGGGACCCCTTCTTCATTATTTGCTTCGTTGAACTAAGTCACACTAAACTTTATTTTAGACTAGCAAATACCCGTCACACTTCGCTGCGACAAATCACACTATGCCACTCCCTTCCCTATCGGTCTCCCCACCAGTCAGCATTTCTCGTTCCCCTATCTCTTCCTCCTCTTATACTACTCTCTCTCTCTCTCCCCGTCTAACGTTCCTTATCAACAACTTTACATGGCCATCCGGTGCACATATCGGTGTACATCATGATTACTAATATATTTTGGATAACCGACTGGAAAATTGGAATGGAATGAACTCTCTATTGAAGCTCTGATTGATACCTTTAATTTGATACCAACAATGCCCAAAAATATTTCGGGGGCTATTTAGGTCCATGTTTCGGCCTCAATCCCGGGAACCGATTAAGATATCCGTATAGTGTAAAATATATATGGCTACCCTGATCAGCACCTTTAATTTGATACCAATATTACGAAAAAATATTTGGGGTCATCCGGGTCCACGTTTTGGTCTCTATCTAGAGAACCGACTGGAAAATTGGAATGGAATGAACTCCCTATTGAAGCTCTGATTGATACCTTTAATTTGATACCAATATTGCTAAAAAATATTTGGGGCCATTCGGGTCCACGTTTTGGTCTCTATTTGGAGCACCAACTGGAAAATTGGAATGGAATGAACTCTCTATTGAAGCTCTCATTGATACCTTTAATTTGATACCAATAATGATCAAAAGTATTTCGGGGGCTATTTAGGTCCATGTTGCGGCCTCAATCCCGGGAACCGATTGAGATATCCGTATAGTGTAAAATATGTATGGCTACCCTGATCAGTACCTTTAATTTGATACCAATATTGCGAAAAAATATTTCGGGTCATCCGGGTCCACGTTTTGGTCTCTATCTAGAGAACCGACTGGAAAATTGGAATCGAATGAACTCCCTATTGAAGTTCTGATTTATACCTTTAATTTGATACCAATATTGCGAAAAAATGTTTGGGGCCATCCGGGTCCACGTTTTGATCTCTATTTGGAGCACCAACTGGAAAATTGGAATGGAATGAACTCTCTATTGAAGCTCTGATTGATACCTTTAATTTGATACCAATAATGGCCAAAAATATTTCGGGGGCTATTTAGGTCCATGTTTCAGCCTCAATCCCGGGAACCGATTGAGATATCCGTATAGTGTAATGTAAAATATAAATGGATACCCTGATCAGCACCTTTAATTTGATACCAATATTACGAAAAAATATTTGGGGTCATCCGGGTCCACGTTTTGGTCTCTATCTAGAGAACCGACCGGGAAATTGGAATGGAATGAACTCCATATTGAAGCTCTGATTGATACCTTTAATTTGATACCAATAATGGTCAAAAATATTTCGGGGACTATTTAGGTCCATGTTTCGGCCTCAATCCCGGGAACCGATTGAGATATCCGTATAGTGTAAAATATATATGGATATCCTGATCAGCACCTTTAATTTGATACCAATATTACGAAAAAATATTTGGGGTCATCCGGGTCAACGTTTTGGTCTCTATCTAGAGAACCGACCGGGAAATAGGAATGGAATGAACTCCCTATTGAAGCTCTGATTGATACCTTTAATTTGATACCAATAATGGTCAAAAGTATTTCGGGGGTTATTTAGGTCCATGTTGCGGCCTCAATCCCGGGAACCGATTGAGATATCCGTATAGTGTAAAATATATATGGCTACCCTGATCAGTACCTTTAATTTGATACCAATATTGCGAAAAAATATTTCGGGTCATCCGGGTCCACGTTTTGGTCTCTATCTAGAGAACCGACTGGAAAATTGGAATCGAATGAACTCCCTATTGAAGTTCTGATTTATACCTTTAATTTGATACCAATATTGCGAAAAAATGTTTGGGGCCATCCGGGTCCACGTTTTGGTCTCTATTTGGAGCACCAACTGGAAAATTGGAATGGAAGGAACTCTCTATTGAAGCTCTGATTGATACCTTTAATTTGATACCAATAATGGCCAAAAATATTTCGGGGGCTATTTAGGTCCATGTTTCAGCCTCAATGCCGGGAACCGATTGAGATATCCGTATAGTGTAATGTAAAATATAAATGGATACCCTGATCAGCACCTTTAATTTGATACCAATATTACGAAAAAATATTTGGGGTCATCCGGGTCAACGTTTTGGTCTCTATCTAGAGAACCGACCGGGAAATTGGAATGGAATGAACTCCCTATTGAAGCTCTGATTGATACCTTTAATTTGATACCAATAATGGTCAAAAATATTTCGGGGGCTATTTAGGTCCATGTTTCGGCCTCAATCCCGGGAACCGATTGAGATATCCGTATAGTGTAAAATATATATGGATACCCTGATCAGCACCTTTAATTTGATACCAATATTACGAAAAAAAATTTGGGGTCATCCAGGTCCACGTTTTGGTCTCTATCTGGAGAACCGACTGGAAAATTGGAACGGAATGAACTCTCTATTGAAGCTCTGATTGATATCTTTAATTTGATACCTATAATGCAAAAAAATATTTCGGAGGAATCTGGGTCCATATTTTGACCTATATCTCGGAAAGGGGTTGAGATACCAGAATTAAATGTGGTCATAATTTCAATCTAATATCAGGTGATCATTGTGTCAAAATTTGAATGTGATCGGCCCGGTAGTTTCGGCGTCCATAGGGAATAAACATACAAACAAACAAACAAACAAACTTTCATCCTTATATATATAGATATAAATAATAAAACTTTAATGGGTTAATTTTCTGTATCTCACGAATTATTACCAGGGATGCCAACTTTCAGTTTCAATTTAAGAATTTTTTCGGTGGATTTTGTTTAAATTTATTTAAAAATAAATTGACGCTTAAATTACTTATATAATATTTAAGAAAATAAATTCTATGAAGCAGTAAAATGATCCAAAAATTTACTAATACTATACATGTTTTAATAGCAAATTTATGTCTCGGGGCCTTGAATATATTCAAAGATTTGGCCTTGAAATTATTTTTATTTTCTTCTGCTCTCCTCATTTATTAATTTATTTTATTTATTAATTTTACACAAAACCAATTCAGCTGTCAAACACGTTAATTACTATTTTTATATTTTAAGAATATTCTGATATTTGGTCGTACCATACGAAAACTAGCAACGACAGCTGGCAATAAAAAAATTCTGTACGAAAAGTAGCACATTAAACTTTGGCGGACGAAAAGTAGGACTTTAAATTTTTGGCTGACGAAAAGTAGCAATACTTATATACTGTTTATACATTAAAATTGTTGTGGTTTGAGCGAAATTTCTGCATTTCGTCAGCCAAAAGTCAAAGTTCCGACTTTTCGTCATCCAAAGATTTAAAGTGCTTGTATTCGTCAGCCACAAAAAATCGTATACTAGTTTTCGTACGACGATTTATTTTGCGCATTTTTATTGTGCATAGCAATATGTACCTACCTATGAACATACATACATATATGTACTTTAATTCACATATACCACAGTGCACTGCCAGGAGATCAAATTTAGTATATTTGCACATACATATATAATACAATGGCGCTATTATAACTCTGACGAGTTTTATGGCCAAGCTTCTCTCCCAATTCGAGGTGTGCTCCTTTTCTGTTTTTCCTACTAATTGGGTGGACCTACAGTTTTATGCCGGCTCCGAACGGCGAATGCATTTTTTGCGAGAAGCTTTTTCATGGCAGAAATACTCTCGGAGGGTATGCCGCCCACTGCCGAGAGGTGACCGCTGCTCTTAAAAAACCCAATAATTGGATTTTTACTGATTAGAAAAATTTTTTGGTGTTTTGCTCGGACTGTGGTTTGAACCCGAGACCTCTGGCGTAGCAGGCGAGCACTCTACCCACTACACCACAGCAGCATATATAATCAACAAAAGTAAAACTAAAAATGCCCAAAATTGATCTCTGCAATCAGTAGCTGCGGCAACTCTTACTCAGAAGTTTTACATTTCAAAAAACCACCCCATTTTACTATTTAAATTTTAAAAACTCTCAGTTTCGTCAAAATGAAGTGCACTGTGGGCAATATCAAACAAATTTTGTAGTCCAGAATTGTATTAGCTTCTATTTTAATTTAATTTCATATCACTTTAAAATAAGAAGTTGGGGGAGAAAATAAAATATCAACATTATAAAAATTAAAACACTTAATAATAATAATAATACACCAATTGGATGTACCTACAGCAGGGCTGCTCAACGCTCTCGTATTGAATGTACAAAACTCAATACATCTACAAATTTTGTATATGCACTGAAATTTTTTTTTGCTCATTTAATTTTTTTATGAATCCCAATAAAATATTATTTTAGAATTTATTTTCAAATGGTAGTATCAAATACATAAAATTTTTTTTATTTTTTATATGAAAATTTTTTGAATACAAATTTTTTACAGTGCTTTAATTTTTTGAATTTTTATTTCATTACAAATTTGTTTTTGTAAATTTCGATTTCTTACGGCAGTGCTCGAGCTCCTATACAAAGTGCCTTTGCTCTGCACATTCAATATGAATCATAGGCACATTCATATAAATTTTTTTTCATATCTGAGTGCTTATGGGAGTGCAAAGAAAATTTTATTTTTATATTTGAAGTGAAAATATGTATCTGTGCCTATGATTCGGAACAAAACAAAAACAATTGTGCTTTGAGTGCCTATGAGGTGAGCAGCCCTGACCTACAGTTTTACGCCGGCTCCTAACGGCGAATGCATTTTTTGTGAGAAGCTTTTTCATGGCAGAAATACACTCGAAGGGTATGCCGCCCACTGCCGAGAGGTGACCGCTGCTCTTAAAAACCCCAATAATTGGATTTTTACTAATTAGAAAATTGTTTTGGTGTTTTGCTCGGACCGTCCCTGCAGTAAAAATCCGCAATGAATCCTTAATGAATCACTGATGCAATTCACCTATGACGAGGAGGCATCAGTGAATACTTTCATATAAAGACTGATGACTTTTTCATATAAATGGTTTGCTTTCCTCAGAAAAAAAACAAGAACAAATAAAAATATACTGAGTTATGACGACAGTGATGAATATTCAACAAAGAATCATCACCGATCTTTCAGCAGTGAAACAAATTTACTGCAGGGGTGGTTTGAACCCGAGACCTCTGGCATAGCAGGCGAGCACTCTACCCACTTCCGACTTTTCGTCATCCAAAGATTTAAAGTGCTTGTATTCGTCAACCACAAAAAATCGTATACTAGTTTTCGTACGACGATTTATTTTGAGCATTTTTATTGTGAATAGCAATATGTACTTACCTATGAACATACATAAATATATGTACTTTAATTCGCATATACCACAGTGCACTGCCAGGAGATCAAATTTAGTATATTTGCACATACATATATAATATAATACAATGGCGCTATTATAACTCTGACGAGTTTATGGCCAAGCTTCTCTCCCACTTCGAGGTGTGCTCCTTTTCTGTTTTTCCTACTAATTGGGTGGACCTACAGTTTTATGCCGGCTCCGAACGGCGAATGCATTTTTTGCGAGAAGCTTTTTCATGGCAGAAATACTCTCGGAGGGTATGCCGCCCACTGCCGAGAGGTGACCGCTGCTCTTAAAAAACCCAATAATTGGATTTTTACTGATTAGAAAAATTTTTTGGTGTTTTGCTCGGACTGTGGTTTGAACCCGAGACCTCTGGCGTAGCAGGCGAGCACTCTACCCACTGCACCACAGCAGCATATATGTATAATCAACAAAAGTAATAATAATAATAATACCCAACGGTTTACCCTCCATATCCCGCCCGACCGACGCGAGGGGCGCCAATCCGCATGACGCACGGATATGTTTTTTTTTTGTTTTTTTTTTTTTTTGTGCCGAGTCGTACAGGAAGGGGTTTGTTAGGTGTCGAGATCTAAAACTATTCAGCTACAGAACAAAATTCATCAGCTGATTGTATATCATTTATTAAGTGAGGCTAGAACTATTTTTTTTATAATAAAAAGCGAGTCTGAAGTGTCAAACGTGCTGGAGTGATTATTAAAGTCATGGCATAAGCGGCGGAATGGTTCATTTAATTCGAAATTTGTTTTGCAAGGTTTCACAAATAGTGGCTTGAAATGCCTCGATACTCTACATGGAACGTTAAAATATAACTCACTTAGAAGGCATGGGCTATTTATAAGTCCAGTGATTAATTTAACCATAAAAACTATACCAACATCTCTCTACGACTAGAAAGTGAAGGCAAATTAATGAGTTTTAAACGAGAAGTGTAAGGTGGAAGAATGTAATCTGAGTCCCAACGAAAGTTCCGCAAAGCAAAAAGCAGGAACTGCTTTTGGACAGATTCTATTTTATCTGAAAAACACTGGTAGTGGGGATTCCAAATAATAGATGCGTATTCCAAGATAGGTCTAACTAAGCTTGTAAATAGAGCTTTTGTGACGTAAGGATCATTGAACTCCTTAGACCATCGCTTTATAAATGCAAAGACAGCTTTAGCTTTGTTGACAGTGGAGTTTATATGGAGGTTAAAGGTGAGTTTGGAGTCCATTGTGACGCCAAGATCGATAAAATTAGTTACCTGATCTAGATTATGCTGTGATATTTTATAAGAAGCTGGTTGTACTGTTCTACGAGAAAAGCACATAACTTTACATTTTTTTAAGTTTAGCGGCATGTAGTTTGCTTTACACCAATGAACAAGGTTGTTAAGATCTGCTTGTAAGAAAGATCTATCTTCTATAGAGGAAAATGATTTAAATAGTTTTACATCATCAGCATATAATAAGATCTTAGAATGTTTTATTACAGACGAAATATCATCAATGAATAGCAGGAACAGAATTGGCCCAAGGTGGCTTCCTTGGGGAACGCCCGAAGGAACGAAAATGACATCGGAAGAACAATTTTTGAAAATAACTTTTTGAGTTCTACCATGTAGGTATGAAGATATCCATCGAATAAAACTGGGTTGAAGACCTATTAGACCTAGTTTACGGATGAGCAATGAATGACATACTTTGTCAAAAGCTTTACTAAAATCCGTGTAAATTACATCTGTGTGAGCATTTTCTCTAAATCCATTTGAAACATAAGTTGTGAACTGCAATAAATTAGTTGTGGTAGATTTTCCAGTAGAAACCCATGTTGAGATGGCGATATTGATGAGGAAATAGAGTACTTCAGATAATTAACAATGATTGCTTCAAATAATTTTGGAACCGCTGACAGCTTGGCTATGCCTCGATAATTTTCAATAGAAGACCTACTGCCATTTTTGTGTAGGGGTATTATAAAAGATTCCTTCCAAACTAATGGGAAAACACCTTTTTTTAGAGACAAGTTAAATAAGGATGTTAGGGGCTTGTAAATATTTACAGCACACTTTTTAAGAAAGCAAGCCGGAATGAAATCCGGTCCAGATCTAAATGAATCTTTTAAGGTTTTTAATGAATTTAAGACTACTTCCGGAGATATAACTGAGACATGAGTTAAATTGGATGGGGTAAGTCTAAACGGATAATCACTACTTTTAGGAGAGTCCATAGAATAATTCGAACTAAAAAATTTTGCGAACATGTTAGCAATAAGTTGGCTATCAGAAGACGCAGTGTTATTATAATTCATGGCGGACGGAAAACTATGAACTCTACGTTTTGAGTTGACGAAGTTATAGAATGATTTGGGATCGTGAACCAGTTTTTTCTTCATTTTGCATAAGTATGATTTGTAACATTTTTTGTTTAATGCCATGTATCTATGCCGCAAGACTGAGTACTTGACGTAATCTCTATGAAGACCAGATTTTTTGTATAGCTTAAAAAAGCGTGACTTTTTATTTGTTAATTTTTTAAGCTCTTTGGTGAACCATAACTGTGTTTGTTCTTCATTGACCCTGCGTTTAGGAACATACTTTAGAAATAGGTTATAGATGGTGTTATTGAAATGTTCAACACAAAGGTCAATATCATCTACATAGTTTGGCCAGGGAAAGCGCGACAACTCTTTATTTATTTTCTTGAAGTTCGCCTTTGCAAAAACAAATTGATCACTAGAACTGAAATAATTTTTAGTTCCATTTTCGTTAATAACTTCATAAGAGAACTCAATAGCAGGATGATAAACATCCTCCGGAAGAACTAGAGGGTCACACCGATTTAGGGAGAAGTTCGGAATATCATTAACGTATACTAGGTCTAATATCCTGCCAAATTTATTTGAATTCAAGTTTATTTGGTTGAGGCAGAGTTCAGCCATTTCTTCAAGGAAAAAAATGTGATTATCTTTAGAAGAAACAGGTACAATATCCGAGTCATTAACGTTCCAATATATGCTCGGGAGGTTAAAATCACCCAGTACTACCAGAGTATCAGAAAGTGTCATCCTAGAGTTTATAGATTTAAGTGTTAACAGAAGCTCATTGTAAATTGACGTGTTGGAATTTGGTGGGATATAGCAAAGGGTTAGATACATATATCCTTTACCAATCAACACACGTATGCATTTGAGCTCAAAGTAAGCATTGGATGAAACACTAACATCCTCAGATGGCAACGATGTGTGCACTGCAATTAGAACACCACCGCCAATTCTATTTACGCGGTCATTTCTGTAGATTTCATATTGATTCGGAAGAACTTCTGAGTTCAAGACGTGAGGTTTGAGCCATGTTTCAGTCAAACAAATAATTTTGTAATTACAGCAAAATCCATTTAAGTACAGATCAGTTAATTTGGTATTCAAACCTCTAACGTTTTGGTAGTAAAAGCTTACAGTTGATATAATTAGTTTTTTGAAACTGACTGAGAATTAGGTAATCTCACGACGTTCATGTTGTTTTTATTTGGTCTAAATTCAAATTCGCGAACAAACGCGCCATTCGGCCAAAATGATTTGTGAAGGATCGTTTCAAAATCGGTCGGATCTACATCGATTTTAAAGCTAGAAATGTCGCGATCATATTTAAAATTAAATTTACGAATAAATAAATGTTTTGGTTTGAACTTGGATGTAATATATAAATTAATGTCATCAGGAGAAGTGTCTTTCGCGAATCTAGACACAAAAATAGACTTTTTAGGAGGAATAACAACAAGTTTCTCAGAAGTTTGATTATCAACATGGTTTTTGGCAGAGGATCTAGTGGGAATCGGTTTAGGTGGAGGAGTTTGCGAGGTATGAGGACACGGAGAGGCTAAATTTATTAATTCTATAGGTGGAGATGGAGTTTTCTGTTTAGCTCCAGCATCAACACCCTTATGAGGACTACTAACCCGTTTACGCTTAACCTTAAAACTAAAAATGCCCAAAATTGATCTCTGCAATCAGTAGCTGCGGCAACTCTTACTCAGAAGTTTTTACATTTCAAAAAACCACCCCATTTTACTATTTAAATTTTAAAAACTCTCAGTTTCGTCAAAATGAAGTGCGCTGTGGGCAATATCAAACAAATTTTGTAGTCCAGAATTGTATTAGCTTCTATTTTAATTTAATTTCATATCACTTTAAAATAAGAAGTTGGGGGAGAAAATAAAATATCAACATTATAAAAATTAAAACACTTAATAATAATAATAATAATACACCAATTGGATGTACCTACAGCAGGGCTGCTCAACGCTCTTGTATTGAATGTACAAAACTCAATACATCTACAAATTTTGTATATGCACTGAAAATTTTTTTTGCTCATTTAATTTTTTTATGAATTCCAATAAGATATTATTTTAGAATTTATTTTCAAATGGTAGTATCAAATACATAAAAAATTTTTTTATTTTTTATATGAAAATTTTTTGAATACAAATTTTTTGCAGTGCTTTCATTTTTTGAATTTTTATTTCATTACAAATTTGCTTTTGTAAATTTCGATTTCTTACGGCAGTGCTCGAGCTCCTATACAAAGTGCTGCACATTCAATATGAATCATAGGCACATTCATATACAATTTTTTTTATATCTGAGTGCTTATGGGAGTGCAAAGAAAATTTTATTTTCATATTTGAAGTGAAAATATGTATCTGTGCCTATGATTCGGAACAAAACAAAAACAATTGTGCTTTGAGTGCCTATGAGGTGAGCAGCCCTGACCTACAGTTTTACGCCGGCTCCTAACGGCGAATGCATTTTTTGTGAGAAGCTTTTTCATGGCAGAAATACAGCGGTCACTTGATGTTTTACAAAATGTGTATTAATAAATAATTGAAATAAAATTAGGAAATTTTAATAAAAAATTAAGCTGAGAAATCTACTTTCTGATACCAATGTAGGAGATATTATGCGACTAGCTGTAGCGTAGAAAATATCTCCTAATAAAGAGGAGCTAACGAAAAAAAGGTAACGAAAATGACATTTTTAATGTTTATTTCCTGTCATGTTTTTTCATTATTCTTTGAATTTCTTTAATATACATATAAAATGGTGCAGTGGGTAGAGTGCTCGCCTGCTATGCCAGAGGTCTCGGGTTCAAACCACGGTCCGAGCAAAACACCAAAACAATTTTCTAATTAGTAAAAATCCAATTATTGGGGTTTTTAAGAGCAGCGGTCACCTCTCGGCAGTGGGCGGCATACCCTCCGAGTGTATTTCTGCCATGAAAAAGCTTCTCACAAAAAATACATTCGCCGTTCGGAGCCGGCATAAAACTGTAGGTCCACCCAATTAGTAGGAAAAAACAAAAGGAGCACACCTTAAATTGGGAGAGAAGCTCGGCCATAAAACTCGTCAGAGTTATAATAGCGCCATTATATTATTATTATTATATTATTATTATATAAAATGCATGTATTAAAATCAGTTCATTCTAAATCTGAATTAACAAAATATTTTTATTTTGAAATAAAAAATGTTTATTTTATATTAACAATATTTTATTGACTTTGTCACACTGTGTTCATTCTTATATCCATGATACAAATATGTACTACTAGGCAGGTACGTATACGGGGGTTCCATCCCCCTCAGAAATTTAGGGACTTCCACATTAATTTTTAATACTAATGAAAATTGAATGTGGTATAAGAATAATAATTAAGAAGAACGCGTAAAATCGCGGAAAATGAAATTTTACATTGTCAAATATGTATATACTAATTTCCATTGTTAATTCGGAAGACTATCTGGATAAAGATTATTTAGAAACATTCTAGTATATTAAATGGAGAAGCTATACCCCAATAAGGCTATATCTGAAAAATCGGTCGTAGGGCAGCTATATGTCATAGTGGTCCGATGTCGACAATTTTAGTCACATTATTTGGGTCAGTATGGGTACCAATACTGCAAAGTTTCTTGTCCCTAGCTTTTCAAATGGAGAAGTTATACCCCAAAATCTATAATCTGAACAATCGGTTGTATGGGAGCTATATTATACATTGGTCCGATTCCGACAAATTATCATCTAGTCATAAAAATATATCCATATTACAGAATTTCTCAAATATGTCTGGAGAAATACTCCTTGAGTTTGAAAATTTAATTTTTATTCATACCTTTCTACGGAATTGCCCACATATGTATATATTAATATATATATATTGGATATTGTTAGTCTTTTTCGCCTTTTAAGCACAGATTATTATTTTAGTAAATATAAAACATATGTACATATAAATATGGTGAACATAAATATTCGAAAAAAATCAAGAGCTCCCACCGAAATATTTTTTTGGGGGCCTTATTTGGTTTTTGAAGTTTGACTATAAAAATTTCTTTTGAGAGTCAAGCAAACATATCGCACCCTAAATCATAAAGTGACACAACTCAAATTTTTTAAATCGAGTTTTTTGCATAAATGGGTGCACAGAACATATTTCTAGTGATTGAGAAGAAAAAACATTTCTATAAGTGTCTCGTTTGACCAAAAAATTACCATTTTACGTGGCCTTTTGCCGTACGATTGCTTACAAAGAAAAAAAGTTTTTTTGGCTCTCTTTAAAATTTTTGAATTTTGAGTTGTGTCACTTTATGATTTAGGGTGCGATATAGTTTTTAAATACCCACCTGTTGGATTCCATTGCAAGGAAAAACTAAAACATATCGCACGTTTTATGCAATAGGGATTTAACTCAAAAAATTTTTTTTTTGGGAAAACGCAAATAAAGTTTTATAATTTCAAATAGTTTCCTTCTACGGCTAACTACAAAATCACTTTTATTTCCGCCATTTTTATCTTTTTGAGTATTTTATAAGACTAGACTCAAAGGCACTACCCAGTTATTGAAATATATGGCAAAATCCCAGAAATCGAAAATTTCGAGTTAAATCCCTATTCCATAAAACGGCGATATATTCGTTTGAATAATGAAAAAGCATATACATACATTTTTCATTATTCAAGCGATGATAGATGGAGATATACATATGTATCTAGCTAAGTTATTCATGTATACATACATACATATGTACATATATTTATAAATGTATTAGGGGCCCAGTATATTGACCAATATATGAGGATGGTATAAATATTTGAATCAATTTAAATATTTTAAATGATTTCTCATATAGCCTTCAATTTTACAGCTCCATTTAGCATGCCGGTAAGTATATTTTCGTTTTCTGAATTTCTTTTTCCACTTATTTGACAGATACATTTATGAAGTTATATGCAATTAAATCCTTCGCTGTCATATTGTTTTTTGTTATGGTTTCATTTTTTGTTCAAATCGAAATAAAAAGTTAGAAAAATTAACAATTGCTACCTCCAATATTATTCAGTATAATGCGCAACAAATACATATACATACATACATACATAGTAAATATCTGTGTACGCTGTGAATAACTCAGCTAGACATTTCTCCATACATGTATTTATGTAGTCCTTCCTGGTTATTAAATTCCACAGGCGGGTATCTAATATCTCGTTATTCTAGAACTTGAGCGTCCAAAATTTCTCTCGCTCAAAAAAATATATATTTTTTAAACTTCAAAAGAAATAGCCAATAGCGTGTAGGCTGAGATACAAAAGGAATGCCCATTTTTTAGAAATAATACTCCATTTTGTATGATATTCCCTCAAAATCTCCCCCCTATAATACGAAATATCTGGATTCTCATTTTCTAAAAAATTAATTCATTTGAAATATGTTTATACTAAACAAATAATATCCCAATATACCAAATGCAATGACGAAATGTATCTACAACACTTTTCATATTTTTTTCTTCAGGAAGAAAGCTTTACCCTCCATAATTTTCTCCAACTAATTTGTCAAATATTGATTTTATGTCGTACTATCAATTATAACTGCCACATTTCCTATACATTTTGCATGCTTATAACCTTCCAATTTGGACTATAATTGCCCAACAAAATATATATATTTTTTTTCATTCCGAAGTTTAAATTAATGTTTACAAGTTCGAAAGCAAAATTAATTTAAATTGTTATATACACGCTTTAACAAATTTAAAAAAAATATCCACACAAAAAAATCAATCCCTAAATGTTTCCGAAAATCCCTTAAAATGGGTGGTCTCCATATCTGGCAACCTAGAGAAAAACTCTGCCATGCTCTCTTATTTACAAACACATATGCATAAGAAACATATACGTACACGGCTGTTTCTTACCCCCCGGTTCAAATTTTGTTCCCCTATCCTCCATAACTTCGCTTAGCCCCTCTGCTACGAGCTCTTGCCCATCACTACCCTACAGCGTCTAGCCACCATCCGCATCGAAGCGACTTTTTTCAACATATCTCTCATCTGCGCCCACGCCCCGACGGAAGAGAAGGACGATGCGATCAAAGACACTTTCTATGAGCAGTTAGAGCATGCCTACGACCGCTGCCCCCGTCACGACATTAAGATTGTGCTTGGCGATTTTAATGCCAGGATGGGTAAGGAAGGTATTTTTGGCAGGACAGTCGGAAAATTCAGTCTCCACGACGTAACCAGTCCCAATGGGACGAGGCTGATCGACTTCGCCGGGTCACGAAACATGGTCATTAGCAGTACCAGATTCCAGCACAAAAAAATACACCAAGCCACATGGCTGTCTCCTGATCGAAAAACGCGAAATCAAATTGATCACGTCATGATCGACGGCAGACACAGCTCCAACATCCTAGATGTGCGCACAGTCCGTGGTCGCAATGTCGATTCCGACCACTATCTTGTAGCAGCCAAGGTGCGCACCCGCCTCTGTGCAGCAAAGAATGTGCCAACAGGACAGCAGGGAAAGTTTGAAGTCGAAAGGCTGCACATGACGCAGACAGCCAATGAATACACCACTCGGCTCTCACTCATGCTCTCTGAGAGCAATCCTTCACCAAACGATGTATCTGAGGAATGGGAACACATCGCTCGTTCACTTCGTATCGCCGCTGAGGAATCTATAGGATACAATCGAGCCCGCAAAAACACCTGTTACGACAAGGAATGTCGCGATGCCTCGGAAAGAAAGAACGCCGCCTACAGGGCTACATTGTGTGCGGGCGCAACGCGAAGCGTATGGGAGCGTTATCGAACGGCGAAGAAGGAAGAGAGGCGCCTTTTTCGAAAGAAGAAAAGGGAGGCTGAAAGGCGCGAGTGTGAAGAGCTTGAGATGCTGGCGGGTAGGAACGATGCTCGAAAATTCTATCAAAAAATCAGGCGGATGACTGAAGGTTTCAAGACCGGGGCAAATTCCTGCCGGAATGATAACGGTGATCTGGTAACTGATGTCCAGAGCATACTTAAGTTGTGGAGGGATCACTTCTCCTCCTTGCTAGATAATGGCAACAGTGAAATTGCGGAAGGAGAAGATGTACGACCCGAATCCCCAATAGCAGATGATGGTAGGCATGTTCCACCACCTGATCATGACGAAGTGCGAATAGCAGTATCTAGGCTTAAGAATAATAAAGCGCCGGGCACTGACGGTGTAACGAAGGTATTCTAACCGTGCATACACATACGCCGAGTGCAAGTTGAAGACTGACTTTATTGAAACTTATGTATAAGTACATACCCATGTATATAACTATATGTACGTATATATTAAGCTGTTGATAGGGGTGTTCCCGTGACATCCTCTCTTTTGGCAAAAAAAAAAATGAGCTAACTTAATCTTGCTTTAAAATTTAAAGTTTAAATGTAAATTCTGGTATTTACTCATTCGCATATGTACATATATACATATATACTGTGTTCTTATGATATTTGTGCATACGTATGTTTACATACATATATGTAAATATATGCTTTATGCACAAATTTTAGTTATGTGTATGTATGTACGTATGTATATTACAGATTCACGAGATTAAATTTTTTTTTTTTTACGAATACAAAAAAGTATGTGTATAAAGTAAATAGAATTTAAGAAAGATTTCGGTTGTTTGTACATATTTAGTATTTCGAGGAATCATATTTTTCGACTGGTTTGATTGTACGTCCGTAGCGAGAGACCTTAACCTGCGGTTCAGCCACGTTATGTTGATTCTGAATACTATTATTCCGTTCAGGTGATATTTCGCCAGGTGTAGTCACGGAATTTTCCTTTGATGTAGGAGCGGGAGCGCCGCTGGATTCGCGTTCCAAGTGAGGTGAGTTTTCTGAAGGTATGGTTGCTTTGGTTGTGTGCAAATACTTGCTATTTCTGCGATAGGTTTTTCCTTCGGGAGTTTCCACTATAACTGAGCGTGGGCTTTCAGTCAATTTGACGACCTTGGCCTGCTTCCATTCGCGATGTCCTGTCTGCATTCTTACGCTATCGCCCATTTTAAGCATTGTACGAGGCTTTGCAGACTTGTCAGCGTACCGCTTTTGGTTATTGCGCAGTGCCTGCAGCTCTTCGGTAACGCCAATGACGACTTTGGGCATTAGATTTGTATTTTCCGTCGGAAGGATTGTTCTGGTTTGGCGACTAAATAGTCGTTGACTGGGAGATTTAAGAACTTTGTTCCGTGGCGTGTTTCGCAGCAGCAACATCGCTAGATATGGATCGCTTCCATCGCGCCAGCACTTTTTTAAAACGCCTTTTACGATTTGAACGTTGCGTTCCGCAAATCCATTAGATTGTGGGTAATGTGGTGATGATAGTTTGTGCTTGAAATTCCAATTTTTTGCGAAATCTTTGAACGCCTGGCTACTGTATTGTGGACCTCCATCTGATTCGAGTATCTCGGGGATTCCATGAACAGAGAACCATTGACGCAATAAAAAAATTACTTCTAATGATGAGGATGATTTAAGTTTCCGAAAGTCATTAAACCCGGAGTAGTGATCGGCAATTAACAAAAAATCATCGCCCTTGAATTTGAAAATATCTGTTGATACTATTTGGAAAGGGTATTGAGGCGTGTTTTGCGATATGAGGGGCTCCTTGGGATTTGCTCGTTGTGATTGTTGACACGTTGCACATGCTTCCACGAAGTTTTGTGTGTCGACCGTAAGGCCGTTCCAAAAAAATGATTGTCTGAGACGATGGATGGTCGTTGAAATGCCACTATGGCCCCTGTGTGCTTCTGCAATGACAGATTGTATTAATTTACGAGGTAGAATAATTTTGTTACCCTTAAACAATAGTCCGCCCTCGTATGTGATTTCGTGCTTGAATGCTAAGTATTTTTTGATTGCCCTTCGTGTTTCAGCTTCGTTTTCTGACCGCTTTCTCATAATGGCTTGTTTTAGTGCTTGTAGCTCGACGTCGGCTGATGTTTCTTTCACCAGCTTTTCGCGCATGCTGTCGCCAATTGCGATGATTAAATAAACCGGTTCGTCTTCGTCAATTTCTACCGGTTCGCAATCACGACTCAGGGTATCTGCGATCGGTATCATGGTTCCTTTTGTGTAGGTAATTTTTGGTGAATATTGCAAGATATCGTACAGAACGCCATGCAATCGTATAGGCGCATTTTGAATCGGATTGTTGAAAATCGTTTGCAGTGGTTTGTGATCTGTTTCGATCTCTAACTGTTTTCCGTAAACGTAATCGTGAAACTTTTGACATCCAAAACGGATAGCCCAGGCTTCTTTGCTGATTTGCGGTTGTTTTTGTTGCGATTTGGTGAATGCTCTGGTGGCGTACCCTAATGGTCTGCCGTTTTGCATCAGGCATGCACCCATGGATTTACTGCTGGCATCAACTGATAGCTTTACTGGTTTATTTACATCGTAGTAAGCTAGTACTGGCGCTGTCGTTAATGCCCGTTTGATATCAGCGAACGCACTCGTGTGTTCGTGTTCCCATCTCCACGCGTTTTCCTTGCATAGCAGTGGACGCAACGGCTCAGTCAATTTCGACAAGTTCTTTATAAACTTACCGAGATATGTTACCATACCTAACAGGTGTTGTAACTCTTTGACACAAGTGGGCTTTTTAAGCAGACATATTTCTTTTATCATTTCTTCGTCTGCTTTGTACCCGTTTTCTGTAAATATGTGACCTAGAAACTTTAGCGATTTCTTTTCGTATTCGCATTTTTCATCATTTAGTGTAAAGCCCGCGTCTTTTAATCGTTGGACTACAGTTTTAGTCGTTGTTCTCAGTTCGCTTAACGTTGGTGCGTGTATAAAAATATCGTCCATGGCCACTTCGCATCTGTTAATTCCTTCCAACGTACGATTCATAACAGCACAGAAAACTTCTGGTGCTGAAGAAATCCCGAACGGTAAGCGAAGGTAACTAAAACGCCCCCATGGCGTAGAAAATGTTATGCCGTTTTCTTTTCTCGAAAAAATGTTGCCCTGTTCGATTTTCTCAGCCATTTTGTAAGCTTGTGTGGTGATTTCAACGAATGTTGTCCTCTGACTAAGTAAGAGGGCACCATTAACTACAAATTCAGCCATTTTATAGAAAGTCATGTTACGTAATTCGATAATTGAGATATTAAAGGGCAACATTTTTTGTCAGAAAAGAAAACGCCATTAGATACTTTGATGTTCGTTCGGTTACTTTAATTTGCCAGAATCCCTTTTGGCAATCTAGTTTAGTGAAGAATTTGCTACCATGAATTTTTGCTGCTACCTCTTCTACAGTTTTCATTGGGTATATTGGTCTTTTGATGTTTTTGTTAAGTTCGGTGGGGTCCATGCATACACGTATTTAGTTTCGTTTGTTTACTACTAGCATTGGACTGACGGCCGGTGTTGGCTCAGTGACGCTTTTTATTACGCCAAGTTGGACCATTTTTTGCAGTTCTTTCTTTACGCTTTTTTCGATTGAATATGGTACTCTTCTCGCAGGGATAATTTTGAATTTCGGGTTGTCAACAAAATCGATGTCGTACTCGTAACTATTGCAACATCCCAAATGGCTTACACGCTTCACAAAACCTAGCCTTTCGCAGTCACTGGCACCTAAAATAGCTTGAAAGTTTTGTTTAATTATTTTGAAGCAGACCATTTTTTGAACGTTGTTGGTAGTACGCTGTGTGCGACAGAGAGCTTTTGCTTCGCCTAATACTTTTATGAATCCGCCGTCGTAGGCTTTTAAGCGCTTAACTTCGCTCGAGTTCACTTGTATGCCGAGCTTTTCCGCAACACGTATTGGGAGTACATTACAAAAAGCTCCAGTGTCTAGTCGCAATTTAAGCTCATATTCGCCTATTCGCACTTTTTCTGTCCACTTCTCATCATTTTCGTTTTTTTTAAGTGAGGTGGTTATGTTGCCGACAAACTTAAACTCCGAACTATCGCTTTCGTTGTCCGTTTCTATTGCGTTCACATTCTTTTTGTTTTTTTTTCTTTTGATTTCGCTTGTCTTTCGATTGGTTCTTACTACCTTTCGATTTGCATGCGACTTTAAAATGACCTTGTTTACCGCAGCGCGCGCATTCTTTTTTATATGCTGGGCAACTTTTTGGACCGTGTGTCGTCTTGCAGCGACCGCAATTAAAAGTTTTATCTATTTTGTTAATTTTTTCTTCGGAGCTTGGGTCGTTCAGATCGTGTATTTGTTTCGTTGCTCTTTCTGCCGCGCGGCATACTTTTATAGCTCTTTGTAATGACAAATTGTCTTCGATCCAAAGTTTTTGTCTTGTATCGTCCGAGCGAATTCCAAGAACTATTTGGTCGGTTGAAAATTCATCGTCGTTGTTGAAATTACATTTTCGTACTTGTTCTCGAATTTTTTGCAGGAAATCATCGAACGCTTCGTTTTCTTGTTGCTTGATTTGATGAAATCGGTATCGCTCGTATGTTTTATTGCGAGATGGTACGAAATGTTCTTTCAGTTTTTTCTTGATTTCTTCTAAATTGGATTTTTGGACTTCAGTTAAACCCAAATTATTAATTAGGCGGATACCATCACGCCCGATGACGCTTTTAAAATTTGCTAACCGTACGGGGGCTTCCTCAGCATTAACTTTTGCCGCAAGGGCATAGCATTCGTATGCCTCCATCCATTCGCTCCATTCCCGTGCCATATCCACGTCATTATTTATTAAGAGTGGTTTTGGCGGTTTTAGCATTTTTTTTTTTTTTTTTTACGTTTCGCGGAGTCTAGCACTTTTTTTTTTTTTTTTTTCGCGTATTAACCGTGGCTTCGAGGTTTTTTGTATACGGGTTTCGGCACCATGTAACGAAGGTATTCTAACCGTGCATACACATACGCCGAGTACAAGCTGAAGACTGACTTTATTGAAACTTATGTATAAGTACATACCCATGTATATAACTATATGTACGTATATATTAAGCTGTTGATAGGGGTGTTCCCGTGACAGACGGCTTGCCAGCCGAGCTATTCAAACATGGTGGCGAAGAGTTGATAAGGAGCATGCATCAACTCCTATGCAGAATATGGTCGGACGAGCGCATGCCCGACGATTGGAACTTAAGTGTGCTCTGCCCAATCCACAAAAAAGGAGACTCCACAGTACGCGCCAATTATCGTGGGATAAGCCTCCTGAATATCGCATATAAGGTCTTAGCAAGTTTATTGTGCGAAAGACTGAAGTACATCGTCAACAATCTGATTGGACGTTATCAGTGTGGCTTCAGACCTGGTAAATCTACCATCGACCAGATCTTCACAATACGACAAATACTGGAAAAAACCCATGAAAAAGGAACCGACACACACCATCTCTTTGCCGATTTTAAAGCCGCTTTTGATAGCACGAATAGGAATTGCCTATATGCCGCAATGTCTGAATTTGATTTCCCTGCTAAACTTATACGGCTATGCCAAATGACGCTGACTAACACCATCAGCACCGTCAGAATTGGGAAGGACCTCTCCGAGCCGTTCGAGACCAAACGTGGTTTCAGACAAGGTGACTCCCTTTCGTGCGACTTCTTCAATTTGATGCTGGAAAAGATAATACGAGCTGCAGAACTTAACCATACAGGAAGCATTTTATACCACAAGAGTGTACAACTGCTGGCGTACGCCGATGATATCGACATCATTGGCACTAACACTCGCGCCGTATGTTCTGCATTCTCCAAGCTGGATAAAGAGGCTAAGAAAATGGGTTTGGCGGTCAACGAGGACAAGACGAAGTACCTCCTGTCATCACACAAAGAAACATCACGCCTTGGCAGCCACGTCAATGTTGATAGCTACAAATTCGAAACTGTTAAGGACTTCGTCTATCTGGGAACCAACATTAACACCACGGAGATCCAACGAAGAATCACGCTTGCCAATAAATGCTACTTCGGACTAAGTAGGCAACTGAAAAGTAAAGTCCTCTCTCGACAAACAAAAATCACACTCTACAGGACGCTCATCGTTCCAGTCCTCATGTACGGCGCAGAAGCATGGACAATTTCAAAATCAGATGAGATGGCTCTTGGAGTATTTTAGAGAAAAGTTCTTTGTAAGATTTATGGACCTTTGCGCGTTGGCGTGGGCGAGTATCGACGGAGATTTAACGATGAGCTGTACGAGCTTCACACAGACATCGACATTGTTCAGCGAATAAAGATCCAGCGGCTGCGTTGGGCAGGTCATGTCGTGAGAATGGACGAAGGCGCTCCGGCCAAGAAAGCATTTCTATCGAAACCCGCTGAACGCAAAAGAAAAGGGAGACCTCCACTGCGTTGGGAAAATCAGGTGGACAGCGATGCTGCCTCCCTAGGTGTTCCCAAGTGGCGCCATGCTGCACGAAACAGAAGCAATTGGCGCGCTCTGTTGGACTCGGCCAGAATCGTCTAGACGGTTAAGCTGATGCCACATAGAACTTTGTGTTGCGCTACGTGACACTTTCTGCGTGACAGCTGGGATAAAATACATGTATCTATATGAGGTTTCTCACATAACAAAAAGTAACGCAACGCCGAAGTTATGTAAAGCGTTGAAATTTTTTTTCAGTTTCACTTTAATTCAAATGTAAATAAACAAACTTAAATTTCACACAATTGGAAAATAATTTAATAGATTTTTATTTTCTTATTATTTTTTTTTGTAAATAAAACGGAGAATGAGAGATTTTTCAGAAAATAAATTTTTTTTGAGTGATGTTGCAGCGTTCATTGTGGCATAGTTTTTCAGTTTTGCGTCGTTTGACATAGAAAGCGGCGTAACGCAAAGCGGAAAAAGTTTTATCTGGAATCAGCTTTAAGCGCCAATCAAGAAGAAGAAGAGATATCGCTTAAAATGTTTTCATTAGGTCACTTTATAATACACTTATATAAAAGTGGGCGTGTTCGTCAACCGATTTTGGCAATTTTTCGTCCAAACATTTGCCTAAGTAAGTATATCACGCATACCAAATTTCATCGATATATCTTCAAAGATTTCTGAGTTATGACATATAAAACTTTCAATGTATCACCCCTAATAAGTGGGCGTGGCACCGCCCATTTTCCAAAATTTTTATGTTTTTTGTTTTATGTACATAGTTCGACTCATGTGACAAAATTGCAGTGATATATCTTTTTATTTGACAGAGATATAGCTTAAAATGTTTTTATTAGGTCACTTTATAATACATATATACAAAAGTGGGCGTGGCCGTCAACCGATTTTAACTATTTTCCGTCCAAATGTTTGCCTAAGTAAGTAAATCACGCATACCAAATTTCATCGATATATCTTCAATGGTTTCTGAGTTATGACATAAAACTTGCAATGTTTGACCCTTAATAAGTGGTCACCCCCGTTCAATATGAAAGTGATTTTGGAATGTTTCATTTAAACCAAAGTAGCTTGGATAAAAAAAGCTCGATTTCTATCAAATAAACTTTTCTGAAAACTGCATTAACTTGCGCAGATTCCTGTATATTTTGATTAAAAAGAAATTTAAGCTATCTTGAAAATACCCGGGTCCAAACTTGAAAATCAGTGACTAAAAAAATAAAATTGCACTTTAGGCGATCTTGGTACCTTCCCTATGGCTCGCACTAAAAAACTGAGTACACCATTCGATTAATCCGTTATTTTTACATGAGAATATATATCTTTTGTTTTTTTTTATTTTTAATTCTATGGTTTTTTTCGTATATGAATCTAAACCTATCATGGATATAGGGTTATATATTTATATATATAACACTTTGTAATCGAAATATTTCATTTACAGAAAATGTATTTGGTTTTTAATGTTTTTGATATTTCAAAAATTTTTATTCTATTTTCAACTTTTTAAATGTTAACATTAATTTTCATTTCTTATAATAAATATACATATAATCAAATATATACATATATTAAATATTTTAAATCATCCTCTAAATATTGGCGATCCTACCATCGAATCTAAAAGAAATAACTTAAGTTGATTTTCAACTAAATCAAACAACTCAGTTCATCAATCAATTTATATAAGTGCATACATATATATCTAATCAGCAAATCAATTGGATCACGCATATACATATGTACATATGATCAATTGGATCACGCATATATGTACATACATACATACATATAATTTCGTAATATCGTTTATGTCAATATCATCATCATTATCCTTATTTTCGGCTACATAAACATCTATTATTATCTGTGTATGCTCATTTTAAAACATACTTGGATTGACTTCGATTTCATCTAATATTTTACTATCAACATAATCACAATTCAAGTTGGTTATTATTATCATTTTTATTTCAAACTTATGTGAGTACTTAATTAGTATATACTATATTAAGAATTTATTTTAAAATTTTAATATCTGTTACAATTAGTTATTTATTTAAAAATTATTAATCATATTTTAAATATTTTTACTTATTACCATACTGTTTATAACAGTTTATTTATTTCTGTAAACTCTCTCTTCAGAAGATTTTCTTTTAATTTTATTTACTATACTCCATCGTTCACCCATACGAACACGCACATATACCTGAGAAATGCAGAACAACGATAACACACTAATACTAACATGACACAAAATACTGTACAAAATAAAAAAATAGAAATTTTCTGGTACTTATGTGTCTTTAATTAATTATATTGAAAATTTGTAAAAAAAAAAGTTATACGCGGAGATTGAAGAATAAATAATATACATAAATACATAACTTAAAACAAGGTAAAAATAATAAAAAAAAATGAGAGGAGTAAGTAAGAGAAATATTCAAAGGCTTATTAAAGAAGAAAAAAATAAATATCTAAAAAGATTGCGCGATATCAATAATCCATCACCCAGGCTCGCGTGTGCCTCTTCTAACACACTTCACTTAGATGATGAGATTGGACAAAACTGCGATTTATTGGGCGTAGACTTAGGAGATCAGGGAGCTAAAACCCCGAGGGAAAAAATAGCAGAATGGTACCATTTGTATGGGATATCTCGAGAACCTTTTGAGCATCTTCTCTCTATTTTGGTGGAATTAAAGCTAGATCTCCCTTTAAGTGCTAAGTCGTTCAATACAAAAAATAATAAATTAGTGATTAAAAATGTTGCGCCTGGAACTTATTACCACATTGGTGTCTTAAATCAGTTGCTGAGGCTCTCAAACGAATTAAAAGTACGCAATGAAATTGTAATCGATTTAAATATTGATGGACTGCCATTGTATAAAAGTTCCAGACAGCAATTATGGCCCATTTTGGTAAAAAATTGTAGACGCGGCAAAAATTTCAGTTTTTCCAATAGGAATTTATTTAGGTAAAAAAAACCCTCGAATGTGAATGATTTCTTACTTGATTTAGTTAATGAATTAGAATTATTAATTAGAACTGGTGTGAAAGTTGCAAATTCCACAATTCCGTTGCGCATTAGAGCTATTATTTGTGATGCTCCCGCTAAAGCGTTTGTTTGTGGAATTGTAGGCCACACGTCTTTTCATGGTTGCACTAAATGTACGCAAGTAGCCACCAAAGTCGGCACCACTTTGACCTATGCAATCGAGTCAGGTATATTACTGACTGATGAAGACTTTGCACGTAGAAGGTATAAAAACCATCATCAGGTTAATTTCTATAATGAACAGATTGTTTTGGAAAAACTTAACTTAGGGATGGTTTCTCAGGTGCCTCTTGATCCCATGCACCTTCTTGATCTTGGAGTGATGAGAAAAATTCTAGTTCGGTTGATGAAAAATAAAACAAATTTTAATATAACAAAAGTTACACAATTAGAAATTTCAGCTCATTTAAAGTCCTTGCAAAAATATTTACCTAAAGAATTTTCTCGTCGACCAAGAGAACTTGAAGAATTAAGCAATTGGAAGGCAACCGAATACCGACAATTTCTTCTTTATACAGGAGTTTTAGTATTGCAAGGTCGTGTTCATAATGACTTTTATTATGAATTTTTATTACTTCACCTTGCCTCACGGTTTCTGTCTTGTCCACGCACTTATGAAAAAAATATAAATAATGCACAAACAGTACTAGAGTTGTTTGTTGAAAATTTTCCGGTAATTTTTGGCGAGAATAGCATATCGTATAACGTTCATGGATTGTTGCATCTAAGTGAATGTGTGAAAGAATTTGGTCCGCTAACAAATTTTTCCTCATACCCTTTGAAAACTACCTCCAAAAATTAAAACGTTATGCTAAAAAACCGTCAAAAATTTTTGAGCAATTGTCTGTTCGAATACAACATGAGAATATGATAACAACATCAACGAAAACTGAATTTAAAATGAGACATGACGTAATATTTGGTATCGCAACAGATAATTTTTATTTAACGACATCTTGTCCAAATAACTTTTGCGCAATTAAACCATTTATTCCCATAAAAATAACAGCTTTTAGTAAAGAACATTTAGTGGGGCGTAGATTTCAATCTCTGGAGAGTTTTTATACGGATCCCCTTGATTAATTGTCAGTTTTGGGTACATGTCTAGTAGGTTTAAATGATTTAAATGATGAAGAAAATTTTAAATTAGAAGACATTGAATGCAAACTTGTAGGATTTCCGGTAAATTCCAAATTTCTCTTGCTACCTCTATTACACAATTACACATAAAATTAGAAACAAAAATAATTTAATATTGATCCCGAATATAACTCCGTTAGTTCAAGAAAATGAAGCGTGTCAATTTCTCTTCGCCTTTGGAAAGTAATTCCTCCCAATCGTTAACTGACTTAAAAAATTTCTTTGAAGCTGCATTACAAAAAATGGAACGTAAGTTAAAATGTATTTATATATTCTCCATGCATAATAATAATAATATACATTATTAAATTTGTTAAAAATATATTACATTTATATTTTTTATTTTAAATTTTAGATAAATTTGAGGCGCAAAATGAAGTAATTATGGAAGCACTGGCAACGCAGAAAGTTTTAACAGAGAAGCTGTTGCGCCAGGAAAATGCTGTCGATGCAATAAAGAACACCTTTCCATTAAAAAGTTTACAAAATTTATCAGAATTGAACAATGCAATCAACGCTTCCAATCGACAACTTTATGTATGCTTTATTTGTTTTGACAATTTTACTGTTATTACTTATATATTATTTACTATACATACATACACCTTTCTTTTTATAGTCGAAACATATGAAATACCTTTTAGGAGGAAAACTTTCTAAGACTCTGACATGCGTTATTTCCGTGGAATTAATAATCGTCATAAATATAGACGGTATTCATGGCAAAAAGAGGCTTAAGGATTTTAATGAATTCTATGAAATATTAATAGGTGACTTAACACTTAATTTTTTATGTACAATTATATAATTTGTCTTTATGTTTTCTTTTTCAGACGTTATTCGCTCTGAAGAAGTAGACGATCCTGAAAAGAAGCTGCGAGACGCTTTGAAAATAATAAAAAAAAAACTCCATTTTCATGCTGTATGTATTAAAAATAAAAATAAAAGTTTATAAAAATGTATATAAAATGTTAATTTTAATTTGATTTAATTTTAATTACTTTCACTGTTATTATCGTTTAAAAATTCCAAATGTTATAAAACGTGAAATTAATTAAAATAAACATAACAATGAAGCCATATTTTTTGGTAAAATTTATGTGTTTTGATTTTTTATGGAGGCTATAAAATAATGTGCATAATGTAAAAAGACACCTTACCGGGGTCTAACTACATAATTTCTTAAAAGAATTAATTATAAGTTAGTTTGGAAAAAGTGTACAAATAAACACGCCAATACTGTTCAATTAACTGACACACTACAAATCAACCTTTAGGCATCCAGTTTGTAGTTGGCTGAAAAAAAGTTACCTTTTTTAGCGCAATCGCCATACAAAAGTAGTCAGTTAAAGGCTATGAAAAGTAGTCGAGCCGGGGTCACAACTAGCTGTAAAAAAGTGAACTTTTAGTTAGCTTATAGTTAACTGAGTTCCCTACAGGGATTCAAACAAACAACTTAACAACATCAGAAAACAATTCAACAATTAAAACAATTAAATTACCTAAATTTTGGGAAGAGTGTCCCGAAGCATGGTTTATTCTTGCTGAAGGACAATTTGAAATTAATAATATTACAGATGATAATATTAAATTTCAAAATATTTTAATTTCTCTTCAACAAGAAACTATTACCAAAATTATCGATATTATTAATCCACCACCTTCTTTTAATAAATTCGAAATAATTAAAAAAACACTATGTGAGAGATTTTCTTTAAGTGGAGAAAAACGTCTCGAACAATTATTTTCAAATATGGAAATCGGCGATCGTGCACCATCAGAATTTTTTCGTTATATGAAATCTCTTATTGGTTCAAATTCATTAGTTAGTCATGAATTACTTTTTAAATTATGGATTAAGAAATTACCACAACAAATTCAAATTCGTCTAACATCAAGTAATAATTCCAATAAAGAAGATTTAATTATTTTAGCAGACAAAATTTTAGATTTACTTAATCAATCAAATTCATTAAAATCTACTGTAGCTAGTATTGAAAATAATAAATTAGAAAAATGTATTATTAGTTTAACTGAGTTAACTTCAGCAATTTTTCAAAACTTAAATAAAATTACAGATGACATAAATGAACTACGAATTAGATCTAATTCAAAAGATAGATCTAGGTCAAGATCTAGAAATTTTTCAAATCAAAGAGATTTTTATTCATCAAACAATTTGTTGGTATCACAGAAAATTTAAAAATAATGCTCTTAAATGTATACCACCTTGTAATTTCAATAAAAATAATAATTATAATTCAGATCAAAATTTAAATTAAAAAATTCCATTATGACGGTGGCGGATAATGGAAACATCTCTAAACCAACTCGTCGCCTATTTGTTTTTGATAAATTTAATAATCTTAATTTTCTTATTGATACCGGTCTGTAGTTTCAGTTATTCCTTTTTCAAAATTTAAAATTTATAAGAGATTCAGATCTTAAGTTATCGGCTGCTAACGGTTCTTCTATTGAAACTTTTGGTACAAAATTTTTAAAAATTGATTTAGGTTTGAGAAGAGATTTTGAATTTCCTTTTATAATTGCAAATATTACGACACCCATTTTAGGCGCAAATTTTTTAGAAAAATTTGGTATTATAGTTAATATTAAAAATAAAGAAATTATGGATTCAGTTACTAAATTAATAGTTTCTGGGTCATCTGGTTTTTGTGATATATTTTCCCTAAAAATTCCAATTCCTGAAAATAAATTTACGAAACTATTAAATGATTTTCCTTCTATTACCTGTGAACCAGATTACACTAAAGAAGTTAAACATCATACAGTTCACAGGATTGAAACAAAAGGTGTTTTACCATTTTCAAAACCACGACGTCTTGACCCAATCAAACTCAAAATTGCCAAAGCTGAATTTGAATTTTTAGTTAAAACAGGTATTTTCAGACCATCAAGTTCTCCAATTGCATCCCCACTTCATCTCGTTCCTAAGAAAGAACCAAATGATTGGAGACCTTGCGGAGATTATAGAAGATTGAATTTTATTACTACACCAGATCGATATCCTTTACCTCATATTCACGATTTAACTATAGATTTAAAAAACAAACACATTTTTTCAAAAATTGATCTTGTACGTGCTTATCATCAAATTCCTATGGCAGAAGAAAACATACATAAAACTGCTATAACTACTCCATTTGGAATGTTTGAGTTTATTCGTATGCCATTCGGTTTAAGAAATAGTGCTCAAACATTTCAACGTTTTATTAATGAAGTATTTTCTGATTTCGATTTTGTTTTTACCTATATAGATGATATTTTAATTGCTAGTGATAATGAACATCAACATTTACAACATTTAAAAATGATATTTAAAAGACTTGAAGAGTACAATTTAAATATTAAACCCTCAAAATGTATTTTCGGCGTAAATAAATTAGATTTCTTAAGTTACGAAATTTCTTGTAAAGGTATAAAACCTTCTTTAAACAGAATTGAAACTATTACAAACTTTGAGAAACCAACGTCAATTAACAAATTACAAAAATTTTTAGGCATGGTTAACTACTATCATAGATATATTAAAATGTTAGCAGCAGAACTTAGCCCTTTGCATGGAATGCTAACATTTTCAATCAAAAATAAATCCAAACAGTTGAATTGGACAGATAAAACAACAACTGCATTTGAAAACGTTAAAAAACTGTTTGCTCAAAATACTTTACTTACTCATTTCGACAAAAACGGTATATTATCATTAGCTGTAGATGCATCGAATGTAGCAATTGGAGCTGTTTTACAACAAACTAGTAACAATCAATTAGAACCTTTAGCTTACTTTTCAATAAAATTAACAGCAACAGAAGTAAATTATTCAACATTTGACAGGGAACTTTTAGCAATTTATAACTCGATTAAACATTTTAAACATTTTCTTGAAGGTAGAACTTTTACTATTTATACAGACCATAAACCCTTAATTCATGTTCTAAATTCTAAAGTCGATAGATCTCCTCGTCAATTGCGTCATCTTGAATATATTGCACAGTTCACTAATGACATTCAATATATACGTGGAAAAGACAACATTGTTGCCGATATGCTTTCCCGTATTCCAGAAATTACTTCAATTTCAACTCAAGATATTAATTTAGAAACTTTATTCAAAGAACAACAAAATGATAAAACCTTACAAGAAATAATTTCTGATCCAAGTTCTAAAAATAACTTAAAAGAAATCAATATTCCAGTAATTAATTTAAATATTTGGTGTGACGTCTCTCAGCAACCTTTTCGACCATATGTTCCTTTTTCTATGAGAAGAATTATATTTGACAAAATTCATTCTCTTTCGCATCCAAGTACTCGAACAACTAGAAAATTTATTCAAACAAAATATTTTTGGCCTGATATGAGAAAAGAAATAAATGAATGGACATCATCTTGTTTAAATTGTCAAAAATCTAAAATTTCAAGAAACACAAAAACTCCCATTCAGAAAATCCAAATTCCAACTGATCGATTTGAACATATTCATATGGATATTATTGATCCACTTCCTGTATCGAAAGAATTTCGTTATCTTTTAACTATTATTGATAGACATACTCGTTGGCCTGAAGTTTATCCACTTAAAAATATTTTAGCAAATACTATGGCAACTACTTTTGTTCAAAACTATATACCCCGATTTGGTATTCCATTAAATATTACAGTAGATCAAGGCTCACAATTTACTTCCAAAATCTTAGTGAATTAACCAAATTATTAGGAACACACAAAATTCATACTTCTCCATATCATCCCCATCAATAATAGCTTCAAATGACTCAACTAATTGGTCTGAAATTTTACCTTGGATACTTCTGGGTTTACGAACGTCCATAAAAGAAGATTTAAAATGTTCTTCTGCAGAACTTGTTTATGGACAGACACTTCGTCTACCTGGTGAATTAGTTGTTTCCAATAATAAAAATAATGTAAATGATTGTTCGAACGAAATTCTTCAAAGATTAAGACATCATTTCTCACTGGTACGTTCAAAAGTATTACATCATACATAAAGAAAGTTATTTTATTCCTAAAAATCTAAATACTTGTGAATATGTTTTTGTTAAAGTTCTTCGTAAATCAAACTTAGAACCACCTTATGAAGGACCTTTCAGAGTTATTTCAAAACACGACAAGACATTTAAAATTCAATACGGAAATACAATTAAAACTTTTTCAATTGATTTATTAAAACCTGCAAAAACTATTTCCGATACATATCCTACATCAAACACTTTAACACATAAAAAATCTAAAAAAGTTACATTATGAACTGAGCTGACCAACTTTGAAATTTATTTTTTATGAAAATGCAATTAGCATATGGGCTCTATTGGTCTATCGTGTGCAAGTGCAAGGGAAAACACATTTCACGTTATGCCCGACGTTTCGCTAAACTTTTTAGCATCCTCAGGGGCGAAATCTTTATTTAAAAACAACATAGACAAAAATCAATATAAGTAAAAACAAATAAAAACATCGAAAAATCACAGAAGAAAAACTAATAATTTTGTATACATAACCGACGGCGACGGACGTAAAACTTACATGAAATTGTGAAAGCTAAAAAAATTTTTTGTTTAAACAATTAACATTATAAACATACATAAACTTGATACCTTCAACAACAGGTACACTCGTCAGACTAAATACATATAATTTATAAACAATGTATATACATAGCTGCAATTTCGTCTGTGTCTTCTTTTTTGTTTACGTGAAATGTGTTAGTGTTTTCCCTTGCACTTGCACACGATAGACCAATAGAGCCCATATGCTAATTGCATTTTCATAAAAAATAAAAAAGTTACATTTAATATTAATTAATTATTATTTCTCTTCGTTTACACTGGAGGGGGAGTAAATATAGGGTTATATATTAAGATAGATGGCAACACTGTTCGAGTGATCACGTTTATTTTTGCTGCTCTGTATAATTTTGATAAAAAACATTATTTAATTCATAATCTAACGCGATAATGATTGGAAATAGTTTGTTTATATTCTAAATATATCCGATATAATTATATTGTGTAAAATTATCACACGGGTTTTGCTGGGAAGTGTCTATACTTACATATATACATACAAGCATATATTCATACAACATAGACGTAAATATGTCGACCAATGACAAGTGCTTTAAATGTAAAGTGGCGATTCGAGGCGAGTCTGGATTTCGTTGTGAGGGCATTTGTGGGAAGATCTTCCACTCAGCAACAAAGTGCTCAGGGCTTGATAGCTACAAGGCAACAGTTATTGGTACCCATCCAATGGTAAAATTTATTTGTGAGGAGTGTGTGACGTACATACAAAACGTTGATCTCATATTGCGTGACGTCACCGAGAGTGTCAACAAAAACAATTTGTACCTCAAAGAATATAAAACGGAATTCGATGAGGCTTTAAAACAAAATCGAAAGGAACTGCAACAGTTTATTCGTTCATTGGATGAAAAGTTCAATGATAAAATCGCAAATTTAAAATTGCATAATGACCGAAGTTTACGAGCTAGTGAAGAAATGACTTCGAAAATCATCAAACTGGCGGAAGTAACGGATGAGTTGGGAAAACTTTCTCAGAATTTCAACTCAGTCAATGCTAATAACGTTAAATTGTATGATGAGCTTAAGTCTATGGCGGATGCCATAAGGAAGGCTGCCGTAGGTATAAATATTAATGCTAGTACATCATCTGCATTTACATCATCTAAAAATACCGTTCCTATAATCGATGACATCGCTGGTGTTGAACTGGAGGACGTTGGCTTATGCGCAAATAGTTCGTGCGTAGTAGTTGAGCATAATGGTGGTGTTTTAGAGTCACATGTGAATTTTGGTGTTGTTCCGCCTGTCAGCGCTGTGACCAGCATTAGTGCTGCAGCCAATGCTAATAAACCCATACGCTCTGAGCCGAAACATGGTAATATCCTTGCCGCCTCCACTAATAACAACTTACATCCACTTTGCTCGCCTGGTGTCAGCCAGTGTCGTCGAGACTCGACTATTATTGCTGCTAAAAAATCTTCCCCGGCGGGTCAGCTTAGCCCAAGCGGGCCTGCCGCTATCAACACTATGAATAATCATCGTGCTACACCTGATGCTATTGGTGACAATAAGAATAGGCGTAAGCGTATCCGCACTATGGTAGTGGGAACTAACGATTCGTATGAACTTGGGGTAGTCACCCATGCCACTATTAAATGGCTACACTTGTCATCGTTCTTACCAACGGTCACATCAAACAATATAACTGATTTCGTAGTAAAGCATGCTGGAATCGGAAAGCAACACATCTCTTGTTTCCCTCTTTTGAAAAATGGAGTTAAAACGTCAGATGTCAATTACATCAACTTTAAGCTCGGTGTTCCAGATCAATATTATGACAAGTTGATGAAATCTGAAGTGTGGCCGGCAAAGGTGTCCGTACGCCCGTTTGATGCCAATTTTTTTCGAAAAGAAGGAAAGCAAAATCGTCGGAATTAGCTCGAATAAATCCGCAGCTTAAAATTTACTACGAAAATGCTTCTGGACTGAGAACCAAGGCTGAGTCAATACTTATGATGACATCCCATAAGGATTATGACATATATGTGCTAACTGAAACCTGGCTAAATTCTAATTTCTATAGTGCTGAATTCTTTAACCCTAAGTTATATGACGTCTTCCGCAAGGATAGGGATGCAAACGCATCTGGCTGTAGCAGGGGTGGTGGAGTCCTGATAGCGGTTTGTGCTAGTCTGCGGGCTCATTCTATTAGTTTATATGATAATGATCCTATTCTAGATCAATTATGTATTTGTATTGGTGACTCTCGCGGGTCACTCTATATCTGTGCATCGTATATTCCACCCTCAAGTACTGAAGCAATTTATAGAGCACATGTAGATAACATACTTGCTTTGGGTTCGAACTGGAGCGATGATAAGCTTTGTGTACTTGGCGACTTCAATTTGCCAAATCTTGGTTGGTTGAACTTGGACAGAAGCTTATCACTAACTCCAACAAATATTAGTAATTCATGTGAATCTTATTTTGTTGATAATTTGCAAGGTGTAGGTCTAGTTCAAGTCAATAGCATACATAACAGCTTATATCGCTTCTTGGATTTAATATTCATTACTCCCAATTTGGAGTTCACGCTATCGCAACCTGTCTCTTCCTTCTCCCCAGCAAATATGCATCATTATCCGACTATTTTGGAAATAAAATTCATTGAATTCTTTGATTTACCTACTACAGATGCCATAGTCCCTCTGAATTTCGCCCGCTGTGACTTTAATTCTCTAAACGCTGCAGCTGGTGAACTCGATTGGGAGTCTATGTTTGGGGATAACGAAGTGACAGTTTGCTATGATACTTTTAGATCAAATATGGCAAAACTATGCTCGGAATATATTCCTATTTACAACAAAAAAAATATAGGGTGCCTTGGTCATCCAAAAGGTTGAGACGTCTAAGGAACCTGCGAAACAAATTTCTTAGAAAATTCAAGTCTACTAAATTGCAATGCCACTACGATAATTTTGTAGTTTATAAGAATGAATTTAATACGCTAAATAAGACTTTGTACGATAGATACATTAGTAATTATGAACGGGATCTTAAAGATAATCCAAAACACTTCTGGACTTACATCAATTCGAAACGAAAACGTACTTTCATACCAAAATCAGTCTCTTATGGAGACTCCACGGCTACCACAGTCAAGCATGCGGCTAACTTATTTGCCGACTTTTTCTCATCTAATTTTTCTTCGAATGATGACGTCCCTGAAAATGAACTACAGCAAATCAGACTTAATATGCACTCAAACATGTCTTACGTAATAGATAATGGCTCTCTTGTTCTCTCTGACGAGGACATTGTCAAGGGAATACATAATTTAAAACTCTCGACCCACGAAGATGCAGATGGTCTCTCCGCTATTTTACTTAAAAATTGTGACTCATTAGTAACGCCGCTGAAATTACTTTTCAATAAATCTTTATTTTCTGGAGATTTCATTAGTGAGTGGAAGAGGACTTCGATTACACCCATATTTAAAAGTGGTAGTATGAATAATATTTCTAACTACAGACCGATTTCCAAACTATCATCTGTTGCCAAATTATTTGAAATAATAGTTAATGAAAAGTTTTATTTTTCGATCAAAAATATGATTTGTGGCAATCAGCATGGCTTTATACCAGGTAGATCGACGCTAACTAATCTCTCTGTATTTACGGAGGATTGTTATGACGCTTTTCGCAAGGGTGTACAGGTTGATACCGTTTACACGGATTTCTCTTAAGCCCTTGATAAGATTTCTCACAGTATTTGATTAACCAAGCTAGCCTGCTTTGGATTTCATGCAAATACCCTGAAATGGCTCAAATCATATTTGAGTAACAGGACTCGCTCTGTCGTCATTGATGGCATTCGATCTGGTCGGGTGTACCTCAGGGTAGTATACTAGGACCACTACTGTTCATTCTTTTTTATCAATGACATTTCGTCATGCTTCTCTACATCTAAATATCTGCTTTATGCAGATGACCTAAAATTATACTCAGAGATCAGATGTCCGGATGATGCTTTGGCTATTCAGTCTGATCTTAATAACCTATATGCCTGGTGTGCTAGAAATCGTCTATTTCTGAACATTAATAAATGTCATATAGCAACATACACTAAATTGCACAATCCGATCAAAACCTCATATCATATTGCTAATTCCATGCTCAGTTCGGTAGATGAAATAAAAGATCTGGGGGTGTTTTTCGACACTAAATTCACCTTCATCACCCATATTAACTACACTAACTCACTTGCCACACTTGCCTTTATCAGAAGGAATGCAACTAGCTTTACTGATCCATATACAATGAAAACTCTATTTTCTGCCTTCGTGCGGTCTAAACTAGAGTATGCCTCGTTCATTTGGAGATCATATCATGCTATTCATATCAACAGATTAGAGAGAGTTCAACGTATCTTCATCCATTATGCTTTATTTTCATTAAATTTTTCTCATCCAATTCCGTCATATGAGTCTCGATGCCGGCTGATAAACCTAATATCACTTAAAGATCGAAGAACTGTTCTGGATCTGAGTTTCATATCAGATATTGCTACGGGTAGGGCTGCCCCTCACTCTTAGAGAGGTTATACTTTAATGTGCCGAGTAGGACCCTACGTCGAAACGAACTTTTTTATGCAGGCCTTAATAAAACGGCATACAGTGCTAATGCTCCTATTAACAGGTCACTTTCTGAGTTTAACAATTTTGCAAACTCTTTAAACCTAGACCTGGCTGATACTAAGTCTACTCTTAAAGACAGGCTAAATAAATATTTTATTTGTAATTTAAATAAAACATTAGATAATATCGATATATTTTTATTGCTATTTATATAATTCAATAATAAGTATCCCGAGGATCTCATTATAATTAAGTGTTAAATGGTATCAGATTTGTGTAGTCTGTAAGAATTATACACTCATTGACTTCAGAAATTGAAATAAATAAATAAATAAATATATTTATATATATAACACTTTGTAATCGAAATATTTCATTTACAGAAAATGTATTTGGTTTTTAATGTTTTTGATATTTCAAAATTTTTTATTATATTTTCAACTTTTTAATTGTTAACATTAATTTTCATTTTTTATAATAAATATACATATCAAATATATACATATATTAAATATTTTAAATCATCCTCTAAAATGGAATCTATATTATTAATACGCTAACATAAATTTTATTCCATCTTCTCCGTCGAAACTACTGAACCGATTTTCAAACTAAGAACACCATTAGAAAGGTATTTCTCTCAAATAGAACTGCGACAAGTTTCACTAAAACTGGTTGGAAAATTCGCTCACAATCGTCGTTGGAAATTCCCGTGTGGTTGTTGTTGCATGCTTTTGCACACATCAGCTGTGTCAATGCGCATGCATATGTGAGTTTGTGCGTTCTCACCAAACTTACCATGCCATTGTTTGGCTGGAAGTGGTGTGTAGTTTCAAAGTAGGTAGAAACATAAAAAATTAACAAAAGCACTACAACAAAAACACAAAGTCAAGTAATAAGAAGGATAAGAAAGAATAAGTAGGAAAGAAAAGAGCAGAAATTGAAAGAAACACGTAGGTAGGAGAACAACAACAACTAAAATAAAATAGTAGGAGTGACAGTAGCAACAAAAGGAACAGCATCAACAGGAACAACAAAAAATAGTAACAGTGACAATAACAACAAAAAATTATACAAATACTATAGTTGCACCTTAGTCATAAGAAAACATCTAGAAAAACTGTCGAGTTTCGACAGTAGGAAGCACTCTAGTTTTAAAAAAATCGCTGTTTTTGGAGTAGCCCACTCAGTTTTCTTTCTAAAAAAAATAAAAATCAGCTTAGTTATCCTACAACATCCTATTTTCATATTCTGTGGCCGGAGGGTTATGTTAGATCAAAAAAAACGCATCTAGTGTACATATAATACAACTCGAGATTTTTACAGAATAAGAACATTGAAAGCTTGCCATGAAAAACAACGTAGCAAGTTATTTTTTCTTATGGTAGTGGTGCCACCAATATTTACTACTAATCAATATTAACCTGCCTTCACACTAAGCTCTTTTTTATATGAATGGTGAAAAGAGGTGTTTCCGATATATCGCAATATCTATGGGTAATGGCGCAATTTTTTTGGCGCTGATACAATAACTCCGCGCCAATCGTGGCGTCAACTCACGGTACTGGCGCAATAACACCTTTAGCGCAATTGTCATGGAATAATCAATAAATTATATTTTTTCGCTTGTTACTGTTTACCATCCCCGTTTTATTTCATTTGGCGGAATTCTGCTTACATATACGAGGCACAATTAAGTTTAATTTTCGAAATCATTTGGAAACATATTACGTATATTTCTGAAAATATGCTGGAAATTAGTCACTTAAGGTTCCCACAAACAGAAGCGATACGATACAGCCCACACAGCAAAATCGTGCAGGACGCGATACGATTTTACTGTGTGGGCTGTATCGTATCGCTCCTGTTTGTGTGGACCTTTAGATCACTATCAAGCATACATAATTGTGACGGTGTCATACGTATACATATACTATGGTGCTGTTATTGGCGTTGTGGTTGCGCCATTTTACACTAGCGCTATATTGGAGCCGGTGCTGGTGTTAGCGCACGAAATTGAGATGGCGCAATAATAGCTGAGTTCCCGTGGCAGTGATCCAGATCCGGATACAAATTTTGCAAGCAAATGCGACAACAATTTTGTGATCCTGGTATTCATCTGAATCAAAACAACCTATTACAATCTATACGGATCCGAAATTGATACAGATAAACGCCAGGATCAGAATTCTTGTTGCATTTGCATGCAAACTTCTTATCCGGATCTGGATCACTGCCACGGGAACTCGCCTATTGAGTTGGCGCTATGATGAGTTGGCGCATTTTCCAAATCGGAGTTAGCGCAATAACGCCAGGGTTGGCGTTAGCGCAATTTTATTATTATTATTATAATTATTTGTACAGGTAATTGCCAATTGCGCGGCGCAACGCAGTGTTACCCATGCCTAGTAATGAGCAAATTCTAACTCAATATAATCAAATATATAAAGCAGGGATGGGCACACAAACACATTCAAACAATCTCCGAAAATTAGTGTGTATTGGTGCGCCTACTGTAGGCCAAAGTGGAAAACGACAAACAATAATCAGTCTGCATGCAGATCACTGTAGACCTGTAGGCAAGGTTAGGTGAAAAAGAAAAAATGACGGAACTAATTTAGGTGAATATAGCGGACAATAGCAGCACAGAGTTGCATTTGAATTGCTCTAAAAAACTTTAGAGCTTGGAAACAAAACAAAACTAACTTTTAACTTCCGCTATCCTTCGTTGATTACTTTCCCAATCTGTTTTAAAGAGTAAACTTTGATATAATTATTTATTATACAACTCTACCACGATCTTAAAATAATTTTTTTCACATATTTTCGCTGCGCCGGCAACCCTTTTCTGTCAATGGAACCAATTTTGGTGAATTTCCCAAATGAACGTGGACAGAAGAGGCTTGCCAGCACAGCGAAAATATGTGAGATAAATATTTTAAGGTCGTGGTAGAATGGTGGTATATTTTAATAATATAGAAAAAAACATATGTGTATTCATTTGCATAATTAGAAAATGCTCTTTGACCTCACTATTTTATTAAAAATACGACAGTTTTCTTGTTTTTTTTTGTTT
Organism: Urophora cardui; assembly: GCA_960531455.1. Classification (NCBI taxonomy): domain Eukaryota; kingdom Metazoa; phylum Arthropoda; class Insecta; order Diptera; family Tephritidae; genus Urophora; species Urophora cardui. Next base: position 86,325,361 of record OY482673.1, on the reverse strand, counting down.
TCAAGTTCTAAATTTTTTAGAGCAACTGATATGCAACTCTGATGTGTGGTGTGCTGCTAATGTCCGCTATATTCACCTCCAGAAAGGACAATCATTTTTTCTTTTTCACCTAACCTTGCCTACTGGTCTACAGTGATGCAGATGTTGAGCGAGCAGGGTCATACTCACTGTAGACCTGTAGGCAAGCTTCGAGATGGGATTTTGGGAAATTCACCAAAATTGGTTCCATTGACAGAAAAGGGTTGCCGGTGCAGCGAAAATATGAAAAAAAAATATTTTAAGATCGTGGTAGAGTTGTATAATAAATAATTATATCAAATTGCACTCTTTAAAACAGATTGAGAAAGTGTTTTTAAGTGATCAACGAAGGATAGCTAAAGTTAAAAGTTAGTTTTGTTTTGTTTTGTTTCCAAGCTCTAAAGTTTTTTAGAGTAATTCAAATGCAACTCTGTGCTGCTACTGTCCGCTATATTCACCTAAATGGGTTCCGTCATTTTTTCTTTTTCACCTAACCTTGCCTACAGGTCTACAGTGGTCATGCTGCGCACGCCTTGCGAAATTATGAAACAACGTACGTGTACAAATACATACGTATGTATGTTATATGCAAACTCTTGATAGTTTTGTTTGTTGTCTGGCTTCTGCAAATAAAACAAAAGAATTTCAAGCGACGACCACTTGCTTTCACGTCAGTCGAAGGCAAATTAATTCTTTTTGCTAAGCGACGATCGCCTGGTCCCATCGTAAGCGCTCGTTTTACGCTCTTTATTTGTCTGTATTAGTGACAATCGGTGAGTATACGTGTGAATCGCAAACAGCTGGTCTGCCCGCGGGCAAGAGGCTGCGCATCGCTGATATAAAGTGTTATAAAGTGTATATACCTGCGGCGCTTTTTTCTGGATATTACTCCATTATTAAAAAAAAGAAAATTTGGAATGAAAAATTGTTGAAGGGTGTACTACGCAGAAGGACATCACCGTGGCGGTAGCCACGGTTAGAGCCAGAGTTGTAATTATTATAAGAGAAAAAATAAAAATCAAAAAATAATTATTATTGAAAGAAACATATTTTAAAAGTCTTTCCATAATAGTTATTTCTGAGATATTTTTTTTAAGTCGTTTTGTAATTATTATAAATGAGAAATTTTGTTTTGTATCTTCAAAGACTTCTATATTGAGACAAATTTGAAAAAAGTCTTTGAGTAATTATTATCCGTAACAAATTGTTTTTTAAGTCTTCAAAGACTTTTTCATTGAGACGAATTTCAAAAATATCCTTAAGTAATTATTTTGAGTAACAAATTTTTTTTTATATCTTCGATAAAAATCTTTCATACAATTTCAAATTGGAAATTTGCTTGAACTTTGAAGTACTTATATGAAAGTTGTTTTTATTTTATACTTATATGAAAGTTATTGAAAATTTTCTGAGACTTTTTTGAACTTTGTCTCAATGAAAAAGTCTTTGAAGATATAAAAAAAAATGTGTTACTGATAATAATTACGCAAAGACTTTTTTCAAACTTGTCTCAATATAAAAGTCTTTGAAGACTTAAAAAATATATATTTGAAATAACTATTATGGAAAGATTTTTAAAATATAAGTTTCTGAATAATAATTATAGAAGAGTTTTATCATTTTCATCAGGACAAAAATATTATCAAAAGACTTTTACGATTCTGAAGAAAATTTGTAAGACTTTTTTATAATTTCAAAATGAAATAATAATTATTCTACATCTCTGGTTAGAGCACACGTCCGGACTTCGATGGCGTAGCCCAGGGTTATTTTTTATAAGCGCGGCCGAAGGCCGCCTACGCAGAAAAATGCTCTGCGCAAAAGCACATTTTTTGCAACTTTAAATGCCTAAGTGTGAAGGCGCTGTAAATTACACCGAATTGAGTGGCGACGCTACTCATTTTGACAGCTCAATAATCGGTCGGAAAAAGTGAAAATAGGCAAATTGTTTACTTCGATTGTATTAAAAATATAGTATTTAATTGTAAAATATTGCAGCTTTTTTGTGTGTTATAGCATGTTCATTTGCGTTTTGCGTTTCGGAGGCATTTTTGCGTTTAGTCCAAAACGCAACATTAAGCTTAAATTAGTTATGCGTTAACTATATTTCCATTACAGTAACAGTATCGGTATTAATTTGGTCGATTATTGGTGCAGTAACAGTAAACAGCTGAACAGTGATCATAGCCCAATTAGGGTGGCCATGCTCTTCTTCTTTTGGTTTTTTAGGTTGCGAAATTATCATATTTTGTATTAACGCTAATTGCGTGTTCTCTTTTGATTGCTACGACCATATTATTATTGGGGCATGACAGTGAACAACTGAAACAAACAATCGATCAGCTGGTTAGCGTTACAGCTGAAAACCAAAATTCATTTGGTTGTTACCGATAGCGTTACCGACTAGCGAATCACTAATCAAATACATTGTTTCCCATAAGGTTGGTTGATCAGCTGTTTTATAACGATACTGTTACTGCATAACTAATTTGAGCTTTAAATGTTACATTTTTCCACCAAAATGCAATTTAACGCAACTATTTTTTTGCGTTTTGAATGCTAACGCAGAAAGCAACCCTGAAATCTTCGAAAAAATTTGCCATTCGAAAGGAAAATAGTGGCAACACTCTGGCAATACAAGAACGAAATACCTACAAGATTAAGTACGAACCATGATCCAATAATTCTATATGGTCGTAGCGGCTAAAAGAGAATAGGCGATTACCGTTGAACGGCCGTAGATTAGAATGTCAAAAACAGAAAAAACGCCAGCGAACATACAAGCGAACACACAAGCTATTTCCACGAATAACACGTGCAAGAGGGAAAAATCAAAACAAAAGACGATAATTTGACAGCTTACTATTCCAAAAACAAAATAGCCGTCCTCTGCTGCGTCCACCATTTTATTATTGCATCATGGTACGAACATAGAGCAGCATGAGCATGGGTACACGAGCTCCATGATGACGTCACTCTACATGTAATGAACGAAAGTAAACAAAACAAAGAGATCAAAATTGATACCAAAGCGGTTGGTACGTTTGGTTTGTAAAATTAGTGTATCATTAGGTTATTTTCTTTAATTTCCAGCAAATCATTAACTAGCATTTCTTGCTAATCTCTTTTAACGAAATTTGTGAGAGTAAAGTGACATTTTCTCTCAGTGAGAGATGTTAGCAGAATAGATAAGGAAACTTGAATTAGCAAATGTTAGTGACATATCACCGTTTTAAACTTATAACCGCCTAAGCGAGACTTTAATAACCGCCTAACTCTCCGACTTCAGATCTGAAAAGAACGTCAGAAGGAAATATAGAGCTTTCCAAAGACCAAATGTATGGTATAAATCGATAGAGCTGGACGCCAGGAGTTAAAGTTTGGCAAATATGAATTTTGGCATACCTAGTCGGTTATGAAAGTTTCACTTAGGCGGTTATGCAGGTTAAACGACGGTATGATAAGACACGCCCGAAAATTTCAGAAAACATTTAAATCATCATCAGAAGAGGAAGATATGGATTTAAATATCACCCCTTAAGCGTTCTATTGCCTTAGAAAAAAAATTTCGACTGACATACTGGCTCACCCTCCTCAATGCTCTCAAGCAAGCTTCTGGAAATTCGAAAATGATGACGATAGTGCGGAACTACAATTTCAATGTACTGAAGTACACAATTCCTGGTAATTCGATTGGTTAGAAACAAGCCGATGTCGTCTGACCTTAAACTTTCTACAGCATAAGCATTATTACGTACATTTCTTAAAAATCTCTGCATGTATGAAGATGAATTTGTGTAATAGCAAAGAGTGAATTGTAAGAATAAATTTTCTTCCTTCTTCCATTACAACCGATCCGGCGGAAGATGCACTCATCGTGATTCTTGTTTTGAGCCGCTGTCTAATGTATATATATTTAAATATAGGATTAGTTTGCCTGCATCCGCACATTATAAATAACTTTCCATTTCCATATTAAACCTATTTTTAAATAAAAATAGCTATATAACTTGATTTACTACGTATGTATTTACTTTTGTATTTTCAAATACAAATTTGAATTCCTTTTTCCACATTTGACATTTCTTCTTCTTCTTGCTAGTGACTTGCTAGTGGAAATTTATCCAGTAAAAAAGTTAGTAGAACTATCATTGCCACTCTCTAGAGTTTCGTTCAGTGCTCTCTCAGTTTTCGTTCAGTTCGCTCTCTTTTACTGGAGAGAAACCAAAGAAACAAAAATTATATGTCAAATCTAAAAATTAGTGTTTATTAACGTTAATTAGTAGGTAGAGAAACAAAGCTATTATTATTACATATTTTGCAAATTCTTGTTCTATTTTTTTAATTAGACAAAACAAAAAAAATAAACCTCAACACCTGATTGCGTAATCTGGGATATTATATCCGTGTGTTTCGAACTTCTCAAATGCGCATTTACAAAACGCGGCAGCATGAACACTTTTCGAAAAGCCATCTTTGAAAATGCGAAATGTTGCATTTCAAATCCAGCATGAACATAGTATTATTTAGTAAATATAAGGTATGTGTGATACTATGATAAAGAAATCAGTTGAATTTATGTGTTGGTGTGTGTGTAATGACCAACCAAAAAGGTAGATCGTTTTTTGTTAATAATTTCTTATGGCGTGGTTATGGTACCAATGCTGCTGGTCGAGCACCTTGTAATTGTTGTTGTGCACTCCGACGCACACTGGGTGATAGCGGCCAAAAATAAAATCGAAATTAAAGTATTAGCAAATCAAATTTTTTTGAAAGTGATTGACAGATATAACAATTTGTAAAAAAAAGCTTATATAAAATTTTTTGAGTCTCGTTTTGTTTAGCCGTACAGGGTGTTAAAAACTGAGCAAAAAATAGGTCCTTTTATTTCTCAACAATTACACCTTATACAAAATGCTGTAACTCATTCAATTATTAACGTATGTAATCGAGTGATACATCATTACATAGATATTGATTTGGCCTTTTAGAAACAATAAGCCTTTTGTAACCAGCGGTAACTCTTAGATTTATATGAACTTTCAAATATTGACAAAAAAAGTCGTAAAAAAAAAATTTTGCTCAACTTTAAACAAAAAAATAAAAAAAATAAAAAATATGACCTCCCCAATTTTTTCATATGTTTTGAAATGATATATTTTTAATCAAACTGCATTTTAATTCTTGAAATCCACCTGCGCTTTTCGCTTAAATAATCTTTTTCCCATTTGACTAAAAGTGCCTTTTTCAAAACGCAATAATTAGGCTACTTTTGACATTATGAAAAATCTTATTCTTAGGCGACTAATCGAATAGTTTGTTCACCGTGTTGTAGGCAATGGTTCACACTTTCAAATTATGAAAGAATTTTTTTTATCAGCGTTATCATTATTTTTTTGCAGCCTTTTTCTTTTCGAACAGAAAAAAAAATTGTGTAAAAATTGGAAAATTTCAACATGAAATAAAAAAAAAATACAAAATATGACCTCTCCAAATTTTTAATATTTGGTGCTAGTGAACGTGCTTTATAAACAGGTGAAGAAATCTTAAAAATTCGTTTGCGCTTTTTTGTTTTATGAACTTTTTTATGGAGTGAGTTTTTCTAAGTTTTCATACATTTTTCCCATACAAAATCCCCAAAAGTATGCTTCAAAAAGTATTAATAATTTTGTATGGGGAAAATTTGCCAAGTTAATGAAACTTAAACAACAATTTCTCCAATTCTAATAAAGATATCTGAAAAATTTAAACGCCATATTCAGGGGGATGGTTTATGCTTTCTAACGGTGTATTTGATTTTGAATAAAAAAATATTACATACAAGATATTAAGCAGGGAATATAGTCAAAAACGTGTTTTTTTGCCTAATTGGACATGAATATCTCAAAAACTAGAACCAATTTGAAAATTCTGACTTCAGATTCAGATTCAGCACACTGAAATCCTTTAGAAAAGTATAGTTTCATTTGTGGTATAAAAATTTTTTTAAATGTGATTTTTTTGAAGGAAAATTTTATGATGAATGCTTATAAAATGCTCAAAAGTGCATATATTTTTTTTTTAATTTGAAAACCATGGAATACTTTGCGCTTTTTCCAAAATGATTACTGTATATTATTTATATTTAAAAAATGTGTGCTCTTATTAAAATTGAGCATTTTAGCTATAATAGTTAACAAAATATTGAAATTTCAAAAATACCGTTATATGGGAGGGGGGTGTATTTGTGGGCCGATTTTGTTCAAATTTTCACAGTTTACTATCTTCAATCAAGAAAGCTTAAGTTCCGAGTTTAAAGTTTCTAGCTCAATTATTACTATTTTTGGCCGCGTTTGTATGGAGGTGCCCCCACTGTGCGACGGTGAGAGAATTTTCGGACTCTCACATTCAGCAAATTTGCTGTGTGAAACAGGCAGCCAGCAGCCGAGGTTTCGGGGGTAATAAAGTGTTATGTTGTGTATGTGCTCAGTAATAATCATCCCTGCAAAAAAATGTGCGATCAATCCCGAAAGAGATTTGTCCTCGATTGATCTCTTTCGAGAACAATCGGTCCACAATTAGTCCCCGATTGTTCCCGTACGGGTATAAATGTAGATTAATCGCTTTCATTCCGAACGGGTACAAATCTAGATTCCTTAAATGTAGAAATTTTACAAAAATATGCAATGTATTTAAAAATTGTAGAACAACCGGTAAAACGAATTGAACACCCTTTTTTAATAACAATTTTAACAAAATGTTGCCTAAAATATCCTATGAAAAAATCCTTTACATTACGCTCATATAATGCATACTCAAAAGTTTTGAGTCAAATTTTTTAAATTTATTTATTGAGATTTTTTTACAAAAAGAAAACATTATATAATCTTTATTTAAATATGCATGAACATTTACAATTTTTTAAGGAAAAATCTACATTTGTACCCGTTCGTGCTGAAAGCGATTGATCTACATTTGTACCCGTGGGGGATGAAAGCGATTAAGCTACATTTGTACCCGGTCGCGATGTAAGCGATTGATCTACATTTGTACCCGTTCGGGATGAAAGCGATTGATTTACATTTGTACCCGTTGGGGATGAAAGCGATTAATCTACATTTGTACCCGTTCGGGATGTAAGCGATTGATCTACATTTGCACCCGTTCGGGATGAAAGCGATTGATCTACATTTGTACCCGTTGGAGATGAAAGCGATTAATCTACATTTGTACCCGTTCGTGCTGAAAGCGATTGATCTACATTTGTACCCGTTCGGGATGAAAGCGATTGATCTACATTTATACCCGTTGGAGATGAAAGCGATTAATCTACATTTGTACCCGTTCGTACTGAAAGCGATTGATCTACATTTGTACCCGTTGGGGATGAAAGCGATTAATCAACATTCGTACCCGTTCGGGATGAAAGCGATTGATCTACATTTGTACCCGTTCGGTATGTTAGTGATTAATCTACATTGGTACCCGTTCGGGTATACAAGTTGAACAATTAGTCTCTCCATAGGACATGCTCGAACAAATGCACTCCATATAAAGGGATGTAAAATTGTATTAGTCGCATGCTCCCTTGCGATTGATCCCGGACACGTCCCGGATTAATCGCATTTTTTGCAGGGATGTATTATGTTGTGTATGTGCGCTCCAATCATCAATAAGGTTGTTCTCTGTGTCTAATCTTTTTGCCGAGATATCATGATATCTTGAGAAATTTGCCACACAGAGAGAGCGCACCTTTAAGAAAATAAAATTCTAACTGACTTCATTGTGAACTAGCATGTTAGTCATATTCTTTCCACTCTTTATACAACTGTTGTCGCTTTGCTTTGCTTGCTTCAATTTCGAATTAATTAATTTTTTATCTGAATAAAATAAAATACTTAAAAAAAAAGAACTAGAAACATAAATTCAAACTCACTTCTCATAGAAGACCATTGTGAATGTAATAACATGGTTGCATTTCCCGTGATATTTTTCTCATGATATCACATATCACGGGTTGGGGTATGAGAAATTTGCCGAAGCTCCAAATTTGACAAGGCGTGTATTTTGTTGTTGTGCTCGGCAAATTTATCACACTTATGTCATCTCTGCATATTTGCCAGGCCAAAATCACAGAGAGAGAACAACCTTAATATAAGCATAACCACGGTATATATATTGAGACGGTAATGCCAGTAGGCGGAAATGTCAAATACTGCTTACGTCACAGGATCAATAAAGCCGCGAACAACCAAACAAACAGCTGTGCCAATTGCAAAAGGAAGTGACGTATGAGGACCTGATACTTTTTTCTAAAACCGAAAGAAATATGGCGGCCAGCGAACTGACATGACCTTTTAATTCAAGGGTGCTCAACGCTCTCGTATTGAATGGGGAAACTCCAATACATCTACAAAAATTTATTAGTGCACTCAGAAAAAATTTGTGTTAGATTTAAAAGAAGTTACAAACTACAAGTAAATTTTTATTGTACCATTGGAAAATTTTGCATACAACATACATATGTACAATATTTACAACATATTTTATTTATACAAATGTATCTACATATATTAAATTAAGACATGAACTCGTGCATAAAAAAAAAATATATATCTACATATTACATAATAAGAATAAGTGATAAGTTTATTCAAGGCTGTTAATTGTCAATATTTATTGTCGTATCAGAGGTGGATAATTGTAGAATTGCTTCCAAATGCTTTTGTGATAAAAGGTTTCTTTGGTTTGTTTTGATGAACTTAAAGCTTTTTCGCAAATATATGTGCTGCCGAACATGGATAAGTATTTAAAATTTCATTTCTTATGAGTGGATACTTGTCATATTTTATTTCTGTCATATATATAACTTACCTTAATTATTAATTTATATACGTACCTATAATTAATTAGCATAGACTGCGACTCGCAATAATATTTCAGCAAAAAAGCTCTAATTCCTATTCTTCTTACTAAAATCTACTTTTATTTTTCTTCAAATAATTCGGAACACACTTTTGCCACACATTTTTCAATATTAACTAGAAATTTTTTTCAGTTTTTTCGTTTGCCTACAAATCGCACCCTAAATCAAAAAATTGCACAACTCAAAATTTTTTGAATCCATGAATAACGTCTTTAGTGACTGATAAATGTTAGTCTCCTCCCAGCAAGAGTCTTCTTCATTACCCAAGGTTTTACTTCAAACCTTCGTTTGTAAAGAAAAAGGGTTTCTTGCATTTCTTCTATTTCTTTTATATTTATTTGGGTTTTGAGTTGTCGCTTTTCAATTCAAGAATTCAATTTTTTCAAAAAAATTTTATTTTCAATTTGTTAGTGTAATTTTCAATTTCATATGGGAAGGGCGACGCCAACGTAGCTTCATATGGGAAGAGCGAAGCTAACGTAGCTTCGCCCTTCCCATAAGAAACTCAATCACATTCATTTGAAATTTTTTATACCTGTGGGCATATGGCAGGGGAAGAAAATTTTATTTTTATATTCATTGGGCGAATTTGTATCTGTGCCTATGTCTGGGGGGAAAAACAAAAACAAATGTGATTCAAGGGCATAGGCATGAGCATCTATGTTTTAATTGTATCATGAAGCATAACACCCTCTCACCAATCACGAAATGTTTCCGATTTTTATTAGCAATTAACATTGGTACCATAACCACAGCATTATTGAAATAAAAAAATTAAGCTCCGCCTTCGGATTTGGGCTGCAAGTTCATAAGTCGTGCCAATGCTCATAGTTTCTAAACTACTGCATATTTTTAAATGAATTTCACAGGAGGTATAGTGGGAGTGTCTATTAACAAATATATTTACTATTTTTTATGAAGTTGTTAATAGTAATAGCCACGGTTATGACACACGAACGGACTTGGATGGCGTAGCCCAGGGTTATTTTTTATAAGCGCGGCCGAAGGCCGCCAACGCAGAAAAGTGTTCTGCGCAAAAGCACTGTGGATCCATCTTAGATTCTACTCCAGAAAGAGAATTCTGCCGGCTGAGGGTTATTTTTTTGAAGCGCGGCCGAAGGCCGCCAACGCATAAGGGTATTATACGCATAACTTTTATAAAACATCTCTTTTTCCATTTTAGACATTTATTTGATTGCTGTTTTTTTTTTGGATTTTTTGTTGTTGTGTGGAAGCACTAGACCAACAGAGCAATCGATTTGCACGCAAAAAAAGAGTTTTTCAGTGTGACAATTTACGCAACTTTAAACATTAATATTTCCAAAACTATTTGTTTCCTAGCCGTTTGGACGGGGAAACTTTCCAATAATGTCACACGCCCTCAAAAAAACGACTTCTACCGGGTGGTAGGGGAAGGGAAGGGTGTTCTGAATCCGTAAATTTTAGGCGCCGGACGTACCTCGTTTTCGAGGAATTTATGGTTAAAGTTGAGTAACTCCATATAAATTCGATAGATAAAGAAAAAAGTTTTGCGCAGTACAATTTTCTGCGTTGGCGGCCTTCGGCCGCGCTTATAAAAAATAACCCTGGGCTACGCCATCCGTCCGGACGTGTGCCCTAACCGTGGCTACCGCCACGGTGATGTCCTTCTGCGTAGTACACCCTGTGAATTCGCTATTAGCAACATTTTTAATAAAAGTGATTTTAACGCAATATTGTAAAATTTATTAAATATATTAGTAATATACGTGTTGTGACTAAAATAAAGAGTGAAATTTGTTTTGTAAATGAGGAAATGGGGTTGTTATTGGTAAAAATTTAACAACTTTAACAAATTCCGGGAAAACTAGGTACTTCCGGCGCCTAAATTTAACTGATTCAGAACCTACTCCACCTCCCCTACAACCCAGTAAAAGTCCTTTTTCTCGGGGCGTGTGACATTATTGGAAAGCCAACCCGTTTGGACTTCAGATATAGAATCGGGGGGCGGTGCCACGCCCCCTTAAAAAAACAGTTTTCCTGGAATCGGGCTCACATTTCCTTCTGTCTACCAAAAGCTATATCTCCAAAAGTATTAACGTTTTTCGAATGAATCTTTCAGGGGATGTTAGTCGAGACTTTTCTTTATCTAAGAGCCTATACACACTTGCGACTCAATCGATTTGGTCGAATTGGACTGTTGTATTCACACTACTCCAACTATTTAGTCGAATCGGTGGCAGCTATTCACACTTGAGACTAAATAGTCGTGCGATTGACAATGACATAGTGTTGCCAATGTTCACATTTTACTCAGCAAATTTTACATTAGTGGTCTTCATATAAAGTGATGAAGTATTAAATTGTTAAAGTTTATCTGCATTCTTACATGAAAGCACCTTCTTGTCAGCTGTCAACTTGATTAATAAATAAAAACAATAAAATAAACAAAAAGTGCATACATTGTTTGGCTTTGTTTCTTATTAAACTAGCAACTAGCTGTCAAGTAAATGAAAAGAGAAAAACGGAAGGAATTACGCTCATAAAGGCGAAACGAACAGAAGTACAAGAAACGGAAAAATAGTAAAAATCAGCCATTAATAATTTTCATGAAATTTCATTTTCATTATTTCTATTTTAAAATGCAATTAATGACATTTGAAGAGAACAACAATATCAAGAAACATATGAAAACGGAAGTAAATATCCTTAGTTAGATAATTCTTGTCTATAACTACACCATTTCCAGATGGATTTTAGAAAGCGTCAACTGGATTTTAGAAAGGGGAAATTGGATCTTAGAAATGTCAATTGGATTTTAGAAAGGGGAAATTGGATTTTAGAAAGCGTCAACTGGATTTTAGAAAGGGGAAATTGGATCTTAGAAATGTCAATTGGATTTTAGAAAGGGGAAATTGGATTTTAGAAATGTCAATTGGATTTTAGAAAGGGGAAATTAGATTTTAGAAATGTCAATTGGATTTTAGAAAGGGGAAATTAGATTTTAAAATAGCCAAATGGATTTTAGAAAGGGAAAATTGGATTTTAGAAATGTAGATTTGATTTTAGAAAAGGGAAATTGGACTTTAGAAACTTTAAATTGGACTTTCGAAAATTTATATAATTATTAATTTATACTTTCATACGCAATAAAGAATTTCTATTCGAAAAATTCTGTGTAAAATTTATTTTAAACGCACATTCTGAAATCCAATTCACGCTTTCAAAAATCCAATTTTGTTTTCTAAAATCATTTTAACGCTTTCTAAAATCCAATTGACATTTCTAAAATCCAATTTCCCCTTTCTAAAATCCAATTGACATTTCTAAAATCCAATTTCCCCTTTCTAAAATCCAATTGACATTTCTAAAATCCAATTTCCCCTTTCTAAAATCCAGTCAACGCTTTCTAAAATCCATCTGGAAATGGTGTAGTTAATAAGAAACGAACCTTTTGTTTTTAAACATTTTGAAAATATTAATTGAAATATTCAATCTCTACAATTTACCAAAAGTGAAATAAAAGTAGTGCTGTCAGCATGGCAACTCTTTCCACTACGAATATCACTGTTGTTGTTGTAGTCGTTCGACTAAATTGTCTCAAGTGTGAATACGTAGAAGGGCGCCTTGCTGATCAAGCAGTTGTACAACTGTTTCAGTTGGAATGAAATTGGGCTGCAAATCCAACTGTTTCAGTTGTACAACTAATTGAATGTAGTGTGAATGCTTCCATACATTCCCATGCAAATCAACATTCGACTAAATCGATTGAGTCACAAGTGTGTATAGGCTCTAAATTTATTACTTTGATAAATATTTTACTAATATTAATAATAGCAAATTGTTGATAAATAAACTAACACCATTATCACCAATTTCTAAATTAAACACACAAATAATCCTTACTATATTTTCACACTTAGCTTTATTAAGCTGTTCGAACCACTTTCACACACTTTTTATTAATTTTATTTGCCGAATTTTACATTTTAATTGTTCGACCAACTGCTTTTGTACCTTTTCAATAATAAAAATGGCCACCAACATATAATAGTGATGCCACACCTACCAAAAGGTAATTCACATGATAAGGTCGCATGCACAGTGCGCGATTCGGAGCCAATGAAATTAGTAAATAAAGGCGAAGGCCGCCTACGCTGAAGGGTGTACTACGCAGAAGGACATCACCGTGGCGGTAGCCACGGTTGGGGCACACGTCCGGACGGATGGCGTAGCCCAGGGTTATTTTTTATAGCCGCGGCCGAAGGCCGCCAACGCAGAAAAATTCAATACGACCCAACTCGTTTACCACTCTGACGACGGCCTTATGAAATAGTCGACTGCGTGTGGCAACACCGGTGTTTCTATTTCATTGTTTCGCAGAGAAAAGTGAAGTTAAATTTGACTTTTTTTGCAACTTTAACTACAAATTACTTAAAAACTATACATCTCCGGAAGCCAGGACTTTTACATTTAGAATCAGGAGGATCTCCACTACAACGTCCAATAACTCTTTTTTTCCAACGCGTGGTAGACGGTTGATAAGTTTTCCCGCACCGTTTATGGCTACGGTTATAATTTTCAAGCCCTTTATCAATGCTTTTAAATCGACTGTAATAATTCTTAACTAAGGCATAGAATTTTTGCTGGGTATGTGCATACGTATGAATACATATGTACATATATGAATTGGTCTATGCGCAGGTAGGGTCCTCGGTTTTTCACTCTCGAATCTAGGTTGCGCTGCGTGCGCACAAAACTAGTTTTAAATAATATCTATGAAGCACATACATACATATGTACATGCATGTATGTATAAATTTGTACATACATACATATATAGAAAATAAAAATTTTTGAAGCAGGCAACAAAATTAGTTGAAATTAGCTTAAGTTTATATTTTTGTATGCTCATACGGACACGTCTACAAGCATTGGTATTTTTTCACTAACCAATTCTTGTTTTTATATATACATATGTATATATATATATTTTTTTAATTCACTTTGCGCTTTCTTTTTTTTAGCTCTCAGGTCGAACATAAACACTCGTACCGACGGTTATCTCCAAAACCAACGTTCGTCCGCCACGAAAAACAACTGAAAACTAAACTAAAATACTAAGCGATTTGGTTAGAGAGCAACACATACTCGGTTTTGGAGCTTCCCTATTTCTAATTTATATGTATAATAGTACGCCATTCTGTGACAATACTCGCGTATAATCCGAATTATTAATTTATAAATATGCCTCACCTGTCTCAAACTTTGCCGAAAATCTTTGAAGAAAAGTAATTTTACAAAAAAAAGTCATTTCAGCCATAATAGCCCAGTTAGTCGAGAACGTGTGGTCCGCTCGCTGACGCAAACGCCCGTATGCAATTTTTAGGATTTTTTGAGCCCGTAGCAATCAGCTGTTTTACTCACACATATTTACATATATATATAGTTTGTTTACATTTTGGCAGGGTTGCCATTTAGTCATTTTTGAACAAACAAAATTTTTACTAATCTTCAAAGTGTTATGCGGATTACTCTTCAATACACACTGTGCATTATTTGCCAAATGACAAGAAAATACTAATTTAATCGTTTTTAAAGTTGTCGTTGACGAATTTTTTGTTTATTAATTTAGTTACTTTTTTACTACTTAGTTGGTAATTAAAACACATTTTTCTTGTAATTGGCAAGAAAATACTAGTTTAATCGTTTTTAAAGTTGTCGTTGACGACTTTTTTTTTTTTATTAATTTAGTTACTTTTTTACGGCTTAGTTGGTAATTAAAACACATTTTTCTTGTAATTTTGTTGCTGCCCAATATATTTCCATCACACCTTGGTGATAGTTATCAAGGGCTAAAACATAAAATAACAAAAAACACAGTCAGAACATTAAATTTACAATTGAAAATCCATAAAAAAAACTATATTGGGAAGCAACAAGATTCTCACAAAAATCTGTGTTTAATTAAGAAATCTGTACTGAGTTTCTGTAACTCATATCTTTTCTAGTATAAATAGGTGGTGACAAAGTGTGGATCGTATTAGTGTGACATCACTTTAATTAATTTTGTTACAGAAACTCAGATTTATTGTGGCAATTTATAACTTTTTGATGTAGAAAAATTGCAGAAGAAGATCACAAAGAGTTATCAATTAAGAAAATACCGCCACCATTGTGGATAAATACAATTTTTGCTTCAATTTTCAGTAATATCTTCATTTATTAGGAGTGTTCAATATCTCAAAATTTTTACATATTTTTACGAATAGTTACGAATTTATGTTCAATAACCCAAAAAATTCGCAAGAGAGCCAAATTGAGAGAGTAAGACCTCGAGAGAGTTGATAAACGCTGCAAGTAAAATTTGCACTTGCAACTACTAGCAGCTTTAAAAAAATAGAAGTGTCAAAAATATATGATCACAAATATTTCAATTGGAAATATACAAACATTTTAAATGCAAATTTCTAATTGTGTACTAAATAAGTTAGCGCAAAAACGAATCTTGATGATGTTGTGGAATAGCCAAAGTAGAATTTTGTTTTCCTAATTCAGTTATTTCCATTCATTTCCAATTTCAAAAATTTCAATTACAACCTAACCTAAAAATCAAATTATCAAAACAGCGTATTAGCTGTTTTCTTGCGAATGTTTACGATTTTGTGTTCAATTACTTTGGTTGATAATTTTCTCTTTTTCTCGTTTTTACTCTTCATTTGACATTGACGCTCTTTTCGCAAGTACTTGCAAGTAAAGTTGTTGAACAAAGCTATTATCTTGTTATTTATTTTATTTACTTGCAAGTAACGTTGTTGAACAAAGCTAGTATTTTGTTATTAATTTATTTATTTTATTATCTTGTTATTAATTATATATATATATATATTTACATTTTGCTTGGGATTTAAAAAAAATTTATAAAAATTTTCTTTCCTTTCTTTTCAAAAATTAAAGTAATAATAAATGGTTCGTTTAAGTAGACATACTATTTTATCCATGTGAACACATATATGTATATTCGATAACATTTTACAATCTTGTTAAGTTAGTTGTATAATGCTGTGAAAATTACTGTTTAAATATTTAATAACTAAAAATGTTCAACTGGCAACCCTTCTACCTTGCAACCATGCGAGCGATCAACATAAGTGTATTTTTTTTTAAATATGGAGATAAAAATGCAATAAAAAAATTTAAGTTTTTTCTTGCGTTTTTTTTACTAAATTTGGCTATTGCCGCAATCGTTTTTTTACACGGAAATAAAAATGTAAATAGAGAAAATGAAGGTTTTCTGGCGTTTTTTTTTTACTAAATTGTACTACATATTGTATCAATCGTTTGTATTTGTTTTTATATGGAGATAAAAATTTAAATAGAAAAAAATGAAGTTTTTTCTGCTGTGTTTTCTTTACTAAATTTGACTATTGTGGATATTTTCGGCTGTTCAATTTAGCAAAATTACCCCGGATAGCAAATTTTTAAAAGCTGTCAAGTGAATAATATTTGGTGAGCCGGCAAGACTCGTGAATTTGACAACAAGCATAAACAACAAAAAGACCGAAATACGTACATATGCAATACATAAATTAAAAAATAACCGCGGTGAATATTATTACTAAAAATTAAAATAAAACTAATAGTATCTGTATATAATTGCTGCATTTTATTAATTTCAAAAATTAGGTTTCTTAGTGCCCATACATATATATGTACATATTCTTAAAAGCCTTTAAGAAATAGTAGTAGAAAATGTAGAAGCACGGAGACAGAAGTAAACAAAACTGCAATTAATATTTGGTTTTAAATTATCATGATACAACATTTTCAATTTAAAAATTTAGTTATTAATAAATTCTATGAATAATAAGATTTTCTAGAAGAATTACTACGAAACCAAACACAAGTTACTACGAAATCAAAAACTGCATGTATACTTTGCTGTACAATGGTAACGCTGTTATTCAACTCATTCCAAACAAACCAAAAACAATGCAGAATGTAAACAAAGGAAAACAACTGATTCTTGCGTTGGGTATGCGTGCGTTTACGTGCGTGAATGGTGTCGATTTTCAACTATTGCGTGAGGTAACTGAGAGATATGACGCCGTCGGTCAATGGTTGGACCCCAGCAAAACCCGTGTGATGGAAACTAACACATGCAAAAGTTGCACACTAAGAGCCCGTGCACAATTGACTTCTACCTCGCTTTGCTTCAGAGTTTTGCTTTGACAGTTTCGTTCAGCATGTGCTTTTCAAAGGGACATGTTCACAATTGAGGTGAAGCGAGTAAAGCAAGGTATAAAGTTAGCCATGTTTCAACTTTTTTACACTTTGACAAACATCTCCCCTTGTGTGTGTGTGTGTGTGTATGTTTGTATATCTACACTTATTTTAGCGATTTCGTGCAATTTCGTGAGAAGTGAACAGAGAAAAGTAAAAAATAACATTCGAATAAGCAGAAAAAAGCAAATTCCCCAAATATTTTACCAAAAATCAGGTTTATAAATTAAAGCAAAGAAGTGAAGTGGAAATTGTCAAAGTGTTAATTGTAGCAAGCATCTGGAACTTCGCTTTGCTTTAAGGTTTTTTCTATCAAAGTTGGAGCAGACAAAGCCAATTGTGCACGGGCTCTAATACATTGACACACTTTTTTATCATCTGTGAGAGGACAGGGTTGCTTTTTTCATAATTCGTTTAAAAAAAATCAAATTCGTGGAAGCTAGTTGAACGCGTTATTTCGTGTGCTAAAAATGTAATAGTGAATAAAGATAATAAAAAAATAATAATTAATAATCGTTTTTTAAAGAATAAACATAAGTACATACATATTTAAGTCAAACCAGCTTTATTATGTACATTTACGTATATATATTTTTTCACTTCAATTTCAGATGTCTTCCAAGAAGTCGACTCCATAAAATTCGAGAGAGGCGTATGCAAGACTGTCGAGCTTAGCCATCACCGCGAGCAGTAAAAAGTATATTTTGGATGCTAAAAATCTAATTTTATTTCATATATATATGTTAATAATATCTGTGTAATGAATATAATAAATATAGACTATGATAGATTTGTTTGTGTCTCATTTGTGGAAGGTTCAGGCATCAAATTTGATGGATCAGCTGTGATAGATTCGTATATCAAGTGTGATGGATCATATGTGACTGGTATTTACATCAACATTGATGGATATAAAGTGAGAGAGGAAAGAGTTCAGCTATATATAGAAAATCATATGATTACGCATAAGTGGGAGCGAGATGCAAATTCACACGTATACATTTCACTCCATCACATTTTTCATATTGCCCTTAATAATGTGATAGGAATTCTTGATGGAGAGTGATGGATCACATGTGATCATCAATTGATTGGTCAAATGATTATCACGGCGCTTGCAGGGACTATGGCAAATGCTACACTGTCAATATGAATCGCGATATTTGAATCGTTTGATGAATTGCAAACTGGTGATACACGTTCAATATGAATATTGCGATATTTTTCTCGCTCTGAGATTCAAAATATTTTACTTCCGTCCTTTTCCCACTTTCACTTTCAATTCGTTTATTGCCAATACTGCAATCCAGATCGCGGATTTCTAAATTTCTAATTATACACGCATTTTGATGGATCGCAAAATTTTCATGCTACACAGTCAATCCATATTGTCAATATTGCGATCCGGATCGCGGATCGCAAAATTTCTAAAAATTCGCGATCCAGGATCGCGATCCATCAATACTCGATGCTACACTGTCAATATGAATCGCGATCCACGGATTTCGTCAATATATATTGATAATGTAGCATCTGCCTATGAGGGTGAAAACAGAATCGGAACGTAACGACACGACATTGCGACAACGACAACCTGTCAAAATTAAAAACCCATGCATTCTTATGAAAGCAATTATAATAAAGACGACGCGATACGACGTCGTCCACCGACAAAATTACGTTGTCGTCAACTTAGGCCGATTTCTAATTTTGGTGACGACGACGAGCGGACCAGTGTTGCCAGGTCATGAAGAAAAACGAGGCTAGATTGGCAAAAAAAAAAGTTAGAAAAGGCTGAAACTAAAAAAAAAGAAGCTAAAAAGAAGTCAGCATTTTTTTTAAGAAATTCATTCAAATTTTATTTATTTAAGTTTTGTTCATTTGCATATAAAAATTATAAACATTACTTAAAGGAACTATTCATATTTTATTTATCCATCAGATAGCCCAATATGTGTACTTCATGAACATCTCAAAAATCCCTAAATACCCTATATCTCAGAGCTACATAGGTCTAAATCAATAATTAACAACAAAAACGATATTAATTAACTAATTAATTTTCCATATATTTGCCCACCCACACCTATCACTTCAATTCTATTATTGATTTATATGCCATTCTCGTACAAATATCAATTCATCATCGGAGCGACTCTTTCACTGACACAGTCTCTGATAGCACACAGTAACACTTTTTGGTTGACAATAGCACGAAAGTAATATGTGCTGTAGCACAATCGTGCTGTAACACAAACGTGTTGTAGCACAATCGTGCCAACTCAGTGAGTCGACTCTTTTTAGTGAGTCAGTGCTTATGTGTCAACTCCCAAAAAATCGTGTCATTACTCACTCCTAAGAGCCTATACACACTTGCGACTCAATCGATTTGGTCGAATTGGACTGTTGTATTCACACTACTCCAACTATTTAGTGGAATCGGTGGCAGCTATTCACACTTGAGACTAAATAGTCGTGCGATTGACAATGACATAGTGTTGCCAATGTTCACATTTTACTCAGCAAATTTTACATTAGTGGTCTTCATATAAAGTGATGAAGTATTAAATTGTTAAAGTTTATCTGCATTCTTACATGAAAGCACCTTCTTGTCAGCTGTCAACTTGATTAATAAATAAAAAACAATAAAATAAACAAAAAGTGCATACATTGTTTGGCTTTGTTTCTTATTAAACTAGCAACTAGCTGTCAAGTAAATGAAAAGAGAAAAACGGAAGGAATTACGCTCATAAAGGCGAAACGAACAGAAGTACAAGAAACGGAAAAATAGTAAAAATCAGCCATTAATAATTTTCATGAAATTTCATTTTCATTATTTCTATTTTAAAATGCGATTAATGACATTTGAAGAGAACAACAATATCAAGAAACATATGAAAACGGAAGTAAATATCCTTAGTTAGATAATTCTTGTCTATAACTACACCATTTCCAGATGGATTTTAGAAAGCGTCAACTGGATTTTAGAAAGGGGAAATTGGATCTTAGAAATGTCAATTGGATTTTAGAAAGGGGAAATTGGATTTTAGAAATGTCAATTGGATTTTAGAAAGGGGAAATTAGATTTTAGAAATGTCAATTGGATTTTAGAAAGGGGAAATTAGATTTTAGAATAGCCAAATGGATTTTAGAAAGGGAAAATTGGATTTTAGAAATGTCGATTTGATTTTAGAAAAGGGAAATTGGACTTTAGAAACTGTAAATTGGATTTTCGAAAATTTATATAATTATTAATTTATACTTTCATACGCAATAAAGAATTTCTATTCGAAAAATTCTGTGTAAAATTTATTTTAAACGCACATTCTGAAATCCAATTCAAGCTTTCAAAAATCCAATTTTGTTTTCTAAAATCCTTTTAACGCTTTCTAAAATCCAATTGACATTTCTAAAATTCAATTTCCCCTTTCTAAAATCCAATTGACATTTCTAAAATCCAATTTCCCCTTTCTAAAATCCAGTTAACGCTTTCTAAAATCCATCTGGAAATGGTGTAGTTAATAAGAAACGAACCTTTTGTTTTTAAACATTTTGAAAATATTAATTGAAATATTCAATCTCTACAATTTACCAAAAGTGAAATAAAAGTAGTGCTGTCAGCATGGCAACTCTTTCCACTACGAATATCACTGTTGTTGTTGTAGTCGTTCGACTAAATTGTCTCAAGTGTGAATACGTAGAAGGGCGCCTTGCTGATCAAGCAGTTGTACAACTGTTTCAGTTGGAATGAAATTGGGCTGCAAATCCAACTGTTTCAGTTGTACAACTAATTGAATGTAGTGTGAATGCTTCCATACATTCCCATGCAAATCAACATTCGACTAAGAGCCTATACACACTTGCGACTCAATCGATTTGGTCGAATTGGACTGTTGTATTCACACTACTCCAACTATTTAGTCGAATCGGTGGCAGCTATTCACACTTGAGACTAAATAGTCGTGCGATTGACAATGACATAGTGTTGCCAATGTTCACATTTTACTCAGCAAATTTTACATTAGTGGTCTTCATATAAAGTGATGAAGTATTAAATTGTTAAAGTTTATCTGCATTCTTACATGAAAGCACCTTCTTGTCAGCTGTCAACTTGATTAATAAATAAAAAACAATAAAATAAACAAAAAGTGCATACATTGTTTGGCTTTGTTTCTTATTAAACTAGCAACTAGCTGTCAAGTAAATTAAAAGAGAAAAACGGAAGGAATTACGCTCATAAAGGCGAAACGAACAGAAGTACAAGAAACGGAAAAATAGTAAAAATCAGCCATTAATAATTTTCATGAAATTTCATTTTCATTATTTCTATTTTAAAATGCGATTAATGACACTTGAAGAGAACAACAATATCAAGAAACATATGAAAACGGAAGTAAATATCCTTAGTTAGATAATTCTTGTCTATAACTACACCATTTCCAGATGGATTTTAGAAAGCGTCAACTGGATTTTAGAAAGGGGAAATTGGATCTTAGAAATGTCAATTGGATTTTAGAAAGGGGAAATTGGAATTTAGAAATGTCAATTGGATTTTAGAAAGGGGAAATTAGATTTTAGAAATGTCAATTGGATTTTAGAAAGGGGAAATTAGATTTTAGAATAGCCAAATGGATTTTAGAAAGGGAAAATTGGATTTTAGAAATGTCGATTTGATTTTAGAAAAGGGAAATTGGGCTTTAGAAACTGTAAATTGGATTTTCGAAAATTTATATAATTATTAATTTATACTTTCATACGCAATAAAGAATTTCTATTCGAAAAATTCTGTGTAAAATTTATTTTAAACGCACATTCTGAAATCCAATTCACGCTTTCAAAAATCCAATTTTGTTTTCTAAAATCCTTTTAACGCTTTCTAAAATCCAATTGACATTTCTAAAATCCAATTTCCCCTTTCTAAAATCCAATTGACATTTCTAAAATCCAATTTCCCCTTTCTAAAATCCAGTTAACGCTTTCTAAAATCCATCTGGAAATGGTGTAGTTAATAAGAAACGAACCTTTTGTTTTTAAACATTTTGAAAATAATAATTGAAATATTCAATCTCTACAATTTACCAAAAGTGAAATAAAAGTAGTGCTGTCAGCATGGCAACTCTTTCCACTACGAATATCACTGTTGTTGTTGTAGTCGTTCGACTAAATTGTCTCAAGTGTGAATACGTAGAAGGGCGCCTTGCTGATCAAGCAGTTGTACAACTGTTTCAGTTGGAATGAAATTGGGCTGCAAATCCAACTGTTTCAGTTGTACAACTAATTGAATGTAGTGTGAATGCTTCCATACATTCCCATGCAAATCAACATTCGACTAAATCGATTGAGTCGCAAGTGTGTATAGGCTCTAAATCGATTGAGTCGCAAGTGTGTATAGGCTCTAAAACTCGAAATAAAAGAACATATGTATGCATGTATATTATTCGGGGAAAACCAGGCCTACTATATTTTGACAACAATGTAACAAGGTTGCTATAAAAACCTTACGGTCAGAACACATTCATGGCGTCGCATACGTACAACGGCGTTCACATGAATTACTGCAAGTTCTTGTTATACAAATTAGTACAAGTAACATTTTGAGTAAAAAAGGCTAGAAAAAAGCCACGAAGCTAAACCGAAAATTATGAGGCTAAAGGACAAAAAAAAGGCTAAATCTAGCCTCGAAAAGGCTAACCTGGCAACACTGGAGCGGACGATGAGTTGCCACTGGATTATGAAATATGGAAATTTTGACAACTCAATAAATCTAACGAAGCTTTACAAAAAAGGCAGAAGTATATATACACAACCAAATGCAATAAGAGCCTATACACACTTGCGACTCAATCGATTTAGTCGAATTGGGCTGTTGTATTCACACTACGCCAACTATTTAGTCGAATCGGCGGTCAGCTATTCACACTACAGACTAAATAGTCGGCCGATTGGCAATGACATAGTGTTGCCAATGTTCACATTTTACACAGCAAATTTTACATTAATGGTCTTCATATAAAGTGATGAAGTATTAAATTGCTAAAGTTGATAAGTTTATCTGCATTCTTACATGAAAGCACCTTCTTGTCAGCTGTCAACTTGATTAATAAATAAAAAACAATAAAATAAACAAAGAGTGCATACATTGTTTGGCTTTGTTTCTTATTAAACTAGCAACTAGCTGTCAAGTAAATGAAAAGAGAAAACGGAAGGAATTACGCTCATCAAGGCGAAACGAACAGAAGTACAAGAAACGGAAAAGTAGCAAAAATTAGCCATTAATTATTTCCATGCTATTTCATTTTCATTATTTCTATTTTAAAAATTCACCAAATTACAAAAGCAATAAAATCAAATATATTCGTTGGTTTATTTTTTTAAACAGGTGTTTTCTATTTTGACAGCAAATAATTCGAGCTAGTGAAAAATTTATTAGCTGAAAATTGGAGCTATCTATTCTTATTCTGTACTCTTCTGCAAATTTTTTGAATCAAGAAACGCTTTGCCAAGAAAAACTTGGCTAACTATCCATAACCAAGAATTATTTAACTGAGGATATCGCAGTAGATAAGCTGATTGAAATTATGTATGTATACTAAATTGTATTCCGTCAATCACGGCCAAGAAGGTTCACGTAGAATGCCAAACAAGACGAATTGAAAAATATTTTTTTGTTGTAATTCAATGCGATTAATGACATATTTGAAGAGAACAACAATATCAATAAACACATGAAAACGGAAGTAAATATCCTTAGTTAGATAATTCTTGTCTATAACTAGTTAATAAGAAACGAACCTTTTGTTTTTTTTTAACATTTTGAAAATATTAATTGAAATATTCAATCTCTGCAATTTAACAGAAGTGAAATAAAAGTAGTGCTGTCAGCATGGCAACTCTTTCCACTACGAATATCACTGTTGTTGTTGTAGTCGTTCGACTAAATTGTCTCTAGTGTGAATACGTAGAAGGGCGCCTTGCTGATCAAGCAGCTGTCCGACTGTTTCAGTTGGAATGAAATTGGGCTGCAAATCCAACTGTTTCAGTTGTTCGACTAATTGAATGTAGTCCCTGCAAGAAACCACTGATGGAAACACCAATACATTTCTAACACCACCAATACACCTGCAAAAACACTTCCAAACATTTGATCAATCATGTGTGTGACATTAGTGATATATATCTTATGTGTATCAGCACTTCCTAACATTTGATCAATCTGCTGCGTGACACTAGTGATGTGTATCTGATGTGTATCAGTACTTCGTGACATCTGATCTATCATCCGTATAGCACTGCTGACATACATGTTTTTCTCCAAAAAATTTTCTCCAAAATATCGCAGTAAAGGGAAGAAGCTAGCGCGCAAAATTCTACAGGCGTCACAAAGGAAAGTCACGTGGTGCTTTAAATTGTTAAATTTATCTTTTTATCGGTAAAGAATAATATTCAAAATGAGTAAACGGCATTTAAAAAATTGCCTTTTCTCGAAAAAAAAAAGTTTTAAGGAAATAAAATTAAAATTGAATGAATTTGGAACCGCGGAATGTGTGGCCTCGGAGAAGAGGAAACGTGAAAGTGCCAGTGGTAGCCAGGATTGTGTTTCCAAGGAAAACTCCGCAGAGGAAGGTGGAAATGTTGGCCCGGAAGATTTGTATTTTAGGAAAAACTACGTATGTCAAGAAAAATGTTTGTTGTACTAGTTATACGTTGTACATATCTACGGTTGAGAGGAAGATCACCCTTCTTTAGAACCTGTTTCAAAGATGCCCTAGATGTCTCAGAATTGGCTTCAATAACTTTCTATTTCGGAATTTGCTTCAATAATGCCCTATTTAAGAATTTGTTCCGAAATATTTGTTACTGAAACAAATTCTGAAATTAGGCGTTATTGAAGACATTTCTGAAATAGGGCATTTTTGAAACATTTCTTGAAATAGGATGATCTTTCACTCAGCCGCCCTTATTTTTATTTAATAAGTTTAAAGCTTTTATTTATTTACTTTTGTGCAATGAATGCATTTTTAATTTTCTTTATTAGTTGTACTTAGTACATTTAATGTTATATAAATATATACATGTATATATATAAATGAATTAAATTTGTTGTTCCTTTAAAGAAAAACCAATCTTTTATTTCACATCAGGCAGAAATTGTTTACATCAAGCTGGATCCATTTATAAATCAGGAGTGTTTGCTCAGCCTTGATCTCTATATATAACAGAACTGATATTATTTACATCAGGCAGGACCAATTGTGGCATCAGTCTTTATTTCTACTTTCGCTCATGTCTGATTACATGTTATATCAGGTCTGAGATTATTTACATCAGGCCGGACTTATTTTTACCTCAATCCTATATTTGTTTATTCGCTCATCCCTGATTGAAAATTTTGCAAGCCCTGATTTTGTTTACATCACTCGAGTTTTACAATTATGTCAGGTATGATCACACACCGACACAAGGGTTTCCATCAGGATTTACATGTCTCCCGTAGAAATCTGATGAAGATTTTGTTCTGCGCACTGATCGAAACATCACTCTGCATTATAGAACAGATGATTGATCAAATGATCGGAAGTGTTCTTGCAGGGGTGTGAATGCTTCTATACATTCCCATGCAAATCAACATTCGACTAAATCGATTGAGTCGCAAGTGTGTATAGGCTCTAACAGTTTAAAGCATTCAATTAATACATTTAACTATTTAATTTATTATTTTACATTAAAAAATTGCGATATGAACCAAAAACTTTTTAGCTGTGAATGAAAAACTGTAATGTGGCAGCAACGAGCCTTCTGTAGGGGCGGTCGTTGCCGCATTTATTATGTTTCAGTCGCTGGCTTCGCACCGACATTTTTACGTCAAGGTACTGTCGTTGTCGCAATGTCGTATCGTTACGTACCGATTCTGTTTTCACCCTGATACAAGAAAGAAGGTAGTGTAAACGTCAAATTTTTGTCGCCATATTAGCCACCTGACAATTATATGTGCCGAGTTCCCGTGGCAGTGATCCAGATCGGGATAAGAAGTTTGCATGCAAATCCAACAAGAATTTTGTGATCCGGGTGTTTATCTGTATCAAATTCGGATCCGTATAGATTGTAATAGATTTTTGTGATCCATATAAATACCAGGATCACCAAATTTTTGTTGCATTTGCTTGCAAAATTTGTATCCGGATCTAGATCACTGCCACGGGAACTCGCCTATGGATTATGACATTTCGTGCTGCCCTACTCAATGCTAAAAATCCTCCATCTAAGTTATTTTTTATTTCCATGGTAACCATGGTA
This sequence comes from Urophora cardui, assembly GCA_960531455.1. Classification (NCBI taxonomy): domain Eukaryota; kingdom Metazoa; phylum Arthropoda; class Insecta; order Diptera; family Tephritidae; genus Urophora; species Urophora cardui. The sequence continues at coordinate 86,298,882 of OY482673.1, read as the reverse complement.
TCGATTGTAACAGAACGAATTTTTTCAATTTGAATATTGATAGATGTAAATAAAAATACGTACATTTACTTGTTATATTCTTCATAATATCAGATCACAAATAATTTTATAAAAAATAAGATTTATTCTTAAAATAAGTTGCGGCAAGTTTGTGGAATATAGTACATACTATAAACGGAAGTTAAATATATAAAAAGAAATTTAGTACACTTTTTTAATACTATTTTTCAACGTTATGCGAACACAGCAACACAGGTTTTGCCAAGAAGTATATCATCGAGCATTTATTTCTTAAAGAAATTTTGACGTTTGTTGCGTGTTGAAAAAAAACCGTGGAAATCGTTAGTGAAAATGGCAAAAAAGAAATGAAAAATACAATGCACAATTTTTCTAATGATGCAAGGGCATAGTTGGCATCAATTTCTCATATTTTATTCCATTGCGGCCATCAATATAGCACAGTTTACCAGTAATATAAGGTCATCCTCGTTGCTTTCGATGATTTCCTAAAATAATAACAAAATAAAACTATTGAAAACATATATTTAAAGCTTTTATTTAATATTTTTTAAGAACTTACTAATTGCTTATGTTTACAAAAAGCTTTATTTTGTTTACGTTTTTGATGATCTTCTTAATTTCACTTGGTATTCACGGTGGATTACTAAACGTCAAAATTTCTTGCCTACTACTATTTTTTACTCAAGGAATAAATCCAAAAATTGCTTGAGCTGTTTCTTGAGAGGTCGATACCAGCCTTTACGACGTTTCGAACATAAGTGTTGTTAATAGCATGTTCATGGTGAGCCTGCGTTTTGCGTTTCGGAGGCATTTTTGCGTTTAGTCCAAAACGCAACATTAAATGTTACATTTCTCCATACAAATGCCACCACGAAAATGCAACTTAACGCAACTATTTTTTTGCGTTTTGAATGCTAACGCAGAAAGCAACCCTGATATCTTCGAAAAAATTTGCCATTCGAATGAAAAATAGTGGCAACACTCTGGCAATACAAGAACGAAATACCTACAAGATTACGCATATAGAGCAGCATGAGCATGGGCACACGAGCTCCATGATGACGTCACTCTACATGTAATGAACGAAAGTAAACAAAACAGAGATCAAAATTAATACCAAAGCGGTTGGTACGTTTGGTTTGCAAAATTAGTGTATTATATTATTACATATTTTGCAAGCTCTTGTTCTATTTTTTCAATTAGACAAAACAAAAAAATAAACCTCAACACCTGATTGCGTAATCTGGGATATTAGCTCCGTTTGTTTCGAACTTCTCAAATGCGCATTTACAAAACGCGGCAGCATGAACACTTTTCGAAAAGCCATCTTCATGTAGAGTGACGTCATCATGGAGCTCGTGTGCCCATGCTCATGCTGCTCTATATGCGTAATCTTGTAGGTATTTCGTTCTTGTATTGCCAGAGTGTTGCCACTATTTTCCATTCGAATGGCAAATTTTTTCGAAGATTTCAGGGTTGCTTTCTGCGTTAGCATTCAAAACGCAAAAAAATAGTTGCGTTAAGTTGCATTTTGGTGGTGGCATTTGTATGGAGAAATGTAAGGCACTCTGCACACGAGGCGTATCGTCATAGACGCGTACGAGACATTTCATGTAGCGTCGATTTCTCTACGCCTCAATATCTGCACACGAAGCGACATGAAACTTCGCTGCACAAAACAAACAAACAAATTAATAATACGGCATTTGCTTTAAATTTCGAAGCTTTAAATAGAAAAGATGAAAAATTTTACGGAATCTTCAATTTTCTTTCATTATACACTCATTTTTTCCGATTTTTTACACAAATTTTACTGCTTTAATAAATTCCACCAAGTGGAAAAATGTAAACAAACATCTTCTTCTTCCTGTTTTCTAAGCGTAGTACGCCTAGCTACCAGCACTGCTTTACGCCAGGCGACATGTAGCCAGGATACTTTGACGAATGCATGAAGCTGACGACTCGTGTGCAGCCCTCAATTGAAATATACGTGCGCGACATCAAAGCGTACAGCTTTCGTCTGTAGTATCTAATACGCGTCTAAAGCAGTACGCTCCGTGTGCAGAGTGCCTAACTTTTAATGTTGCGTTTTGGACTAAACGCAAAAATGCCTCCGAAACGCAAAACGCAGGCTCACCATGAACATGCTATTAAACTATGTTCGAATCAGTGTTAAGGTACTGCCAAACGATGCAATGAAAGTGCTTTCCGAAAGTGTCAAATCATTGAAAGAACTTTCATGAGTATCCACACGCCGCAATGAAAGTGCTTTCAGAAAGCACCTTTTACCTCCACTTTCCGAAAACTTTCAGGAATTACTTTTCGTTTGTCCACACGGTGAAAGGGAAATGAGTTTTTGAAAGTACTTTCTGGCAGCTGTCAAACTAAATTCAAAAAGCTGTGGGAGCAAGACAGATGTAGGAGAGCAAACAGCTTGTTGTGTGACTCACACAGTGTGATGCTAGCCACACACCTTGCAATTTTTTATACAACTTGAGCAAGTTGCGCTGGAAATCGCAACGTTTTTGGGGCTGTTGTATGAAGTTGTGTATCGGTTGTACGAAAAATCAAAAAGTTGTACAACTTGGTTGCATCGTTTGGGGGCATGTTGTTCAACATTTCATTTTATGAGAATTCTTGAAGTGAACACATCAAAATAAAATAAGTAAAAATGAGCGAATTCAACACAAAAAACATAAATATTTGAAGAATAAATAACGCAAAATGGAAAGCTTGCAGGAACCACTTTTTTTTTTTTTTTTTTTTTTTTCTTTTAATTATCGTACTTTTTCTGTACGTTCTTCTTCTTCCTACAAGCGCAATATTATCCTATTCCATGTTCACTCAAAATAATTTTTAAAAAAATGAGATTGTACAACATGGTTGTACAATAAATTGCACCGTATATAGGCAAACAATCCAACTCGATTGCAACCGAGTTGGGTCAACGGTCGCACCGGTAAGAGCAAACAGCTGTGCTTGGAATGGTGATGGTGGAGACTTTTGTGTTTTTTGTGTTCATATGAAAAATATAACGTGATAATTAATTATTTTAATAATTGTATTTTGTTTATACATATGTATTTTTATAAAGAAAACATTTACAACACTCAGATGTAACAATTGAAAGTGAAAAGTATTTATGAAAAGTATTTTTCTCGCAGCTAGACGATGAAAGTTTTTCGTAAGAAAGTAATTGCTGAAATTTCGGAAAACACTTTCAGAAAGTACTTTTTTGGTGGCTACACGAGAAAATTTTACTTTTTCACTTTCTGAAAGCACTTTCATTGCATCGTCTGGCAGGAGCTTTAGGTAACGTTTATGCGAAATCATATATATTTTTTGACAGCACATTTGTGTTTTTGACAGCAAATTTATATTTTCAGTAAGTTTTAGATTAAATTTTCAGAAAGAATATATTAAATGGTTAAAAAATGGATTCTATTGCTGCAGCAGCTTTTTTAGTGGAAAAATAAATGAAAGAACAAAGGAATTTGGACATTAATTTTAATAAAATTTTTTTAAATATGGCTTTCTATTATAAAAAAAAAGTGCCAACATATATGAAAACGGCATTTATAGAATACTGTCACCAAGTTTCATGCGAGAAGACTTTGTAGTTCCGAAATTAACACCGGCCATGCTTGGATAGAATGAACCAATTTTATTTACTTACAAACTACTGGGAATTTTTCAGTGAAACTTCCAGGAAATATTCTTTGGATGATAATTCATCTACCTTTAACGCTTTGAACTATTATTAAAATATAATATTAAAGTTCTCCAAAATGAGAATTCTGCCGGCTGAGGTTTTTTTAAAGTGCGGCCGAAGGCCGGTGACACAAAAAAGTCTTCTACACACACATTGCTTTAACAAGGAATATCTCTTGCACTATAATCGTCCGGCGGGAGCGACTTTTTTATGAACTGTGATAGGATCGTGGTTCATTATATAAAAATTTTCCCTTAACCCCAGTGGTACATTATTGCGATTCCCACCTTAACTATTAGTAATTTTAAATTATGAAAAAACTGGACTCCATGAACTCAATGGCAATGAAAATGCCAACTTTAGTGAAAATAACATTTACAGCTGATTCCCACAAAGTTTCATGCGAAAACCTCTTGGAGTTGGTTTGTTTTACACTATTTATAGTAACTAGTATCGCCGGAGCTCGAAATTCGACCATGCAATTTATTTTTTCAACTTTGTATTGGTACAAAAATTATTCCTTTTCGCGGAGATAAGCAACACTTTCCAAATCCCAGTTGTACCGCAACACTGATTTGCCCTTTTGATCACAGTTCGACGCGAAATCATGGACAAAATCAAGTAAGATCTAGGAAGGTAGGCCCCGTGGCGAATTCAGAAATTTCCCATGTATTTTGTTATTGTAATTGGTAGAGTGTAATGTCTAAATGATATTTTGCCGTGGTTAAAATCTGAAATCGCTTGGGGCTCGTCCATTCCTATTGGCCATGATGTGAATTCACTTTGATTTTGACATTACACTCTACCGTTGTAAATAAAAAAAGAAGTTTTTCAATTCGCCGCCGAGCCTACCTGTTAGATACGCCTTGGTCAAAATTAAAACTACTCAGTGCTGTCCCGCCCTATCTCTCATTTTTCGCTTTAGAGCCTATACTCAATCGATTTAGTCGCATTTTGATTTGCATGGGAATATATCGAGGCATTCACACTACATTCAATTAGTCGAACAACTGAAACAGTTGGATTTGCAGCCCAATTTCATTCCAACTGAAACCGTCGGACAACTGCTTGATCAGCAAGGCGCCCTTCTACGTATTCACACTAGACACAATTTAGTCGAACGACTACAACAACAACAGTGATATTCGTAGTGGAAAGAGTTGCCATGCTGACAGCACTACTTTTATTTCACTTTTGGTAAATTGCAGAGATTGAATATTTCAATTAATATTTTCAAAATGTTTAGAAACAAAAGGTTCGTTTCTTATTAACTAGTTATAGACAAGAATTATCTATTTACTTCCATTTTCATGTGTTTCTTGATATTGCTGTTCTCTTCAAATGCCATTAATCGCATTTTAAAATAGAAATAATGAAAATAAAATTGCATGGAAATTATTAATGGCTAATTTTTACTATTTTTCCGTTTCTTGTACTTCTGTTCGTTTCGCCTTTATGAGCGTAATTCCTTCTGTTTTTCTCTTTTCATTTACTTGACAGCTAGTTGCTAGTTTAATAAGAAACAAAGCCAAACAATGTATGCACTTTTTGTTTATTTTATTGTTTTTTATTTATTAATCAAGTTGACAGCTGACAAGAAGGTGCTTTCATGTAAGAATGCAGATAAACTGATAAACTTTAGCAATTTCATACTTCATCACTTTATATGCAGACAACTAATGTAAAATTTGCTGTGTAAAATGTGAACATTGGCAACACTATGTCATTGTCAATCGCACGACTATTTAGAGCCTATACACACTTGCGACTCAATCGATTTGGTCGAATTGGACTGTTGTATTCACACTACTCCAACTATTTAGTCGAATCGGTGGCATCTATTCACACTAGAGACCATGATACAACTATACAGGTAGTAGCATAACAACAGCTGTTTTTACTTTTTTCATTTTTAATTTCTCTCGATTGTCAAACTTTCATTTTGTTTACTTCCTGGCAAGGCAGATCTAAGGAGGTAGGCGCATAGGCGAATTCAGAAACTTCTTTTTTATTTAAAAAGGTAGAGTGCAATGTCAAAATCAAAGGGAATTCATGTCATGGCAAATAGGAATGGGCGAGTCCCAAGCGAAAGCAGATTTTAACTAAGGCGAAATATTATTTTATTACACTCTATCAATCACAATAGTAAAATACATGAGAAATTTTTGAATTCGCCTATGCCCCTACCTTCCTAGATCTGCTTTGCTTCCGGGTCTTTTGACGTTTGAGAAGCAGCGGATTTCAATATGGCGGCTATGCTACTACCTTTATAGTTGTATCATGCTAGAGACTAAATAGTCGGGTGATTGACAATGACATAGTGTTGCCAATGTTCACATTTTACACAGCAAATTTTACATTAGTGGTCTTCATATAAAGTAATGAAGTATTAAATTGCTAAAGTTTATCAGTTTATCTGCATTCTTACATGAAAGCACCTTCTTGTCAGCTGTCAACTTGATTAATAAATAAAAAACAATAAAATAAACAAAAAGTGCATACATTGTTTGGCTTTGTTTCTTATTAAACTAGCAACTAGCTGTCAAGTAAATGAAAAGAGAAAAACGGAAGGAATGACGCTCATAAAGGCGAAAGAACAGAAGTAAAAGAAACGGAAAAAATAGTCAAAATTAGCCATTAATAATTTCCATGCAATTTCATTTTCATTATTTCTATTTTAAAATGCGATTAATGACATTTGAAGAGAACAACAATATCAAGAAACACATGAAAACGGAAGTAAATATCCTTAGTTAGATAATTCTTGTCTATAACTACACCATTTCCAGATGGTTTAAGAAAGCGTCAACTGGATTTTAGAAAGGGGAAATTGGATCTTAGAAATGTCAATTGGATTTTAGAAAGGGGAAATTGGATTTTAGAAATGTCAATTGGATTTTAGAAAGGGGAAATTGGATTTTAGAATAGCCAACTGGATTTTAGAAAGGGAAAATTGGATTTTAGAAATGTCAATTTGATTTTAGAAAAGGGAAATTGGACTTTAGAAACTGTAAATTGGATTTTCGAAAATTTATATAATTATTAATTTACACTTTCATACGCAATAAAGAATTTCTATTCGAAAAATTCTGTGTAAAATTTATTTTACACGCACATTCTGAAATCCAATTCACGCTTTCAAAAATCCAATTTTCGTTTTCTAAAATCTTTTTAACGCTTTCTAAAATCCAATTGACATTTCTAAAATCCAATTTCCCCTTTCTAAAATCCAATTGACATTTCTAAAATCCAATTTCCCCTTTCTAAAATCCAGTTAACGCTTTCTAAAATCCATCTGGAAATGGTGTAGTTAATAAGAAACGAACCTTTTGTTTTTTTTTTTTTAACATTTTGAAATTATTTATTGAAATATTTAATCTCTGCAATTTACCAAAAGTGAAATAAAAGTAGTGCTGTCAGCATGGCAACTCTTTCCACTACGAATATCACTGTTGTTGTTGTAGTCGTTCGGCTAAATTGTCTCTAGTGTGAATACGTAGAAGGGCGCCTTGCTGATAAAGCAGTTGTACAACTGTTTCAGTTGGAATGAAATTGGACTGCAAATCCAACTGTTTCAGTTGTACGACTAATTGAATGTAGTGTGAATGCTTCCATACATTCCCATGCAAATCAACATTCGACTAAATCAGTGATAGGCGTTTCATAGATCAATTGATCGCGCTCAAATCACACAGACACGTTATGCTCTTTCTTTTGTAAACGATTTAGTCGTCGCTCAGCAAGTGGCGTAGCAACATCGTGGGCGAACGTCGCTTTTTTGCGCATATTTATATATGTAAAAGCATAATTACTTATACATATGTACGCATGCTTGTCGTTTTTATAAACGACCGCATTCATTGAGGGTAGTGATGGGCGAGTCCGAGATATTTTATTCGATTCTCTCGATTGTTGAAACATTTCGAATGCTCTCGATGGTTTTCATTCGTATTCGAGTCAAGTCGTAAATGGCCGTCAGTCGAAACAATCGCTAAAGCATCTCGGACTCGCCAACGATTCCTCTCGTTTTCAAAGCAACCCTACAACATCTCGGACTCGCTGCAAAAAATACATAATAATTGTTGTTGCCGCTTGAATATTAAAATTGCTTTACAAAACATACAGAGGGGTACAAATCTATTGCCGTTGTTGCTACTCGTAAAATTCATTTGTTTCATAAGCGTCTCACTTCAGAAAATTGATTAATGTTTAAATAATTAATTATTATTATTATGCACGAAACTGTTTAGTTGTGATTGCAATAATGCAGCGTCTATGTATAGCATATTTTTCAATTTGGTTAATTTATTTATGTATTTGCCTCACTTCCATAAAAAATCCTACTTTCTTTATCAACAAACCTCATTCAGTTTATTTTATCAACTAAAACATATCATCAAAACAACAGCCGGCCCGCCGACTCGGAACAATCGCAAAAACATCTCGCTTGTGTAGTCGAGATGTCATCGAAACAACCTACGACTCGCCGACTCGGAACAATCGCAAAAACATCTCGCTTGTGTAGTCGAGATGTCATCGAAACAACCTCCGACTCGCCGCCTCGGAACAATCGCAAAAACATCTCGATTGTGTAGTCGAGGAGCGAGTCAACTTTTGACTCGATTGTGATTTTGCAACGATGGCGATTCTCTCGATTGTCTGAACATCTCAGACTAGCCCATCACTAATTGAGGGCCAGCAAGCGACTAAACCAGGGGTCTTCGTTTCATAGCACTGAGGTGCAACGCTCAACTCACACAGATTGTTATACTCTCTCGTTTTGTCGTAGTAAGAGCGCAAAAGTTAGGTGACCATCTACGACCGTGCGACGATTCAGTTGCTTGCGGGCAAGCAAAAAGATAACAACGTACACGCATACTTCGTTTTCATACGCTTTTATACGACGTCGCGCAAGCATTGGGCATCATAAAGTATTTTTCGTATTGCATTGTGCGACGTGGTATAGCAGCGCGTAAAAGCGAAAAATATATGCGTCACGTTGTTGTCTTTTTGCTTGCCCGCACGCTACTGAACGATGCGACTGTAGTAGCTGGGCACTCAACTAGTCGTTTTTCACTAATACTGCTGCAGTTACTAACACTGCTGCAGTTAGAGTTTTGGGGATCTCTGGACTAAACGAACCAATTGATTTGCGCTATTACGGCGCTCTCACTAATACAGTTGCATTTCAATTTTGCTTATCACTGGACTAAATCGATTGAGTCGCAAGTGTGTATAGGCTCTTAGTCTGTAGTGTGAATAGCTGCCGCCGATTCGACTAAATAGTTGGCGTAGTGTTAATACAACAGCCCATTTCGTCTAAATCGATTGAGTCGCAAGTGTGTATAGGCTCTTAATGTCCGTGTCCAAACACAGCAACTCTGCCGCGAAATTATCCAACGATTCTCTTTTGTGCCGCTGTTCTGTCTTCCATTTGTCCAAACACATCAACTCGTCGCTGGCCAACTTTTGTTCATTATGTTTTGTTCTGGCATTCTTCGAACGCTCTGATTGGTCACTGTCGATAAGAATTGCTGCACAAAGCGTGTTGTCCGAGCACCGACGACTTGGTGCCCCCCTCCTTTCCTCGTCGTCTTCTCACCCACAAACGAACAAAAGCAGCGGGTTGCTCAACTTCGTGTCTCCGTGTTTGGACGTCTACAATGGAAAAGCAATAGGAGATATTTGGCCGCCTTGATTTTGATCTCAGCGTAAACTGGGCCAATGCATATAAACACAGCTATTCCGGATTACGATCCACTTTCATCGGAGGTGCATAGGATCAAATGGCATACTGCAATTCGATTGACGTCCGATGAACGTCAGTTTTTTTCGAAGTTCGGAAATCGGCATTCTGGTTCACGATGGATCGGATTTTTGACAATTAATCGGAGCGATTTTGTCCGTCAGCTTTTGTGTGTCGGAGGCAATAGAAATTGTGATTATTTTTGGAAATATTACCAATTTAATGTAATTAAACTATGATTTTTAAATTTATGCAACATTATTTTACAAAACGGGCTTTGTTTAGCTATGCTACTGGCCTTTTCTTTGCAAAATAAGTGAACAAAACTAATCTGCTTTAGTACAATAGACTGAATAGAGGGAAATAAGTACAAGGAGTTTCAATGTATTGAACTTTTATTTAATAATAAAATTTATTTTTCTTTTTTGCAATATTTATATATTATTGTTTAATAAAAGCTTCTGAAAATAATTTTAATTGTGTATTATTACTACGATGATGTAATATGAGTGGGTAACGCAACTCGGGCATAATTTCTGTGTACCAGGATGTACTCCTTTAAGCATTTTTGTTTGACTATGTCTTTTTAAAGACTTAAATATTGCCATGCGACATGATGTACAAACATTTGCACGAGAAACTAACAAATCGAAGAAACGTGCTCACTTTCTATGTCCGTTCATGCTGAACGCGTCCTGGCGAGTCACAAAATTCCTGCTACACGATATGTACATATTCATGATATGATTGGTCGCAACCTGGATCTCAAATTTGCTTTTATGGTTTGTGATCCATAAAAACTTGTTGATATGCGACCAGTGTGGAGCGTCATCCATGGATTGCATCAGTATAACATATTACTATAAATAGTGTAAAACAAACCAACTCCAAGAGGTTTTCGCATGAAACTTTGTGGGAATAAGCTGTTAATATTATTTTCACTAAAGTTGGCATTTTCATTGCCATCTAGTTCATGGGGTCCAGTTTTTTCATAATTTAAAATTACTTACTAATAGTTAAGGTGGGAACAGGCACGTAGCTAGGGGGGGAGGCATTGTGGGGCAATGCCCTACCTTAAAATTAGAATGCCCTACCTTAAAAAGGCCAACAAGTGAGATGAATTATTATAATTACATTTTTTGTCATAGTTTAAGATAAAAAATTATTTCGGTTGCAATGTATGATATGGAGAATCCACCCTGCATCACATATATAATTAAATAAGACCATCGAATTTTTGTAGTTTGGTTAAAGGAATGGTTCATTCCGTCACTTTTCTGACAAAAACTAATCTCACTGTGAGCGAATAACACCAAAAGCGCAGAATTGATTACTAAGTGTGCTAATCAGTGATGCCGTTTTGATACAATCGTATCAAATATGATACTTTTTTAAGCCCAAGATACGTAGATACTTTTTATTTTGACGTAGAACAAATTTGATAGCTTTTTAATCAGCATCAAATAATTTTGATACAATTTAATCAAAATCAAAGAATATTAACCTATTCTATTTCATTTTTAAGATTTTCTAAAAATTGTAACACCTGTGTTTGCCGCGAAAAATATATATTGTGAAAGTCTTGAGAATACCAAAAATGGGCAACATTTTATCAAACTGTATAGTAGGCATCACTGCCCATGGCAGGCATGAGCACGGCTCACTAACACAGGTTAACTAAGTAAACAGCTGATTTTTAATTTCCACAGTATCCACAGAATACACAAACAATTTACATTAAATGATCATGATCAGTTCTTACGTGTTTTGTATATGGAGTTTTGAATTTTTTATGTTAACAATTATTTTAATAGCTTTTATGATTTTCTTGAATTAAATTGAATTCGAAAAATCTAATATGGTACCTAACTATTCATTATCTTTATATTTTTATATTGGTAAATGTAATAAAAAAACGATGTCACGTTGAAAACACGAAAGCAGCTTATTTTAATAATTTTAATATTTAAAAAAAAAAAAATTTTTATATGGGTTAAAAGCCGAAAACAGCTTTTTTGATTAATTTAAGTTTTTTTTCCAAAAAATTTTCGGTGATACGAAAAAAACCATGAAAGTATCAATTTTTGATACCAAATTTTTTGAGGCTGCGGCAAAACTGGTGCTAATCTAAAACACCCTGCAAGAACACTTCCGAACATTTGATCAATCATCTGGTCGATAGTGCTGATATATATTTCAATCAGCGCGCAGAACAAATTTTCCATCAGTTTTCTATGGCAGACCTGATAAATCTGATGTAAACACATGTGTACGTGTTCTGTTCAGCCCTGATATAAATATCAATCCAGAGTGATGCAAACAAAATCAGCAGTGTTATAATAGTAAATCAGGCATGACTGAATTAAAAAATATCAGATGTGATGTAGAGATAAGCCCGGACTGATGTAAACAAGATCAATATATCCGTCAGGGCTGAGGAAAAGCCTGATGTAAACAGTATCAGAATTAATGAATAAAGCAATCAGTGCTGATCAATCAGCACTGATGTATAAATAAATCCTAGCTGATGTAAATATCCATATCCTTTATATATATAAAATTCTTTTTTTCATTTTATATAAATTTATTAACATATTCAAATATATGTACATATATATTACGTATTTCAGTCTTTTCTTTGCTGACGTACAATATTAACACATTTATAATGCTTGAGCTAGGAAATTAGCTGAACAAAAAACTTAACTTTTAAAAAACTAAAAATGTTTATATGAGGCCAATTCAATATTAAGAGTTTTAGGACAGGAATAAGGATAGGGATTGGGATAGACCAGCCATAACCGCCAAACTAACGTTAGGAGCATATAACAAATTTTAGAGAAAAATATATACGTACATAAGCTATACATTCCTAAGAAGTTTTGGTGCATTATGTACCAAAAGTATATTAAATCCTTATACAAAATTTCATTGGAATGCCTAACTTATTTACATAGATATTTACAAAAGAAAACCTGTAAAATTTGTTAATTGCTCCTTACGACAATTTGGCGGTTATGGCTCGTAGAGATAGAAGAAAATTTATTGCATCGACGCATAAAGGCCGTTGGCAACTTACAATCTGGCATGACAAGCAGTGCATATGTGTGAGTGTCGGGTGATTGACGCAAATATCAAAAATTTTTGATTTTCGTCGCCGCGAGCAGATAGCGAGCCGACAACAAGTACGAGTAGCACGACGGCTTCCGATTGCACTCACACCATCAAAAAAACACTAACACATATGCACTGCTTGTCATGCAAGATTGTAAGTTGCCAACGGCCTTAAAATATGTATGTATATATATATAATAATTTAAAAATTCAATTATTTTTGTTTCCATTTTTCTTGCTGTACTTTTTTTGGCACATCCTATGATGGCTCAGCTCGACGGCTTTCTTCACCCCTTTCTCTTATTCCTTGTTTCCTTGTTGTTGGAAAACATCTACGGAATAGCAAATATTTGTAATTTCTGTTAAAAAGCTGTAACGTCCATTAGTTTACCTCGCAGGTTTTTGTCAAAAATTAATAGTTTGTTGAGTGCGTCCTTTTCCCACCGTCCCTCCCAGTTGTACGCCTCCATCAACTCATCAGTGAATATTTTCCGGACGACAGTGGGAACATCTTCAGCAACGCCTTTAATTTTATGCAAAAATGTAGTCTAATAGAAAAACAGAAAAAATAATTATATTTAAAAATGGCAAATAGTGTCATTATCATACCATAGCCTGGGCATACTCGGGGTCCTTTAACTTCTCCTCGACGAGTACGACAACTGTTCGCGAACGAATCGGCAACAAACTCGCGATTTCGTCCATGTTTCTGTCGCTTATCTCTCCCGTCATGCGACAGACTGCCTGTTCCACATGTTTAATGGTCACTTTACACTCTTGAAGTAGCAAGCTCTGCGCCATGTTTTCCGCTTTTTGATCATTCTGTTGAAAATTAGTTTATTAATACAAAATTATTTAATAAACTTGTGTTTTTGTATGTAAAAAGTGAGTATTGATATAAAAGGTAGTTATATTTACATTTTGCGAATTCAAAATGCCTTGATTAGAGCACAACGTCTCTTGCTATAAAGAGAAAATTATTTAGGGCATACAGTAATCAGGGGTGCGAGTTTTTGAATTTATTTTTATTGAAATAAATAACACATTTTCATTCTTCAGAAAATTGTGAATAAAGAATAAATTTGTATTCTTCATTCCAATAATCAGGGATGAGCGTTTTTGAATTAATTTTTATTCTTCATTCAAAAATTTCTTTTGAATAATGCCCATCCCTTACAGTAATTAATGAAATACCTACATTATTCTCCAAAGCAGCCACCCTCTCCCTTAAATCCACCACCAACTCCCTTAAATCTACCACCACCTGTCGTAAATCCATCACCATCTCCCGTGTCTCGCTCTGGCTCTGCAACAAGGCATCTATTTTTGAACAGAGGTCTATATACATACGTATGTATGTACATATTTCAAAAATATATATTTAAAAGATATATTATATATATAATTTTAAAATATAAATACCATTCCTGCTGCACGGCTCAGGTACTGCCACATCTACAGCCTCCACACATACGACCTCTATATATGTATGTACATATTTCAAAATAACATACATATACATATGTATATTTAAATTTTAAAATATATTTTTTATATATGATTTTAAAATATAAATACCATCACTGATGTACGGCTCATCTGCCACATCTTCAGCCTCCACAAATTCAACCTCATTTACAGGCTGCCTCTCAACTATGCTCCCATCCAGGTAGAAACTATTGTGCGTAGCAAAAAACATCTCTAAAGGATTCGCTAAAAATAAATAAAAAAAAAAATACAAAATTCTCTTCATTTCGGTTGATTATGGACAATAAAATCGCTTACCGTTGTTGGTATTCTTGTTGTCCGACATCATTCAGTTTATTCAAGGTACAACTTTAAAAAGTAAAAAAATAATTAAATTAAATAATTATTAAGAAACAGGGTTGAGTTATTTCAAATCATTTATGATTTAAAATCCACTTTCAAATAAAAATATATTTTGAATTAAATCAAAGGAAAAGATGCTTTTAGTGCGAGATCACACTAGCCCCATTATTATTATTATTATTATTATTATTATTATTATTATTATTATTATTATTATTATTATTATTATTATTATTATTATTATTATTATTATTATTGTTATTATTATTATTATTATTATTATTATTATTATTATTATTATTATTATTATTATTATTATTATTATTATTATTATTATTATTATTATTATTATTATTATTATTATTATTATTATTATTATTATTATTATTATTATCATTATTATTATTATTATTATTATTATTATTATTATTATTATTATTATTATTATTATTATTATTATTATTATTATTATTATTATTATTATTATTATTATTATTATTATTATTATTATTATTATTATTATTATTATTATTATTATTATTATTATTATTATTATTATTATTATTATTATTATTATTATTATTATTATTATTATTATTATTATTATTATTATTATTATTATTATTATTATTATTATTATCATTATTATTATTATTATTATTATTATTATTATTATTATTATTATTATTATTATTATTATTATTAATATTATTATTATTATTATTATTATTATTATTATTATCATTATTATCATTATTATTATTATTATTATTATTATTATTATTATTATTATTATTATTATTATTATTATTATTATTATTATTATTATTATTATCATTATTATTATTATTATTATTATTATTATTATTATTATTATTATTATTATTATTATTATTATTATTATTATTATTATTATTATTATTATTATTATTATTATTATTATTATTATTATTATTATTATTATTATTATTATTATTATTATTATTATTATTATTATTATTATTATTATTATTATTATTATTATTATTATTATTATTATTATTATTATTATTATTATTATTATTATTATTATTATTATTATTATTATTATTATTATTATTATTATTATTATTATTATTATTATTATTATTATTATTATTATTATTATTATTATTATTATTATTATTATTATTATTATTATTATTATTATTATTATTATTATTATTATTATTATTATTATTATTATTATTATTATTATTATTATTATTATTATTATTATTATTATTATTATTATTATTATTATTATTATTATTATTATTATTATTATTATTATTATTATTATTATTATTATTATTATTATTATTATTATTATTTATTATTATTATTATTATTATTATTATTATTATTATTATTATTATTATTATTATTATTATTATTATTATTATTATTATTATTATTATTATTATTATTATTATTATTATTATTATTATTATTATTATTATTATTATTATTATTATTATTATTATTATTATTATTATTATTATTATTATTATTATTATTATTATTATTATTATTATTATTATTATTATTATATTATTATTATTATTATTATTATTATTATTATTATTATTATTATTATTATTATTATTATTATTATTATTATTATTATTATTATTATTATTATTATTATTATTATTATTATTATTATTATTATTATTATTATTATTATTATTATTATTATTATTATTATTATTATTATTATTATTATTATTATTATTATTATTATTATTATTATTATTATTATTATTATTATTATTATTATTATTATTATTATTATTATTATTATTATTATTATTATTATTATTATTATTATTATTATTATTATTATTATTATTATTATTATTATTATTATTATTATTATTATTATTATTATTATTATTATTATTATTATTATTATTATTATTATTATTATTATTATTATTATTATTATTATTATTATTATTATTATTATTATTATTATTATTATTATTATTATTATTATTATTATTATTATTATTATTATTATTATTATTATTATTATTATTATTATTATTAAATATTTTTTCATATTCTCAAAAAGAAAACTTTGCCGATTCGGTCGAAAAAAGCTTTATACATAGAAAACGAACGTTCAAAAATAGGCAGTATAATGCGAAATATGTAATAAGAAAATGCAAACAACGCAAAATATGTAAAAATATGCATATATGACCAAAATATGCAAAATATGCAAAAACATTTGAATGCCATTTTTAAGACAATTTCACGATTCGCAAAGATTGTTTATTTATTTTGCTCTACATAAATCTAAGAAAAACATGTATTTGCATAGATTTCCATGCCCTAATTATTATTATTATTATTATTATTATTATTATTATTATTATTATTATTATTATTATTATTATTATTATTATTATTATTATTATTATTATTATTATTATTATTATTATTATTATTATTATTATTATTATTATTATTATTATTATTATTATTATTATTATTATTATTATTATTATTATTATTATTATTATTATTATTATTATTATTATTATTATTATTATTATTATTATTATTATTATTATTATTATTATTATTATTATTATTATTATTATTATTATTATTATTATTATTATTATTATTATTATTATTATTATTATTATTATTATTATTATTATTATTATTATTATTATTATTATTATTATTATTATTATTATTATTATTATTATTATTATTATTATTATTCTTATTATTATTATTATTATTATTATTATTATTATTATTCTTATTATTATTATTATTATTATTATTCTTATTATTATTATTATTATTATTATTATTATTATTATTATTATTATTATTATTATTATTATTATTATTCTTATTATTATTATTATTATTATTATTCTTATTATTATTATTATTATTATTATTATTATTCTTATTATTATTATTATTATTATTATTATTATTATTATTATTATTATTATTATTATTATTATTATTATTATTATTATTATTATTATTATTATTATTATTATTATTATTATTATTATTATTATTATTATTATTATTATTATTATTATTATTATTATTATTATTATTATTATTATTATTATATTATTATTATTATTATTATTATTATTATTATTATTATTATTATTATTATTATTATTATTATTATTATTATTATTATTATTATTATTATTATTATTATTATTATTATTATTATTATTATTATTATTATTATTATTATTATTATTATTATTATTATTATTATTATTATTATTATTATTATTATTATTATTATTATTATTATTATTATTATTATTATTATTATTATTATTATTATTATTATTATTATTATTATTATTATTATTATTATTATTATTATTATTATTATTATTATTATTATTCTTATTATTATTATTATTATTATTATTCTTATTATTATTATTATTATTATTATTCTTATTATTATTATTATTATTATTATTATTATTATTATTATTATTATTATTATTATTATTATTATTATTATTATTATTATTATTATTATTATTATTATTATTATTATTCTTATTATTATTATTATTATTATTATTATTATTATTATTATTATTATTATTATTATTATTATTATTATTATTATTATTATTATTATTATTATTATTATTATTATTATTATTATTATTCTTATTATTATTATTATTATTATTATTATTATTATTATTATTATTATTATTATTATTATTATTATTATTATTATTATTATTATTATTATTATTATTATTATTATTATTATTATTATTATTATTATTATTATTATTATTATTATTATTATTATTATTATTATTATTATTATTATTATTATTATTATTATTATTATTATTATTATTATTATTATTATTATTATTATTATTATTATTATTATTATTATTATTATTATTATTATTATTATTATTATTATTATTATTATTATTATTATTATTATTATTATTATTATTATTATTATTATTATTATTATTATTATTATTATTATTATTATTATTATTATTATTATTATTATTATTATTATTATTATTATTATTATTATTATTATTATTATTATTATTATTATTATTATTATTATTATTATTATTATTATTATTATTATTATTATTATTATTATTATTATTATTATTATTATTATTATTATTATTATTATTATTATTATTATTATTATTATTAT